>JACCIB010000135.1:0-342106 GCA_018906965.1 Philotrypesis tridentata | reverse complement strand
CATAAACATATGTACGCATTTTTTAAAAATCAAAATTGTCTATTAAAGTTCTTTTAGAATGTCGCAATTCAACTATATATATAAATCGTGGATTGCGCCGCGGCTGTGTTTCTGCTGTGTTTGTCATAATCTTATTCGCGGTCAAATAAACATTTCGAGATCCGAGTTTCGCGTTGCGTATTGTTCTTCATTCAAAGAACATTGTGCGTAAATTCTTTTATCATATTTCATGTTTAAAATGTAACATATTAGTGTTACAAGTTGGCGTCGTCTCCCGTGTATTTAATGGAGCGACGGGCGGCAAATAGTATCATGCCAACTTGTAATCTTAGTTGAACACATACACAATTACACACCCGTTAATGCACTAGTATAATGTTATGTGTGCATAGATATGTACATTATTAACATATGTACGCATTTCAAAAAAATCAAAATTGTCTATTAAAGTTCTTTTGGAATGTCGCACTTCAACTGTATATATAAATCGTGGATTGCGCCGTGGCTGTGTTTCTGCTGTGTTTGTCATAATGTTATTCGCGGTTAAATAAACATTTCGAGATCCGAGTTTCGCGTTGCGTATTGTCCTTCATTCAAAGAACATTGTGCCTAAATTGTTTTATCATATTTCATGTTTGAAATGTAACATATTAGTGTTACAAGTTGGCGTCGTCTCCCGTGTATTTAATGGAGCAACAGACGGCAAATAGTATCATGCCAACATGTAATCTTACTTGAACACATACACACCCGTTAATACACTAGTATAATGTTATGTGTGCATAGATACGTACATTAATAACATATGTACGCATTTTAAAAAAATCAAAATTGTCTATTCAAGTTCTTTTAGAATGTCGCAATTCAACTATATATATAAATCGTGGATTGCGCCGCGGCTGTATTTCTGCTGTGTTTGTCATAATGTTATTCGCGGTCAAATAAACATTTCGAGATCCGAGTTTCGCGTCGATCTCACAAAGAATCACCCATTCGTATCATAATAATAATTTTTTTTTAAATGTTGGTTGGAAACAAATAAATTCAAAGTATTTATTAGCAGGTCATTTCACTGCGGCTGGAAGTAGCATTTAATTGATGTGATATGATTAATTGATATTACACGTTCGCATACGGCTGTTTGCTACTCGTGCCCATTAAATACATGGGGGACGACGCCAACTTGTAACACTAATAAGTCATATTTATAACATAAAATATGAAAAAAGAACTTACGTATAATTTTCTTTGAATGAAGAACAATACACAACGCGTAAGTCGAGTCTCATAATGTTTATTTAATTGACAATAACATTATAACAAAGAAAGGAGAAACATGGCCGCGGTACAGATCACGATTTACATACATAAGTCGAATTGCGACATTGCAAAAAAAAATTAATACACAATTTTTATTTTTTTAAACGCATAGATATGTTGTTAACGTAAATAGCTATGCATGCATATCATTCAAAGAACATTGTGCGTAAATTCTTTTATCATATTTCATGTTTAAAATGTAACATATTAGTGTTACAAGTTGGCGATGTCACCGTGTCCGTGCTATTTAATGGTACAGACGGCTAATCAGTCATATGTCAACTTGTAATGTTAGCTAAATATAGACAGACACGTTAATGCACTAATATAAAGTTATGTGTGCATAGATATGTACATTAACAACATATGTAAGCATTTAAAAAAAATCAAAATTGTCTATTAAAGTTCTTTTAGAATGTCGCAATTCAACTATATATATAAATCGTGGATTGCGCCGCGGCTGTGTTTCTGCTGTGTTTGTCATAATGTTATTCGCGGTCAAATAAACATTTAGAGATCCGAGTTTCGCGTTGCGTATTGTCCTTCATTCAAAGAACATTGTGCCTAAATTGTTTTATCATATTTCATGTTTGAAAATGTAACATATTAGTGTTACAAGTTGGCGTCGTCTCCCGTGTATTTAATGGAGCGACGGGCGGCAAATAGTATCAGGCCAACTTGTAATCTTAGTTGAACACATACACATTACACCCGTTAATGCACTAGTATAATGTTATGTGTGCATAGATATGTACATTAATAACATATATACGCATTTAAAAAAATCAAAATTGTCTATTAAAGTTCTTTTGGAATGTCGCAATTCAACTATATATATAAATCGTGGATTGCGCCGCGGCTGTATTTCTGCTGTGTTTGTCATAATGTTATTCGCGGTTCAAATAAACATTTCGAGATCCGAGTTTCGCGTTGCGTATTGTTCTTCATTCAAAGAACATTGTGCGTAAATTCTTTTATCATATTTCATGTTTAAAATGTAACATATTAGTGTTACAAGTTGGCGTCGTCTCCCGTGTATTTAATGGAGCGACGGGCGGCAAATAGTATCATGCCAACTTGTAATCTTAGTTGAACACATACACAATTACACACCCGTTAATGCACTAGTATAATGTTATGTGTGCATAGATATGTACATTAATTAACATATGTACGCATTTTAAAAAAATCAAAATTGTCTATTAAAGTTCTTTTGGAATGTCGCAATTCAACTATATATATAAATCGTGGATTGCGCCGCGGCTGTATTTCTGCTGTGTTTGTCATAATGTTATTCGCGGTCAAATAAACATTTCGAGATCCGAGTTTCGCGTTGCGTATTGTTCTTCATTCAAAGAACATTGTGCGTAAATTCTTTTATCATATTTCATGTTTAAAATGTAACATATTAGTGTTACAAGTTGGCGTCGTCTCCCGTGTATTTAATGGAGCGACGGGCGGCAAATAGTATCATGCCAACTTGTAATCTTAGTTGGAACACATACAATACACACCCGTTAATGCACTAGTATAATGTTATGTGTGCATAGATATGTACATTATTAACATATGTACGCATTTCAAAAAAATCAAAATTGTCTATTAAAGTTCTTTTAGAATGTCGCAATTCAACTATATATATAAATCGTGGATTGCGCCGCGGCTGTGTTTCTGCTGTGTTTGTCATAATGTTATTCGCGGTCAAATAAACATTTCGAGATCCGAGTTTCGCGTTGCGTATTGTTCTTCATTCAAAGAACATTGTGCGTAAATTCTTTTATCATATTTCATGTTTAAAATGTAACATATTAGTGTTACAAGTTGGCGTCGTCTCCCGTGTATTTAATGGAGCGACGGGCGGCAAATAGTATCATGCCAACTTGTAATCTTAGTTGAACACATACACAATTACACACCCGTTAATGCACTAGTATAATGTTATGTGTGCATAGATATGTACATTAATAACATATATACGCATTTTAAAAAAATCAAAATTGTCTATTATAGTTCTTTTGGAATGTCGCAATTCAACTATATATATAAATCGTGGATTGCGCCGCGGCTGTATTTCTGCTGTGTTTGTCATAATGTTATTCGCGGTCAAATAAACATTTCGAGATCCGAGTTTCGCGTTGCGTATTGTTCTTCATTCAAAGAACATCGTGCGTAAATTCTTTTATCATATTTCATGTTCGCAATGTTACATATTAGTGTTACAAGTTGGCATCGTCTCCCGTGTATTTAATGGAGCGACGGGCGGCAAATAGTATCATGCCAACTTGTAATCTTAGTTGAACACATACACAATTACACACCCGTTAATGCACTAGTATAATGTTATGTGTGCATAGATATGTACATTATTAACATATGTACGCATTTCAAAAAAATCAAAATTGTCTATTAAAGTTCTTTTGGAATGTCGCAATTCAGCTATATATATAAATCGTGGATTGCGCCGCGGCTGTGTTTCTGCTGTGTTTGTCATATTGTTATTCGCGGTTAAATAAACATTTCGAGATCCGAGTTTCGCGTTGCGTATTGTTCTTCATTCAAAGAACATTGTGCGTAAATTCTTTTATCATATTTCATGTTTAAAATGTAACATATTAGTGTTACAAGTTGGCGTCGTCTCCCGTGTATTTCATGGAACAACGGGCGGCAAATAGTAGCATGCCAACTTGTAATCTTAGTTGGACACATACACACCCGTTAATGCACTAGTATAATGTTATGTGTGTATAGATATGTACATTAATAACATATGTACGCATTTTTTAAAAATCAAAATTGTCTATTCAAGTTCTTTTACAATGTCGCAATTCAACTATATATATAAATCGTGGATTGCGCCGCGGCTGTGTTTCTGCTGTGTTTGTCATAATTTTATTCGCGGTCAAATAAACATTTCGAGATCCGAGTTTCGCGTTGCGTATTGTTCTTCATTCAAAGAACATTGTGCCTAAATTCTTTTATCATATTTCATGTTTAAAATGTAACATATTAGTCTTACAAGTTGGCGTCGTCTCCCGTGTATTTAATGGAGCAACGGGCGACAAATAGTAACATGCCAACTTGTAATCTTAGTTGAACAAATACAGACTATTTAATGCTCTAGTATAATGTTATTTATGTCAACATCATATCTATGCGTTTTTAAAAAATCAAAATTGTTTATCATTAGAGTATGTTATTTTTAGAGTAGAAAAGTATATATTATTTAAACTTACCATTCACGTAATCGTCGATTTCTTGCAGCAGTTGTTTCGTGTCGACGGAATCGATACGCTGCATGGCGAAGGGGATCGGCAACTGATGTACTGTTGTGAGTTTATCATAACAATACTTACCGAAAAGTTTAATGGCAATAAATCATTTTATTTCGGCGTTATTTACATTTATTTTCACGCTCATGTGAATTGTTCAATTTCAATTTTATAATTCAAAGTTTTCAGCTTATAGATTTGAACCTTTTTAACATTAATACTTTAGAGTTGACTAATTATACGAAATTATAAGGATACGAAAACAAAGTAAAATCAACGTTTTTTAAAAAATCCAGAAGTCGGATAATTTTCAACTTTAAGGCTAAAATGTAGGATGAATGATGGGTTTCATGGGTACTTTCATCTCGCAAAAAATGGGCGCTCTACGACATTTACTTTTTGCAGAATTGCGATTGTTGCTCTTTTATGTACTTTTTCTATTCACTTTTGTGTGCGCGGGCACGAGAAACTGGAGAGTCCAAAATCTGGAATACAGCATTGAAAAGTGAATAATTCGAAAAATACAACGCATTTTTTTCTTTTTCGAAAAACACGAAAAATGTACTTAAACGTGAGCAAAAGTGGCCAAGAGCTCGGCAGCGGTGGCAGAGAGGGGTAAACGCCAGCGCAGGAGAACGTGCTTGTATATATATGTGGCTTATAGGAAGAACCACTTAAGTGACTTTTTCGTGTTTTCGAGAAAAAGCGATTTCAATGTTTGGAGTAATCCGTAAGATCGAAATGTCAGAGAAAAGATCAAAGTATTGGCTGATTTCATTAGGTATCTAATACGAACACAACCGTAGTATTACATTTGTAAATAGTTTCTTTCTCGACGCGCAAGCTAAAGAAATTACTCGAGTTATGTGGTTCTGCGGGAACTTTGCAGATAAGTGATTATGCGGTCACTTTCTTTGAGGGCTCGTTACTAATGCAATTTGCGATTAAAAAAATTTGGGCAGGGCATATTTTTAAAGTTTAACTCATGCTCTTTTCAATGGTGTAATTGTGATTTTCGAAAATTTGTATTAACAGTGAGAAAAAATGGTTTAAAGGAAAAAAGCATAGTTTTTCCACAATTTTTTTTTTAATTCGAGATTTCAAGAACGTTTTCATTTGCAATATATCTAGAAACCCAACCCTCTAACCAATGGAATAAATGTCCAAACCGAAAAGATACGTGATTTGGGGGTTGATTTTGAACCTCGGTGTGGTCAAACTGGCGCATATTACAATTGAAAATTTTTTACAAAGAATTTTACGAATTTTTTATTCAGAAACCACGCACTTTTGGAAAAAATTTTCAGGAGTAATAACTTCTTAGAATCAGCTAAGGAATACGTATGAATTTTACCAGAGCGATTCCAGGAATTTTTTGTTTTTGCAAATTGACAATTTCCGAAAAACTTAAAAACATTAAAAAAAATTTTTTAAATTTAAAAAAACCGACGAATATATCGGTATAGGTAATTAGATATAAATTATAAGGTAATTAGATATATATTAAAATAAAAAAAACGAGTGACATTTTTACGAGTCGCAGTTAAGTGATTATGCAATCGGCTGGCATTTAAAATATTTGTGCATTTCGGAAATCCTACTATTGTAGAATGAAAAAGGGTACTAAGAGCTCCACGAATTCGACATAAAATAATTATTCGCAAAATGTCACTTAAGTGGTTCTTCCTGCAAGCCACAGATATAATTGTATATGTATTCATTTTCTCGACCGCTTTTGCTCATGTTCAAGTACGTTTTTCATGTACTTAGAATCTATGTTTCAAAAAACGAAAATATGCGTTGTATTGTTCGAATTATTCACTTTTCAATGTTGTTTTCCAAATTTAAGTAGGACCCTCCAGTTGCCGGAGTACACAAAAGTGAATAAAAAAGAGCTCTTTTAAGCTGCAATGTGACTTATAGCAAAATCCAAAATGACATATTGGGTCATTTTAACTACTTTTTAGCTAATTTATTACCAGAAAAAATGTATAGCCATTGCCGATTATATTTTAACACCTGTTTTTCTAACTTTAGATATTTAGCTAGCATGAAACCCTGTAAATTTTGAACCATTTATTGGAGGAATCTCGGGAAGGTCTTATAATTTTTAACCTAACAAATAGCAAAACTAAAGAAATATATATTTCCAAGTAGCAAAAATTCTTTTTTTAATGCAAAAAAATTAAAAAAACTTCAGTTTTTCATTAAAAATGTATTTTACGCAATTCTTAGTGCTTAAAACGTACAACAAATTACGTAAAAGCGTGTATTATAATTTATTACCACTTCTAAATTACAATTATTAGCTTGGTTCCGAAATTTACTACAAGTTTCGCATTATCGAACGTCATACGACTACTTTTGATAAAATTATCGTTATTTCCAAATATAAAACATTGTGCAGAAATAAAGTTATATAGCATTTCTAACTTCCATAGTTCAGGAAACAAACTTTATATATCATATTTTAACAATAATATACCGCATTGTTATAAAAATAATCATACCTTGCTGGACTCGCACATCATACTTACGACCGCGGAAAATATTAGCTACACTCAAGAACAAAATCACATCAAACAGGGCTCCTCACCATTTTTACAGATTTAATTTTTTCAATCGCTTGAACTGTTGTAGCTTCAAAACTAATCAGCTAAATCGAAAAAAGCAGCAGTCGATAACTCGGCTTGAGTTGCAATTAGCATTAGTTTACTGACTATAAATTGCCTAGTCTATGAGAATTCGCGATGATAGCGATAACCGAGTATGAATGTTTATTTCTAAAATAACTATTTCACTAATGCCAAATGTAGATCTCAATGTTATACTTTATTTCTGGCCCTTTGCTGTATGGTTTATACTATTTGTACCCATACTAATCAGCGTAAGTCTGTATGTGTTTATACAGATTTGTTTGGTTGGCAATTGAAAACAAACATCAGGATGCGCACCGTCTTGATCAGCGAGTTCGGCACAGAATTTGCTTAGGTCCGAGTATTAGTGAAACTGAAATCATAAATGTTCAAACATGCAAGAGGTTAAACATAAAAAGACGCATTAAAAAGATTAACCACTAAAAAATTGGTTATTTTAGCAAATTTTAATATCATTAAAAAGATGTAATGAACATTTTTAAATTAAGGATTGATTTTTTTCTACGATGAATGCATATCGTATGTGTATCATATACCGTAAGGAGATTATGACAACCCAAAGAAATCCTTAATTTGCTATTTTTAGAGTCTTAGGGTAAATCAAATTATCAAAGACCTGATAACTTTAGAATACATATGAATTATATTTCAAATCCATTTAAATTAAAATAGGTATTTTTCTGAGTTGTCATAGTGTATACTGTATATCTGAAAAGGCACGTACGCACTTGCTTTAAGTAACAATAATTTTGAGTAAACTATTACATAGATTCCAATAAGAATTTCTTCAACTGAAGTTACATTTATTCGTGAACTAAGTAGTTGATTATTTCACTGTTGTATATCAATCGTAACTATCGTGTGAAAAGTTAATTGTGGAAAAATCAACTATTTGTATTAATAATAAATGAGAGCAAAGGCATCGCAATATATTAAGTTTACAACATAAGTTGTATGAAATTAAAAGTTTGAATACTAAATTTCATATGCCTATGTGCAAATTTCTATAAGGTTAATCATTACTGTATAGCAGAAGAACAGAGATGTGTGAATAGAATTTAATGGAAGTCGAATTGGCTAATATCAGGCTATTAATTTTCTTAAAAAATATAAAAAAAAAATAATAAAGATAATTCTTGTGAAGTTTGCAACTTTGTATGTAAAGTTTACTAAAAATTTTGAATTATTACAACTCTAAATTTTTAAGATGGTTTTTTTTAGGTTTGAGTTCGTAAAGCGTCGTATATTTAGAAATACAGCACTTAAAAGATTAATTTTTATAGTTTTTACAGCATTATTATTTGTATTATTTATTGCATGCTTTTAGTAATGATATAGCTGTTGTAAGCGCCAACGTGAACAAAAATCGTTTTGATATGATTAACAATATTCACATGCATTTAAAAAATGCTCTCTTAAAAAAATTGATATAATAACTCTTCTTCTTAAATAAATTACTATAATATACTTTTAAATCTTTTGTGTTGCGAGATCACAGTCATGACTAGTATTATAGTATTAAATTATTATTATTATTATTATATTATTACTATTATTATTATTACTATTATTATTATTACTATTATTATTTCACTTAATTAATATAATTAAAGCACAATTCGCATAGACCACCATCATTAAATTTGTACTCTCTTAAACAATTTATATGAGAAAATCTATGTCAATTCGCGCATTTCTTGGTTGCAATATTCCATGATCTAAAGCAATATAGGCAAGTTTGATTCATATCTTCTGACACTTGACAACGTTTTTCTGTACTCATCAGGCTTAAAATGTGATCTTATTCCTTTTTCTTTACCAATCTCGTCCATGTAATATATTATATAAGCGCCACAATTATATCCATCTTGCGGGCTCTGGTATGGACGATCACATATGAACCATTGTAATGTAAATTGTTTTTTCAAAACTGTCAATGCATTTCTTATAAGTTTACTCTCGCAGTGATCTAAATAACGAAAGAAATGTAGAACAACTCTGAATGCTTCTTTTTCTAAAGATTGCGGATCTACTAAATACGGATCTATCAATGTCATAGTTTTCTTATCAGTATCTACTAAAAATAAACACCAATGAGCACCTTGAACATAAGGCATAGCTATTCTTCCTTTCGTTGGAAATGTCATTGTAAACATACTCCAGTCATCGCTCGGTATATTATTCCAAGTGTCACTAAAAAGAACGAATGTGTCTCGAGTATTTACAGATACTGTGTTTGGCCATTGTTTTTGGTTAATTATTGCACATGCGTCGATTATTTCTCCTTCTATGTACTCTTTTCCTTCAAAAGTATGGTATGAAGATGAGAACAACTGTAAAGTTTGAACGTTCGTTCCTATGTATTGTCCTATTGTATATATTTTTTCATGTTTTTTATTCTTTAAAGTATAATACAACTTTGTATAATAATATTTATAATTATCAATCAAACCATTAGACATAATTTGCGGTTGTTCATGATTATCTTTGTCATGATTCTCTGTGATTGATTCATATATTTCGCTGTATAACGAAGTTTGGCTTGGTTGGCACGCAATTTTATAGGCTTCTAATACATTAGGATCATCGAAATTATATTCTTTATTATTTGCAAGAAGATCGTTAACGTGATCAAGTGAAGAATAAATTTCTTCGTCATATGTCTTTTTTCTTTTCGGTATTTCCTTGAAAAATTTATCTTCTTCCTTGCATCTTTCTAAATAATGCTTTGACACCGAGAATCCTTGATACTCAGCTGAACGTTTAATATTTGACCGTATTGCAAATACATCATCTAGTTTACTTGCATATCGAGAAAGCATATCCATAGCAGGCTCAAAAAATATTATTCCTCCAGCGTTTCTAATATACTGCAAGGATAAAAGTATACCTCGAATTGTACCGAAAAGAAGAGAGGATCTTGATTTTGTTTTTTCCATATTGTATGCACTCCATAAGCGTTCTGATGCAGCATTAGAATTAGGAAAACAAAAAGTTTAAGGCAAATGTTGCTAATTGTCGAAACAAATATGTATTATTTTCGTCTCTATATTCTCTAACTTGATACCAGAAAACGTCGACTTCTTCTTCGATAAAATTGTTTAACGCAGGGTGTAATAACAAGCCGGACCATTCTTCATTGATTTGAATCATTAAGCAAGGATCCAAATTATTAACCAGATTGGGTAATGCATTAAAAACTTTATTCAAGTCGTTATATTGCGTTTTATGAAATTCTGCATTTAAAGCATTTTTCGGGTAAAAGCATTTTGAATACGTACCAATATTATCTTTAAAATTACTCCGTTTTCTCAAGCCCTTACATAATTCAATCAAAAATGTTTGGCAATCTTGTTGAAATTTCAGTTTGACCAAACTATCAGTTGTATTATGAAGAAATTGATCGACTGATTTACAAATGGTTATTTCTTTTAGGCGTTTAAAATGAGTTTCATCACATGGATTAATGATACTTGTATCTGTATGATTTACATAATCATTGTTCATGTATAATTGCAGCAAGTAACGGTACAAGTTTTGCACAATTTCTTCGTTTTCGAAAATTAGTGGTTTCTCGTACTGCAATGTTTTATTAACTATAACTAATTTTGAAAAAATTTCTACAATCATGGTATGGTACAATTTTGTTACTGGACTTTTAAAGTAAGCAAGCATATTATTAATTGCAAGTTTAGTTTTTGGATCATTTTTAGAATCCATTTCTGCTTGCAATTCTCCTTCTAAAAATAATTCTAAACAACTTGATCTTCGACCGATTCTACTCATACATTCACTATAACTTAACCATCTAATTTTGTGCGGTTTTAATATTTTTAAAGTTCTTAGTTTTGATTTCATCTGAACAATCTCCCATCGAAACGATCTTTTAGGACTAACTGATATATAATTATACAATAAATGTGGAATTTGATCGTATATCGCAGGTAACTTTTTCATAGCGTCTTTGGCACACAGGTGTTGAATATGACATCCACATTTAAAAACCTTTATGCCAGGAATAGTTTGCTTCAATATTTCAGCAACAGAATTACTTATTCCTTGCATTAAATTACATGTATCCGAACAAAATGAAATAATATTTTGAAAGGGAATGTCGCTTTCTTCGAATGTCGAAAGTACCTTACGACATATAGTATCAGCGTTTGCTGTGAGGTTTTCATCAGAGTCAAAAATAAGTACTAAATCCCACAAACTGTCTCGAATACGACAAACCTTTTCATCAAAATATCTTACCATGATACATAAAGATTGTTTCACGGTAATATCTGTACTTTCATCTATCATAATACTAAATTTTGTATTTTTTAAAATTTCAGTCATCTCTTCTTTAAAAACAGGAGCTATTACATTACATATAATATTGGTAGCTTTTTCTCTATTAAGCTCAACTTTCTTTAAAATTAAGGAATCGAAAGCAACTAATTTAAAAAATGGTACCAATGTATCTATTAACAGAAATGATAACATATTATGTACTATTAAGGCAGATATTTTTATTTCTGCTATCGCTTGCTGAAAATCTATCGTATCCAACGGATCCATATCACCGGATGCAATTGCATGTCTTTGACTAGAAACATGATTCTTTAATACAGTTAAATTAGCAGTAAGAGTTACATCACATGTCCTGCATTTTACTTTTAATTTATCGTTTATGATTGGTTCAAGCCAATTATAAATTTCTTGCCACTTTGAGTTGAATTTATGTTTATATTTATAATCTTTCAAGGTTTTATTTGAATCTGAATTAGAATTCAATGCTTGTAATACGTTGACTACATTTTCCGCATTTTCTTTTTGTGATTGTTCTAAATTTTGAACTGTATCATCAAGATTATCTACATTGTCAAGTGATGAAGTAACATTGTTACCTTCTACATTATGATTTATATTTTCTAAATTATTCAACTCTTGAAAATGAGTTTCTAACGCTTGAGCATTAGGTTTTTCAACAATTTCATGGAACGGCTCAATATTAGTGCGATCGTTGTCATTCAACATATCTTTTTGCGCACTGTTTTGCAATATCTCGTTATTTCTTTGTTGACTTTCTTGTAGCGACTCATTACTGACATGACTTTGGTTTATGACATCTTTTTCATCACTTTGTGGCAGTTGTTGCTTATTGTTATGATCATTTTTGACTTTTTCTTTATAAGTATCAAAATTTTTTGTATGGGCAGCGCTTTTAGCGTGATAAACTAAATTCAATTTTTTAGCTCCTAAATATTTACCACATGCTTTACAATAAGCTTTAGTTTTATCATCTACCACTCCAGACAACCACATTGAAAATGCGGCTTCTTTTTCCCAATTATGTCTATAATTACGACTCATGATTTACTTGCGAATAAAAAATTTTTTTTTAATTGGCGCTTTCAGCGGCCAAAGAAAATGGTTAAAAAATGATTATACCTTAGAAACTATAAGAATAAACCTTTTTAGGTGCTGTATTTTTAATAGTGAGGCGCTTCAAGCAGCCATACATACTTTATACTCCGCGCAGCCATATATAATGCTTTAGGCTTTTTAGGAGCTGTATTTTTAGTTTAATGGCGCTTCAAGCAGCCAGAATTTTTAGCGCTTCAAAGCAGCCAGAATTATTAGCGCTCTGAGCAGCCAGAATTTTTAGCGCTTCAAAGCAGCCAGAATTTTTAGCGCTCTGAGCAGCCATAGAAAAGAGCAGCTTTCTCAAGCGCTTCTGATACTTAAATACTACAATTACAACTAGATAAAAATTATTACTAAACAAGTTCTTACCTTTGTATAAAATGACGAACATTTCATGATTACTGTAGCTATAACCTGCAACATGAAACCATACTAATTATTGATATTGTATTTTTTTTACATTATCTATGTACTGAGATAAAAATTTTTCAATGCATTTTTTATGCTGTTTCAAACAAAATTATTAGGAATTATTTAAAATCGTTTAAAATCGAAAATAGTTAATAACTTTTATAGAAATAAATATTTTACATTAATATTTCGCAAAAGTGCTGTACTCAATGATTCTAAGTAGTGGTTAAAATTTGAAGCCTCAATCTATAATAGTTTTTGTGCAATTTGTCGCAATATGTTAAATATTTTTATTTTTCATGGTGCTGGCAAAACGTTAAAAATCGTGGCGTGATGATCGCACGGTGGATCACTCTTAAATTTGGAAAATGGCGTTAAAAAGTTGACAGTTATTAAAATCCAACGTATTAATTCATTTCTCGAAAAACAGATTGTAAATACACGACAAACATACTTGAAAATTAGCGCGATTTGGGTTATGTTTTACACTCAATATTAATCATAAACTATGAATGAATTTTTTTAAAGTGAATAATGTACTTTCAATAATAATAATACGATGAATAATGTTAACAAAAAATCTGATTCGACCAATCGCATTTTTTACCAGCGCTATCCCGAATTAAGAAAAAAAAAGCACAATCGGATCATATTTGACTAATTTACCGTCTTTTTTTCCGAGCGCTCCGATTTGAAAAAAGATTTTCAGATTCGAGCTGAGAGCGCGGGGCCATCCCCACTCCGCGGCCGGCTACGCTGCGGCGCGCATCGCCTTTAATCAACACTTGATTTATTAGTCACATTCAATTCGATGCGTATCTACTTTGACTGATTTGAATAGTACAACTCTTCTACTTTCTAACATTTTAATCATTACGATATGTTGTATCTATAAGGAGTAGTAGCGTATTAAAAAAAAACAACGTATCTCGGCCCCTAAGTGGCATATCATATCATTTTTTTTCTTAAAATTTAGATAAAAATCACCGCTTTTCAATACATTATAATATATTTTGATCAAATTTTAAAGTTGGATACAGTACAATTATTAATTAATTACTATTTAAACAAATGCATGCTGGAGCTGCCCTAATTAAAATTTTGGAATTCCGCAAAAAGTTTTTGAAAATGTAACTCTTCAAGATTGCTCACAAATTGTGGGCACAAATGTAAACGATTTTTAACGTTTTGCCAGTACCATGAAACATAAAAATATTCAACATATTGCGACTAATTGCACAAAAACTATTATAGATAGAGGCTTCAAATTTTAACCACTACTTAGAATCATTGAATACAGCACTTTTGCGAAATATTAATGTAAAATATTTATTTTTATAAAAGTTATTAACTATTTTCGATTTTAAAAAATTTCGCCGTTTTTATCGATTTCCGAATAAACTAAAGGAGATAGAGGGGTGCTATCGCCGAGTTTTTTGTAGGGAATTTACTAAGGAACAACTTTTGTCTTAAACATTTTTCGATATAGCCAATACTTATCAATACGCAGCGCGAAATCTCCAAAAAAATGCAAAAATGCAACTTAAATTGTTAATTGTTTATTAAGCCCGCGGTACTCACTGTTATCAAACTTATTATATTATTATATGCACTCTCCCGAACAATTTAAGCCTTTAACCTTTCACTACGGAATTAATGTCATTTCAAAATCTAATTTGACTGGACTATATGTGCTAAACAATAGTATTTATACAAGATTAGTGTAAAGAATATAAAAAAGTTTTGATACATGCCATATACCAGCTTCAAGTATTCTTCGAAAGCCAAAATTTACATTTTATTATAATATTATGAATTTTGGCTTTCGAAGAATGCTTAAAGCTGGTATATGGTATGTATCAAAACTGTTTTCAATTTGTTTTTAATATAGCTTCAACATATTCACTGTGATTGTTTAAATTATGTACTAAACAACAGCATTTAAATAAGATCATTGTAAAGAATATAAAACAGTTATGATAGATGCTATATTTCAACTTTAAGCATTCTTCGAAAGCCAAAATTTAGAATGTTGTAGTAATGTCAATTTTGGCTTTCGAAGAATATTTGAAGCTGATATATGGCCTGTATCAAAACTTTTTTATATTCTTTACACTAATCTTGTATAAATAATGTTGTTTAGCACATAATTTAAAATCATAGTGAATATGTTAAAGTTATATTGAATTGAGTTGTTTAACACACAAAATACATTTACACAACACATGTGAACTACATGAAATAAATGAAAATAGTGTTTTATGTGTAATTTGTTGCTAATTTAAAGCATTTTTACCTAAATTAAATAAGTTCTAACACCTAAAAATCTCGCGTACTAATGCATTAAATGAACGTAATTATTAACACTAAACCTAACCTTATCGGAGCAAAATAAAATGGTCATATTTGCATGCATATTAAGGTACAAAAAATATAGATTTATTAAAAACATACCGTATAAAGTGTAGTAGCCACAGGAAAACCAGATTTTCCTCTTGCATTCGAGGTAGAAATTCACAAACTAGCGCGGTTTCGAAAGGAATAACCCGGTAACCGACGCCGATCTGGTAAATTGGCGACGCAATACCGCTTGTATGGGGAAGGTAGTTAAGAGCGTCGCAAGCGCCATCTTGCGACGCTCTTGACATTTACTTAACGTTTTAACATGATTAAGGTTACAGAAAAATTTTAAGTTTTAATTTGAAAAAAACTATTACTAATTCGAAATAAATATAGTAACCAAAAATATATCTAGAAATATATATTTATACTTACCGTACTAATTTTGTGTGAAATATTTTCTTTCTATTCATTATAAGCTCACAACCAATGAGGCTGTTGCGCGCCATTTCAAAATTATTTCGCAACAATATGTATTAAGTACATAGATGTTTTTTATGATGTAAAATATTAAAAATTCTCATAAAGATAGGGTTTCGACTAATGTTATTCAGAAATCATTCATTGAAGTATCGAGTAATAACTTAATCTCTAAGAAAATATCAACAAACTATGTTTTATTCTTTAATTCAATGGCAAGAATTATTTGATATTAAATGAATTGAAAATCTTGTAACATGAAAAAGCCTAAAAAAATATTAATAAATTATGATCATAAATAAATATTAATAAAAGCTGTTTTTTCGAAAAACGAAAAAATGCGTTATATTATTCGAACTATTCACTTTCCAATGCTGTATTCCAAATTTAGGACTCTCCAGTTTCTCGTACCCGCGCACACAAAAGTGAATAAAAAAAGTACATAAAAGAACAATAATCGCAATTCCGCAAAAAGTAAATGTCGTAGAGCGCCAATTTTTTGCGAGATGAAAGTACCCATGAAACTCTCCATTCACCCTACATTTTAGCCTTAAAGTTGAAAAAAACCCCAATTCTGGATTTTTGAAAAAACGTTGATTTTACGTTGTTTTTCTCGGTTTTCCGAGTTTTCCTCCGTGATTATTATCGGATAAAGGCTTTTAATATCTCATTTTCTTCTGAATTTAAGAAGCTACAACTTTACAAAAAAAATCATATTTATTACTGCAAAAATTTTTCTACAATAGCTAGAAAGCTGATATTTTGTATAAACATTCAGCTTTCTGTATTGTAAAAGGCAAAAGCAGTCTAGTTTTGAAAGGACAATTTTTCATCAAAACAGTTGAGAAAATATGATTGTCTTTTTTCAAAATTGTTTATGCGCCCACATAAAAAACTGAATTTTCTCTACCAAATATCTTGTCAATAATAGATAGAAAGCTGAAAGTTTGCAGAAACATTCAGCTTTCATCATTGCAAAAGGCAAAAGCAGTTTGACTCTGATAAGACAATTTTTCATCAAATTGGGTTTGAAAACATGAATGTTTTTCTCAAACTTGGGTACTCGGTCACCACAAGAACAGCATATATCTGAGCCAAATCTTTTCTACAATAGATAGAAAGCTGAAAGTTTGCACAAACATTCAGCTTTCATCATTGCAAAAGGCAAAAGCAGTTTAACTCTGATAAGACAATTTTTCATCAAATTGAGTTTGAGAACATGAATGTTTTTCTCAAACTTGGGTACTCGGTCACCACAAGAACAGCATATATCTAAGCCAAATCTTTTCTACAATAGATAGAAAGCTGAAAGTTTGCACAAACATTCAGCTTTCATCATTGCAAAAGGCAAAAGCAGTTTGACTCTGAAAAGACAATTTTTCATCAAATTGGGTTTGAAAACTTGAATGTTTTTCTCAAACTTGGGTACTCGGTCACCACAAGAACAGCATATATCTGAGCCAAATCTTTTCTACAATAGATAGAAAGCTGAAAGTTTGCACAAACATTCAGCTTTCATCATTGCAAAAGGCAAAAGCTGTTTGACTCTGATAAGACAATTTTTCATCAAATTGAGTTTGAGAACATGAATGTTTTTCTCAAACTTGGGTACTCGGTCACCACAAGAACAGCATATATCTGAGCCAAATCTTTTCTACAATAGATAGAAAGCTGAAAGTTTGCACAAACATTCAGCTTTCATCATTGCAAAAGGCAAAAGCAGTTTGACTCTGAAAAGACAATTTTTCATCAAATTGGGTTTGAAAACTTGAATGTTTTTCTCAAACTTGGGTACTCGGTCACCACAAGAACAGCATATATCTGAGCCAAATCTTTTCTACAATAGATAGAAAGCTGAAAGTTTGCACAAACATTCAGCTTTCATCATTGCAAAAGGCAAAAGCTGTTTGACTCTGATAAGACAATTTTTCATCAAATTATATCTTTTGAGGTTATGCACTATTTGCAATGGAATACAAAATTTATTAAAAACTATTTAAAATTATGATGCTGATAGGTTATTTTAATTGCCAAAGAAAAGCAATTTTGTAACCTACTGCAGCATGTCGTACTACAAATGCAAGTTAAGCTAGCAAATTTGACAGTAGCAGACACTCACACGGATACGGCCGCGCTTCTATGTAGTAGTTGGCCAGCTCACACCGACACGGCGGCGCGTGTTAGTAGTAGTTGGCCATCTCACACCGACACGGCCGGCCCTGCTTATGTAGTAGTTGTCCAGCTCACAGCGACACGGCGGCGCGAGTTAGTAGCAGAGCGCTCGTAGGTATTTTTTTCGGGGTTGGTACGTCGGTTTTGGCCATTTTCGCCATGTTGAAATAGTTCTAGCTACAGCGCTGTTTAGGCTAGAAGATTAGTCGAATTTATTATAGATTTTTATAACTATTACTTTTTAAGTATAATCTAGGCTACAGATTAGCCGAATTTACATTTATTAGTTTTGAAAATAATTATATGGGTATTATTTGGGGTTCTATTCGTTTTATGGGGTGCCTTTTTACACTTAAAGGGGGGTTTCTTGTTCGGGTTAAAAGGGGTTTTGGGGGGAAAAAGATCCCGGATGTCCCTCCACCTCCACGTGGTTGGGATTGGGTAACGCTAAGAGAGGGACATAATTCAAATGGCGAGTAAGCTGACTACGTGCTATCGATATCTCTTTTTTTGCTCGAATTATTTCCAAGTCTTCACTACGCATTGCTTTTTTTGCTCGAATTATTTGCAAGTCCTCAATGCGCATTGCTTTTTTTCAAGGTGAGTGACGTGCCTTACGACGTGTATGGACTCTGCGATCCGCGTAATGACCCGCTGTCAATTCTGGTTGGTTAACACACTCCAAGATCGGTTGACCCATGGGGTATGCAGGTCATATAAATGGTCTTGTCGAGCTCTATCGAATGGCACCTTAGATGGGTTCAAACTCAGTAAAAAGACTGGGTGATTAGCCAAAAAACAAAAAAATATTAAATACCCCAATTTTGGCGTTTATAAATCTTGTAGTCGATTTTCGCCATGAGTTATAGCATATCAGATGAAAGATCTTTCGAAGCTCTATCGAAGGATACCATCCCCTAGTCAATATTGTTAAAAAAGCATGGGTGATGGAGGAAAAAACTCCCCCGCCCCCTAATTGCTCTAGCACAGGATACACTACTCGAAAATGAAAATCTCCAACGGATGTTTGCATTTCAGAAGATTCTGAATATTTCTAGGACTTGAAAAATATTCAGATTTTTTCGAAATTCTTCTAAGTTCTAGGACGAAATTGACGAAAAATACAAGTATGGCTCATTCGACTCAAAATTCGATGCCGATCATTCCTAGCACATGAAGAATTTTCCGATTTTTTAATAAATTTCAAACGTCAATTACAGAAAAACGGCCCGACTACGCAAGATAGCGGTGGTCCCGTTGAAATCCACCGAAATAATGGCTACTATACTACGAAAATTAAAAGGTTTGCAAGTACTATTGCTCTAGCAGACTATACACCACTCGAAAATAAAAATCTTGGACGGATCTTTGCGTTTCACAAGATTCTGAACATTTCTAGCACATGAAAATTATTTCGACTATACATTAATTTTCGACTTTTTTCGGAATTAGTTCCAAGTGCCACACCACCCAACTGCAGCGCCTCCCAGAGGCTATAATTTGGTAGGATAAGAGTATTATCATTATTAGATGGCCAGCAGTAACACACCATTGCAGCTACTTCCCGAGTCTAATATTTGGTAGGATAAGAGTATTATAGAATATCTGACTATCGGCCACACCTCAAGGCAGCCCCTCCCCGAGGCTATAATATGGTAGGATATGAGTATTATAGAACAAACAAACCTTTTCAAGGTAAAAGGCTGGCAAGTATAAGGTTGTTTCTTCCTGTAAAAATTAAAAATTAATTTTACAACTCTTGATAATCTTAATGTAACAAAAATTTGAACTCTTGATAACACTTATGCAGACAAAACCAAACTCTCATTAACACTCATACTGAAAAAAAACAAATTCTAATGTGCTTTATCCTATACAGTTATTAAACTAAGTAAATTAAAGATCTTGATAACACTTATTTAGACAAAATACTAGCAGCTTCACTGCATGCTGTTAGGAGGTGTTGATAATAAAGTCATCAGATCAATAAATGATATATCTTCTTTCCCCTTGTGAATAAGTGATTGAAACACAAACACTGGAAGAATATGATGCTTATAGATCAAGTTTGAAGACAAATAATTATGTTAGGATGGATGTCTTCGAACCTAGTAAATGAGTTAATCACCAGCACTCAAATCATGATGCTTATACCTTAAGCTAAATAATCCGAAACTCTCATAGATGAAAATATGAACGTGTAATACCATCTTCGCATTATCGTCTCCTTCGATTTCATCTATACCTTCGATTTTATAAAAATTCCCATTTTAATTTTAAGAAAAGAAAGTTATGATATCAATAAATAAATTGGCAAGTTTGTTGTTATAAAAAGTAATCGTTTTGAAATAAATAAATAACCGTTCAAATTGAGGAAGGATTATAAATAAGTATGTATTCATATATAAACACTCGACCAAAGCATGTGAAACGTAGATAGCCTGAACGGCAAATGGGGCGTTGCGTGCCCGTTCCCAAACATTCGCATAACATGGAGCCATTTCGGGATTATTCCAAGTTTCAATTGTTACCGATTGTACATGTGATAAAATCGTATTATGTTCTTATATGATATATTATCACACGATAAATGTGCTCATAATGTGTCATAATATTATGTGTTTGTCCAAATTTATCATGTAATATAACGGAATTGTCTCGCATCATAAAAAATCATAATTTTTAAACTAATTAATGTCTATTATTTCCTTTACCTGTTGTTATTTATGGAAGCAACAAGCGAATGTACAATCTACTCTAGTTAGTAATTCGGAAAATAAGTTACTATTTCCTTATTTCATTAAATCTATAGCATATATGTCAAGGACGATCATCTACAATGAAATATGAGATTTAAATATTCTGTTCATATAAAAAATCGATCCCAGATTTTTTTTAATAAAACAGGAACAAATTCTAGCATGTGGAACGCAATTTTTTTATGGAAAAACTTGCCGTCCCGTCCTATCATAGACAATGATGGATGTGGTCATCAAATTATATCTCTCTCAAATAACTGATACTTTATTTAGAATGTGTTTCCTACAATTTTTCATCAATATTTGAAGAATCGAAATAAAATTTTCTAATAATTCTAACGTCAAAATTTCATTATTTGTATGTATTTTATCACAAAATTAAGTTACTATTTTCAAAAGATATCAGGAAGTTGATAAAAAGTAATTTAAACTATTATAGTGTATTAAAAAATGGTATAAAGTCAATTTCTATTAGTGAAGCTAAAAATAATAAATTAATATTTATGCTACTTATAGATTATTTTTAAATTTAAATGTATACTTAACAAAAAAATAGAATTCCTGCTATCATTCGAGGCCATTGTTTTCACAGTTTAACATAAATATTTTGTGTAGTAGCGATTATAGGATAATAGGAAGATAAGTTAATTATAATTAAATATTTTGTCATCTAGTTGATTACACTGATATTTTGTAATTCATCGATTATCTATGATAGGACGGGACGGCAAGTTTTTCCATAAAAAAATTGCGTTCTACATGCTAGATTTGTTCCTGTTTTATTAAAAAAAATCTGGGATCGATTTTTTATTTGAACAGAATATTTAAATCTCATATTTCATTGTAGATGATCGTCCTTGACATATATGCTATAGATTTAATGAAATAAGGAATTACTAACTAGAGTAGATTGTACATTCGCTTGTTGCTTCCATAAATAACAACAGGTAAAGGAAATAATAGACATTAATTAGTTTAAAAATTATGATTTTTTATGATGCGAGACAATTCCGTTATATTACATGATAAATTTGGACAAACACATAATATTATGACACATTGTTATGTTCCGAATATTCTGGAGCAATTTTGATTGTTCTCGAATATTCGAAACATGGTACATTGTACGAAAAGCGTACTGCGCGCGAGCTGACGGTGTACTTCCTTAATGTCGACATTTGGCCTAAGGAATGTGCAACGTGAGCCGCAGTGCGATATGCTTCAAGTATACGGAGTATAGAGGGCAAGGGACGCGCGGGCGGAGGTTACAATCTCTGCCGTCAACGCTAATTGTCGGCTGAAGGAGGCGATCGGCGACAATGTATTTAGTAAATGAGTCAGTCGCTCTTCAGCACTGCTCAGAGTTAGACATATTTTAGATAGATATACCTAGATATATATATATATACTGTAACGTGGCAAAATATCACCACGTCACAGCGAGCATCGAGCTGCCGGGGTAGAGCGTCTCAGGCCTGTGTGAATGGGAAAGAGTGCATGAATTAATGGCGTATCGTTTCTTCTGAGTGACGACGCGAGGAGAGGAGAGGCGACTGAGGAAGGAGAAAATAACAGAGGACTTCTCCACTCCCCGCCCAAGGGCGAGAAGCGAAGAAGATGAGCTCTGGCGCAGCAGACACAGCGACAGATTCCTACAGGGCGTTCAATTCCGGCTCATCGTAAGTCGTCGGACGCAGATGAGGCGGGCGGGTTCTTCCTACGTGAGAGCCTTTTGCAGCACGGCCAGCGTGATGGTTGCTTCACCGCGAGAACGTTGGAAGTAATAAAAGGCAGCCTTTGCGCCCTTTGTAACAGGCGTACTCCCGAATCAAGGGCCCAGACAGAAGGAGTCGCTGAGAGTTACATTGTACTTCGTAATTCACGCATAACTTAGGCGTTGCGTGAATTGTCTGTATGAATGACTGGCTGTCTAAATGTTGTGAGCGTTTGAATTTCGCGGTTATCTCTCCAGCGTCAGCTATCTTTGTACAGTCGAGCGCGCATGCGCCGCGATCGACGAGGCGCGAGGCGAGCGAGCCAGTTGCGGCGCGAGAGCGCGGCCCGTTGGCCCCATGCGAACCGACAAATGGGAGCGTGCGCCGCTCGGCGTCTCGGGAGAGCGAGAGTGCGAGGCACGCGACGAGCGTGCGCGCCGGCACTCTCTTGCCCCGGCCGTTCCAGCTTGGACGCAGCTCACCAACTCCCTAGGGATATCTCTATTGTTTCGAAAGTGTTTCACTTAAAACCGCGGTAGAATCGTGGCTATCTTGCTGAGGATCCAGAGGCTTTGGTCACTCGGATATAAGGATAAGGTCAGTGGGTTGCTCTTAGTATTGCGTTTCCCTCACGGGCTGGTGCGCAGTTCCACGCGCGACTTCGTGTACGCGAAGTTCCTTTGTCTCGCGAGCGCGCGAATATCAGCGAGTGCGGCTACCTGGATCGTGGATGTCTTCTCTTAGTTAAGCGAGCGGGTAATTAGTGCGATTCAGTGCGTGTATGTTGTCTACTCCGGGTTGTCTGTCGTGTGGTTGCCTTCAACGTACGGTTGTCTCGTCGTCCGTCGCGCACAAAGAGTACCTCGCGTATCGCGTACCTCGGGCGAAGGTTGCCTCTACCTCGTGGTGCGTACGAAGCGATCTACCTCGGGTACCTCGGTCGTGAGTTTCCCTCGGCGTTGCCTGCGAGGGCGAAGGTTATCTGCGCGACGCGTAACTCGGGGCTATCTGTATTTGTCGTGTGCGGTATAAGAGTGTTTCGCGGAAATTAGTCGACGAGGACAAGGGGGGCCTCGTTCGACTCGTGTAGGATAAGGCGCGGGAGGTGTCGTAGGTCGTGGTTACGCAGACACGCTCTTGGCCAAAAGTAGTTTAGACAGCCACGATTTGCACTAAGTGTGGGCAATCGCGGCTATAGGATTAAAGCGTGAACGAAGAGTCGGCGGACAAAGAGTGAATGCGTAGCCAAGCGGGCATAGTATGTGTGAGGCCTTGAGACGCGCGAGAGTCGGATATCTACGTGGTTATCTGGCATTTTGTTAATTGTAAAGTCCCAGCGGTAATTGAATCCTAGTGTTGTGCGGAGTTTATTTCCTTGGCGGTGCGTGCCAAGGTGCGGACGGATACCTTCGCGTATTCATTTTAATTACGTAGCGTCGCCCTAAGTGGTCGAATACATCGCGTATTCTTTTATCTTGTGGTGGTTGATTAGCCCGGGTTGTCTTTGGTTGCCTATGATGTAAGGAGTTTTAGTCGAATAAATGATCATTTACTTTTGTTAATAACCACGCGATATTTCTATCCGAACCACCCTCTCTCCTTACCGCGTTCGCGGGGCTGAGCTAGCTAGCCGGCAAATCCGCCCCATCCTCGAGTTCGTTAAAGGAGTCGCGAGACTCTGGCACTTGCAGGTAAGTGCCTGGCGCCACCGGGTTCAGGGGAGCTCGAGGTGACGGGCCGATAATTATAACGTACGCCATCCACACGGCCTTCTCGTGCCCAGAACACCAGGATACGAAAAATCAACGTTATAGTACATATAAATAACTTAAATAATTATTGTATTTTGGAGAGATATACAAAATTAATCCATGAAAATGATTTTCCATTGCCGTACAAAATCTGGATTTTGATGGAGACAAACTCCGTCTCTGATGTTTCAAATTTTTCATTTCGACAAGAAATTTTTCTTCGAGCAAAAGCTGATTTTGGGATGTGCTTCCCATCTATTTCTATGGAAAAAAGTATTTTTAAATAATAATTCATTTTATATTAGCTATTTTTATATTATACCATAATTTTTGTCTGATATACATTAAATAAGCGAGCATATATATTAGTATAGCAAGTTATCAAAGATTTAATTTGAAAATTATAATAATTTAATACAAAATATTACCAGTATTAATCGTACATTTATATGCTATGCACTTTCCATCTATTTCTACAGAAATAAATACATTTTTAAATAATTCATTAATTTTATAACAGCTAATTTTTATATTTCATAGTAAGCGCACAATTTTTTTCTGGTATACGTGCTATGGAGAATGATTAGTTAATCATTCAACTTCAGCTGATTATAATTATTTTTCCGAATACGTTCGCAATACTTGCTATGCAAGTAACGGATGGTCAATCCGTCTTGTGTGTCAATTCTATTATTGTGTTTTTTTTATTTAATTATTAATTAATATGATTTTCTTACCTTGTTATCTCTATCGATTTGACTGCTACCAATGGTTTTGTTTGGGAATGCCTTTAATATGGATTTCAATGGGCCACTAACTTTTCCAAGTAATTGTTGAATACCCTTATTTTTATCCCAAAATATAAATGAATAAACTTGACTCCAGTATGATTCTATGCACTTTATTTTATTACTTGAAATATATTTGACAAATAATAATGGTCCAAAGTCCTATTGAATGCCAAATTATCAACTCTGTCTTGATTCTAAGGAAAATGCCTCTAACTCTGTTCAGTGCTGAAGAGCGACTGACTCATTTCCTAAGCTCATTGTCGCCGATCACCTCCTTCGGCCGACAATTAGCGCTGACGCAGAGATTGTAACCTTCGCCCGCGCGTCCCTTGCCCTCTATACTAAGTATACTCGAAGCATATCGCACTGCGGCTCACGTTGCACATTCCTTAGGCCAATTGTTGACACCAAGGAAGTACACTGTCAGCTTGAGCGCAATACGCTTTTCGTACACGCTATATTTCGAATATTCGAGAACAATCGAAATTGCTCCAGAATATTCGGAACATAACATCCTCCCCTCCTTGAAGACGTTTGTTGTCCTCAACAAATCATTGCCTATACTAACAATAAAAATATATGCTACCATCGAATCATCAAACGAGACTTCACAAATGTCCAAAATACACATTAATAAAAATGGTATGGATGTGAAAATACTAATGTAAACTTAAAGAAAAACCTGCTATTTAACCACATTACTTAAGAAAACAACATGGAAAATAACCAAAATCTATAATGATCGAAATAGAAAAAAAACAATGATTCGATGATTACATCTATCTTTACCTACCTACAATACCTATCCGAATATTAATACTATTATTTAATTGTATTGCCATTTATATTAGTAATCTTAATACTATGTTCGTCTTCTTCTTCTGCTTGTCCATCTGCCAATCCAACCGAAGATGCAATATACTTATTATCAAACTTAAGTCCAATATAGTGGGGTCAATAAATAAATTGGGTCAAACAACTCATTTATAAAAAGTACAAAAATATGTATTTGTCATTAAAAAAAAACAAATTGGTCCAATACGAATTGTATTAGTTGTGGTCTAATTTTCCACAAAAAATGGTCCATAAAAAAAAATTGAATAATATGTGATAAAATTTGGTCCATTAGAAACTGACTGTAGACTCCAGTTCCTAGCTACTGTTCGTTTCTCACTCATCCTGTTTATAATCAGGAATTGGCCCATCATCCAACGATACAGGCAAAGCTCTGGCCTCGTCCTGCAGTCCTTCCTCAGACTGACCTTGATTCTGCAATGCCTGAGCGTCTGAAATGTCTCGCAGTATCTGGTCTAAAATCGGCTCAGCCAGACCAGACGCCTCAGAGTCCAGCTTTTGGTCCATCAAGTTCATGTCATCCAAAGCCTGTGCCATCTTCTTTTCTTCCTCGATGTCGATTAGCGTAGCCACTGGCACTCGTGCATTACATCTTCCCTCATGATGCTTACGATCCTGATTACGCACCCACGCACCGCATGGTTTATGTTGGCGCAATGCCAAAGGCTTCTGAATATTCACACCATATAGTGATCCTTTTCATTTCTGACATCATACCATAGCCCACAAACTCTGTGTTGCCTTCTAAGTGGCCCATTTCGTGGCATGTGTCGCCTCGGCTCCCACTTTGGGTTGTAACCAGCGCTGCAATGGTCCATTGCATAAGCTGCCTGCTCCCTCTAAAAGTATTGAATGAAAGCTTGACGCCTCCATGTCTCCACATTTACATTGGCAGTGTCCATAAAAGTGATGTGGTCCAATGGACCATATTTGGCAAACTCTTTGATGAGCTCCTCATTTGTCTGCTTGGGCCACAGCATGATGGAAAATCTCAAATATTGAGTGTCATCCGATGGTCCAGTAATCAACTTCGGCTCGGGGAATGGTCTCTGAGACGGAGTTAACGTCTGTCGTGACCCACTTGGTCCAAGTTGAATGTTAGCACTCCACGGAGCTGGAACCAGCCCTTGCGCACGACGCACCATAACAGACGGTCACTCCAATTCCCTGTGAGTCACACCTGGTCTATCTCCCTGACTCCGGAAACGACGCAACGCTGCCATTGCCTCTAACTGCTGGTCCATTTTTTCTCTCGTCATAACCGTTATGGCCGGTTGGGATGCGTTGATTCGCATCGCTTCATCCACGTGGCTCAACCGATCGTATTTTACGTGAACTATTGCCTTAGTTCTTCCTTCTACTATTACCGTCCTCTCAGAGTGCGCAATGGTACATTCTCCAACACCCTTAAAGATATCCTCCCCGTTCTTACGCTGCCCCTCAAATTGGACCTCTAATGTGTCATTAACATGACGCTTGATCAAATAGATCTCCACGTCCGTGGTCCAATCAATTACTTTACTACCAGCATAATTGTTCAACTGTTGGTCCAGCCGTGCCGACATTTCTTCTGTTGTTTCCATTCCTTACGTGATCACGAATTGTTTCATAGAGCGTGCCGCGATCGCATGCGACGCCCTATGATACGTGATCGTAGCTATAGCATGGCCTTCAGTGATTAATTCAAACTCTATATTACATGCCCCGAATGTCTTGAAAATCCTCTCCACACGTTCCCTTGGCCCAATAAAAACTACCTTTATAGTGAAGGTAGAGATTAACTCCAAGGAATGTAAGCTTAACACGTGGTTCATCTGAAAACAATTAAAACAATATATACCATTAAATTTTGTTATTAGAACTCCATAATTCTATCGGCATGCATTAACTTCTATCTTATAATCAAGAAGAGTCCAAATTATCGATAAAATATAAGGGTCAAAACTTATATTAAATCCTAGTTCATATCTATCTATTTATGGTCCTAAAACTCATTGGTCTTAAAATTTTCATAAAACATAAGTTTCAAATAAGAATTTCGCATGGGGTCCAAACCATACAAAATTCAATGGTCAAAAACAAAAAAAACAAATGGGTTAATTAAAATATAGAAATTTTATTATCCGAATCAACAACAATTCTCCTAAGAACACCAGATTCTTCGTCATTATCTGACTCCAACAACTCATCCTCCTCCATCGTACAAATCATTAAATGGTCGTCATCATCACTATTTTTGCTCTGTAAACCAGAGGGTCCTGGTTCAGATGATGTCATTCTATTCACCTCCAACGCTCCTATCTTTTCACATATCACCTTATCTTTCTCATCATTGCTCCTAGATCTTTTCCTTAACGAAATGACATCTCTGAGATCTTCAACTGCCTTGTCCTTTCCCAAAAATTTCACCTTTTCCATGTTCTTCTTATACTGCAACACCTTCCAACATGTATCTTCATGTAATGCAAATACATGCACATCAATCTCTTGTCCACACAAATCATGAAATTTCTTCATTCCCACAGGAAACTTATTCTTCGGGTCCTTTTTCAATGCAGCAATAGTTGGTCTATATATTTGATTACACTTCTGCATAGCATATTCATCATCAGCATCCGTAAAATACTGCACAAAACCAAAGCACAGTCTTCCCTGCTTATTACGCAAAGTCTCATAATAATTAATACTGCCAAACTGCATAAAATGTTTAAAGAACATATCATCCTTTTCTGCATCTGTTCCTTCCCACGGCAATAAACAAAACAACCTATTACCCTTTTTCACAGATCTTTCCTTGCTCACAGTATGCACCTCTGATCTCACTTTTGGTTCTTTAACAGATTCTACCACATTCGGTCTTGGTCTAAAATTCTTGTTCTTCTTGGTCAACACATTCTTTTCATAGTTCCTAGCTGCTTCATTGGTAATTTTAGACAATGAAAACTCATTACTGATGCTATCCCTATCATAAAATTCCCAATCATATGGTCCAATATTGTTATAAAATTGATCTTGCTTCTTTCTCTGTACAATATTTGCAGTCGCTTCATTGTCATATCTCACAATGAGCTTATTAACATACTTCATATCCTTGATTCTCATCACACGCTTGAAATAAACTGCTTCAGGCAATGGAATCTGCGGTATCATTTCCATCATCTGGGTCAATGACGTATATCCTTTGAAATAAAATATTACTGATCTACGATGTAACATTTCTAAATCTCTGCGATACATCTCTACGTTCCTGCAATTTACATATACAACAATAAAATATAAAAAAAACAAAAAGAAACAAAAACACAAAGACAAACACATGGGTCAAATTGGTCTATTTACAACAGATGAAAACATCATATCATAAAAAAAAAATTCATTTGGGTCTATATGAAAAATTTTGGTCCAATATATAACACTAATGCTCAGCATTATATTTAAAAACAACATCATCCTTATCAACGCTAACTTCATGTGAATCATTCACGATACTATCACTTGGGTCAATAACAATTTTATCATCTCCTACACCAACTTCCTTCATCTCACGACCTTTACCAGAATCAACCCTTCCCGACCGATTCCTCCATTTTTCCCTCACTACTCTATACTCATGGTCATAACATTTCTCATTAATCTTTTGTCTCAAACATGGAAATTTTACCCCACATTTCATCCCAACAATTAATCCAACTATTAACATAATCATTATCAATTGCAAACTCAACCCTCCATAGAACATTTTATTCGAACTATAACTCTCTCTCCTATGCTTCCCTATATGGTCCATTTCAATCATAATATCATGTAATGATTTCACTTTATCTGAAGTAAGCACTGGTCCAATGATCTCTTCCATCTCATCATCATTCATTTCATACGAATGATATTTATTAAATATTTCATATATTTCATTGAATTTCAAACTAATATCTGGTCTATACACATACAAATTTTCATCATTCCTGATCTCTTCTCCAAATATTACAACACTATCTGTTCTCCCTTTGCATCCAGAAGCTAGTCTTAAAACTCCTGTATCATTCAGCATTAAATTCACCTCTTGGTTATCCATACATGTAATCCTCACTTTTTCAGACTCACACATTGAATACAACCAAGATCTATCACTACTCAAATACTTCCATTGGGTCCTAAAATAATGTTGATACTTGATATCACAATTATCAAACTCCTTTTTATGTGGATTCAATAACAAATTGACTTCACAGTCTCTCGAAGCTGAAGTATCTTGTAACGCTTCTAATGCTGGACAAATATGTGCATAATGTGTCTTTATACATATTACATCTGGGTCTTGATCAAACTTAAAATATTTCTCCTGATCACTGCTCAAAGCTAAATATTCATGAGATGATTGAATATACAATGATCCTTTAATATTCTGATTAATCACTTGTGATATGTTAACACTATGCATTTTATATAATTGATAAGAAATTCTATCAACTAAAGGTACATATAAAATTATTATGGTCGTGCCATCCTGATGAATTGCATCCACTTTCGATATCTTCACAATTTCTTCACTCCTGATATGCTCCACCGGAATTGGAAAATCTAAATCACCACTAAATTTCTGTATATCTCCAACTATTTTATCTAAAACATCTGCTTTGATTAACTCCGAATGAACTCTTCCCTCCTTTAATTTCCTCAAAACATCCAGAATTTTCTCATTACTCCGAATCAAATGATCCATATGTGAATCTAACCTCCTCACATATGCTGTATTATACATTAAATACATTAACTGCTCATTTTCCTTATTTAACTTATCCATCATTCCTTTCAAAGATGCTTGAAAAGCTTGTAATACAATTTGATGATTCCTAGTTACATTAAACAATTCTTCAAATTGGGTCGAAACAATATGAGAATTTTCCTCCATCAAATGTACCATCTCTGTTTGATCTAGAAACACTTGGTCTATATTTTTGTTAACACTGTCAATATCATCAGAAGTTACTAATCCAAGCAAACTCTTACTCACACTACCAACTATTCCTAATAGAATCAACCTCTTCATTCTAATACTACTCGGGTCCTTAACTATAGGAAATTGAACTTGTCCGATAGTCTTAACAGTATCACGTATCTTTTCCTGAAGTTCATTCAAATTTTGTTCTTTCAATTCAAGTATATCTGCATCCAATGCACTTCTGCATTTGGTTTGGTCTACAAATTGTGAACATTCCTCCATTAACTCCTTATAATGTTTCACAGGTCCATGAAATGATAAAAATTCATCCACTTTAATGAAGATTTTAATCTTCCAAAAAGCACGTTCTGTTCGAACATTTCCCAATTTCTCAAAATAAATTCCAGGATTCGGGGTCAATATTTAATTTTAAAATACAGGTCCACTATTTATGGTCTTCATCACACTCAGTAATATAAACATTCCAACTAAACACTTTATCCTGTAATTATATTATAATTAATAACCAGAAAATTCTGATTCATCAAAATTATGATCCTCCTCTGCAACCTTTAATTTATCAATATGCTTCCTAATTCGCCTCCCATCAGGATACTCCAATATTACATTCTTTCTCCCAACAAACTCCACAATTTTTAAAGGTTGACTTCTATATGGGTCAAATTTATTGGTCCTCACTTCCTTAATAATACGAGCATACCCCCCTACTTTACCCTTAAACTCTTTAGCTTATCTTTCTTTTGATTTCAATTTCTCTACAATCTGTTTTTCTCCCGCTAAAATCTTCATTTCATTCAAACGCAACACTAAATCTCTAATATAAGTATGATAAGTTCTCAATTTTTCATCCTACGGAATTTTAATTGGTAAACGCGCTACTCTCCCAAAAACTAATTCAAAAGGCGTAAAATTCGTAGCCATATGAACACTCGTATTATAAGTAAACGTAGCAAAAGGCGCTAATTTATCCCAATCATCATACTTTTGAGAATAAATTCTAATAAGTTCAACTAACGGTGCATGACTCCTCTCTAAAGAACCATTCGTTTGCGGTCTATAAACTGATGTCTTTAAATGATCTATTTTAAAAATTTTCAACATCGATTCTACTATATCCGACAAAAAACTAGTACCCCTATCTGATAAAATTGCTCGCGGTGCCCCAAACCTACAAATCAAATGCCTCGCCAAAGCATCTGCAATAGTGGTCGCATATAAATTTTTAATTGGAATTGCAATTAAATATTTAGTCAAATTACATTGCATGGTCAACAGATGCTGATTCCCACTCGGCGTTATTCTCAATTTACCAACCGTATCAATTGAAACCTTATCGAACGCTTCAATTGGCGTATCCGTTATAATCATCGGCTCCCTTATCTTGAACCTCTCAATCTTTTGCTCTTGACAACCACTGCACTTCCTTATATAATTTTGAATATCGTTTCTCATACCTGGCCAATAAAATCTCTCCCTTATCTTCTGATAAGTTTGATTAATCCCTTTATGTCCTCCTGTCAAACTATCATGTAACGTACTTATTATTTTCCACCTGTTCTTTTCAGCTGGTAACTCCACTTTTCCATAACAAACCATCACAATGATATTCGAATTATCAAAATGCCTCTTCAATAATTCACTCATCAACCCACGCTCCAATATATCCGTTAAATCTCCTTTCCTAGAAATTCTGAAACTCACAACATGCCTGTAATCCAGAACTCTCTTCAAGTTACCCAAACACTTATTCACATTTTCCAAGGTTACCACACTAAACTGCTTCTCCTACACTACTAAAGAAAAAACATTATGCTTTTTATACGGCGTAAATAATACCAAAGTTTTATTAACATTCATACAGACAAAATAAAAATTCTTAGAGCTTACTCTAAAATTCAACTTTAATTTTCAAACTTCGACAACTCTTATGTAGTCGAAATTATAAATGCTGTATTCTATACAGTTATTTAATTATGGAAATTAAAGATCTTGATAACACTTATATAGACAAAATACTAGTAGCTTTACTGCATACTCTTAAGACGTGTTGATATTATAATCATCAGATCAACAAATAATATATCTTCTTTCCTCTTGTGAATAAGTGATCGAACACAAATACTGGAAGAATATGTGATACTTATAGATCAAGTTGGAAAACAAATAATTATGTTAGGATGAATGTCTTCTTTTACCTATTCAATGAGTTAATCACAATCACTCAAATCATGATGCTTATACATCAAGCTAAAAAATCCGAAACTCTCATGTATGAAAATATGAACGTGTAACCATCTTCGTGTTAAGGGTCTGTTGGACAGATTACCATTTCTTTAGTGTCACTTCTCCTTCGATTATCTATACCTTCGATTTGACATAAATTCTCATTTTAATTTTAAGAAAAGAAAGTTATGATATCAATAAATAAATTGGCAAGTTTTTTGTTATAAAAAGTAATTGTTTTCAAATAAATAAATAACCGATTAAATTGAGGAAGGATTATAAATATATGTGTTCATATAAACACTCAATCAAATTGCAGCATGTGAAAAGGTGAATAGCCTGTGGAAAGGTACAGTCGGGTACAATTAAAACTTTGAATAATTGCGACTGCTGCCACGTTCTGTACATGTAATAGAATGGTATGATGTTCTTACATGACATTATCACATGACAAATGTGCCCATAATATGTAGTAATATCATGTTTGTCTAAAATTATTATGTAATTTAACAAGATTGTTTCGCATCATGAAAACTTTTTCATTTATTTATGGAAGCTACGAGCGGATGTACAATCTACTCTACTTAGTAATTCAGTAAATGTATTGCTATCCTTATTTCATTCAAAATCTATGTCCAGGACGATTATATACAATTATATATGAGATTTAAATTCTGTTGATTTACATACATTTAAAAAAAACAGGAACAAATTCTATCATGTAGAACGCAATTTTTTGACGGAAAAACTTGCCGCCCCGTCCTATCATAGATAACGATGTATACCATCTTTAAATTATGCAAGGTTAACCAAATTAACTTGTTAATGAAACACCGTTAAAAAATCTCTGAATCGATTTTTCATTCTATATGTATTTATTACTGTCCTTGACGAATTGTTGAAGAATTCAAACTTAATCTTGCAATCATTCTAAGCTCATTTTTGGTTATTTGTATGTATGTTTTACAAACCTCTGTTAGTATTATCGGAAGATTGCAGGAAGTTGATTAAAAATAATTGTAACTATTATTACATATTAAAAAAATGTTATAAAATAAATTTCTATGACTCTAGTTGGAAAATAAATCAAGTTTAAAAGTTTTAAATTAATATTTATGTAGTTTACAGCTTTTAGTTTCAAATCTTTACTTAATTAAAATCTTTACTTAATTAAAAAATTGCATTGTTTTTTATTATTTGAGGCCATTGGTCTTACAGTTTAATATAATGATTTGAGTATTACGCATTATAGGATAATAGGACGATAAATTAACTATATTAAAAATTTTATGATATTGATAATTACACTGACATTTAGTGGTTCATCGATTATCTATGATAGGACGGGGCGGCAAGTTTTTCCGTCAAAAAATTGCGTTCTACATGATAGAATTTGTTCCTGTTTTTTTTAAATGTATGTAAATCAACAGAATTTAAATCTCATATATAATTGTATATAATCGTCCTGGACATAGATTTTGAATGAAATAAGGATAGCAATACATTTACTGAATTACTAAGTAGAGTAGATTGTACATCCGCTCTCAGCTTCCATAAATAAATGAAAAAGTTTTCATGATGCGAAACAATCTTGTTAAATTACATAATAATTTTAGACAAACATGATATTACTACATATTATGGGTACATTTGTCATGTGATAATGTCATGTAAGAACATCATACCATTCTATTACATGTACAGAACGTGGCAGCAGTCGCAATTATTCAAAGTTTTAATTGTACCCGACTGTACCTTTTCACAGGCTATCCACCTTTTCACATGCTGCAATTGGATTGAGTGTTTATATGAACACATATATTTATAATCCTTCCTCAATTTAATCGGTTATTTATTTATTTGAAAAAATTATTTTTTATAGCAAAAAACTTGCCAATTTATTTATTGATATCATAACTTTCTTTTCTTAAAAGTAAAATGAGAATTTATGTCAAATCGAAGGTATAGATAATCGAAGGAGAAGTGACACTAAAGAAATGGTAATCTGTCCAATAGACCCTTAACGCGAAGATGGTTACACGTTCATATTTTCATAAATGAGAGTTTCGGATTTTTTAGCTTAATGTATAAGCATCATGATTTGAGTGATTGTGATTAACTCATTGCAGAGGTAAAAGAAGACATTCATCCTAACATAATTATTTGTTTTCCAACTTGATCTATAAGTATCGCATATTCTTCCAGTATTTGTGTTCGATCACTTAATCACAAGAGGAAAGAAGATATATTATTTGTTGATCTGACGATTATAATATCAACACGTCTTAAGAGTATGCAGTAAAGCTACTAGTATTTTGTCTATATAAGTGTTATCAAGATCTTTAATTTCCATAATTAAATAACTGTATAGAATACAGCATTTATAATTTCGACTACATAAGAGTTGTCGAAGTTTGAAAATTAAATGGTATGCGACTCTATCACTCGAAAGTATAGTACATAGAATAAAATGACTCTATCGCTCTACTCGAGTAAAATTGATTTTAGAATACAGGCTCTGCACTGCATATTCTCACATTGGAGATCTGTATGCAGGCAGGCCTCAAAAAAATAGAAAAGAGAGAAATGTAAATTTCTCTCTGTTGGCGTTTCGTCCAGCTGTCAGAGTGGACTCCTCAGTAAGGCTCTGACAGCTTCCTTAGACGCCCGCCACTTCGAAGAGAAGCGGCATTTATGTGGTCTCGGCCTGCGTTTTTCTCTATGCTAGAGTTCTCTCTTGCAAGAGAAAAACGCAGGCCGAGACCACATAAATGCCGCTTCTCTTCGAAGTGGCGGGCGTCTAAGGAAGCTGTCAGAGCCTTACTGAGGAGTCCACTCTGACAGCTGGACGAAACGCCAACAGAGAGAAATTTACATTTCTCTCTTTTCTATTTTTTTGAGGCCTGCCTGCATACAGATCTCCAATGTGAGAATATGCAGTGCAGAGCCTGTATTCTAAAATCAATTTTACTCGAGTAGAGCGATAGAGTCATTTTATTCTATGTACTATACTTTCGAGTGATAGAGTCGCATACCATCTAAACTTTGACACTGGCTCTTATAAGTGTCCGCTAGGTGGCGACCTGCCTTTTTCTCTATGCTAGAGTTCTCTCTTGCAAGAGAAAAACGCAGGCCGAGACCACATAAATGCCGCTTCTCTTCGAAGTGGCGGGCGTCTAAGGAAGCTGTTAGAGCCTTACTGAGGAGTCCACTCTGACAGCTGGACGAAACGCCAACAAAGAGAAATTTACATTTCTCTCTTTTCTATTTTTTTGAGGCCTGCCTGCATACAGATCTCCAATGTGAGAATATGCAGTGCAGAGCCTGTATTCTAAAATCAATTTTACTCGAGTAGAGCGATAGAGTCATTTTATTCTTTGAAAATTAAAGTTGAATTTTAGAGTAAGCTCTAAGAATTTTTATTTTGTCTGTATGAATGTTAATAAAAGTTTGGTTTTGTCTGCATAAGTGTTATTAAGAGTTTTTTTTACATTAAGGTTATCAAGAGTTGTAAAATTAATCTTTAATTTTTACATGAAGAAACGACCTTATAATTGCCAACCTTTTACCTTGAAAAGGTTTGTTTTGGGGGGGGGGAGAGATTTCACTACTTTTAAAAGGTATATAATATGTAAATTACAAAGAATAGTTAACATCAACTAAATAAGTAATAAATTTAAAATATTAATGTACATTTGCTCATGGATTATTGTAATAATAATAATTATTATTTTTTAGACACTATCTGTAGAGTAAATAGTTTTTTTAGATCATTATTATTTACCAAGAAATCTATCTTTTCCACACCACCCTCCAGGTAAATAGAATAGCGCGTTTTTTTCCTTTGTTGACACTAAATTTTATGTTAAGTTCCATAATGATTTGTTTCGCAAATATACATCAAAGAAATCTGTACGTCTAAAATTATTGCTAATTAATTAACTGTTAACTGCTTTCTCGAAAGCATTTGTACGTTTCGTATACTATTGTCATGCAGACCATGAGTGATATAGCATTTTAATATTTATACAAGTTTATATCGTATCCTTTACAATTGTTCAATCTATATTATGCAATAATGAAAATAATATTTAGAATAAAAAGAAGTATATGTAAGTTAATTTCCAATATCCCTATGATTCTTTATGATAGATGTATTATCATTTTTAATGCAACCCACCTAATTCGGTAAACGTTTAGAAAACTGTAATCGAATTCAAACTTTATGAAAACCTGTAAAAAATAGTGTCAGTAAAGTTGTGGTATCCCCTGTATGACTTTCACATAAATACTTACACGGTTGACACCATAAATTTAGTGTCAATATTGAATAGTGTCATTTAGCAAACAAGTTATAGTTTATTAAATATATTCTAAATTGAGTTCTATTGAGTTCTATTGAGTTCTATTCTAAATTGAATTGAGTCATTTAGCAAACAAGTTATAGTTTATTAAATATATTCTAAATTTATAGCTTTTAAGGTAAGATGTATTTAAAGCAATCAGCTACTAACGTAGTGTTTATTTATGAACTACAATATATACACTAGAGTGACCTAACCAGGCATGGCAAAAAAATTCCATTCCGTTATGATCTGTTGAATGTATATAGATAATATAAATTGTCAAGCCAGTCACTTAGAGGGATAATCTAAAAATTTTCCAGTTGATACGGCTCAGCAGTTTTGAATTATTGAATTTTGAAATTTCTAATCTCTGATTATCTCAATACTGCTAAACTATACCATCTTCAAAATTCTTATACTATCCCTCTAAGTAGTGGGCTTGAAAACTTGTATGAACTTTTTACCTTTTAGGAAAAGAGACGCTCAACCCACATTCTGGAAACTGCCTGAACTCTGGCATTCTGAAAATTAAAAATAACTATTTTTGAATTGAGCAAATCAATCAGAGGGATAGCATATGAAATTTAAAGTTAATCGTCTAGACCAATTTTTAGCTCTTCGATTTTGAATGCCTTATATGATGATTATTTTGAAATTGGTCTATATGGTAAACTTCAAATTTCTCATGATATCCCTCTGATTGGTATGTTTAACGAAAACTTAGTTATTTTTAATTTTCAGAGTGACCAAAATGCTTCTGAGTGATTCTACGTATAAACCTTTTAAGCCTTAAAAACAAGTGTTCAACTTGATCGATCATCAATATCGAAGACACAAACATTTGAAAAGATAGCTTAACTCATTATAAAAGAACCTGTGAAAGTCCCAGAATATCACAGGTCTTGGTTTCTCTGTGAGAAATAAATATAACAGCTCATTTATTAAAAAGCACAAGTTTATTAAAAATGACTTGTTAAAAAAATGTAGGTAAAACAGTGAAATATTAGCGTAATCCAGAGAAATTTTGTTGCACGACATTATAAAAATACTATAGAATATCCGTATACATTCAGTTTTAACATTTACAATAATTAAAATAAACTAATCAAGATTTTATACTTTGAAAAGCGCACCCGGGTGCCATATACTCCATATGTAATAGTTTCAAGGATATTTGACTTATATAAAAGTCAATAAACCATTAATTATAATCAATACATCCATGCTCTTTAATCATTTTTATTTAGTTTCATTTAAAAATAAATTTTAAAAAATATTTTTGAAGACAGAGCAAATTAAGCTCTAGCAGAAGGAACTATCTTTCCATCTCTCTCTAATAAATGCATAAATGTACCAAAATTAGTCTTTGGAACAATTTAAAAAATTTTTAGGAAATATTGACGGTAATTGAAAAACAAAATAAAACACTTTCTCTAGCTATTCATAAGAATCCCTTTCGACGAACAGCCTGAGAGTCTACCTCCCAGGAGACGATAGGAAAAGTTATAAACTATTCATATATACTTAAACAACTTAGAAACTTTCATGCATGAGCGATGCATATTCTTGACACTTCACTAGCTTCTCACAATAGAAAATAATTTTTTCCTTTTATAAACTGAATATTCTCTGAACCAAGAAAATAAAACACTTTTACTATCTATTCATAAGAATTCTTTTTGACGTACAGCCTCAGAGTCTATCTCCCAGGAGACGATAGGAAAAGTTAACATAAGCACTTCCACAATTGTAGAAACTTTCTTGCGTGGAAGGTTGAATATAATCGTAACACTCAACCAACTTGTCACATCACAAGAAAATTATATAAACAGGAAATTCTGTATAAATTTTCTTTGATTCTTGAACCATAAAAATACAACACTTTCACTAGCGTCTCATTAGGATCCCTTTCCACGAATAGCCTGAGAGTCTACCTCCCAGGAGACGATAGGAAAAGTTATGAATTATTCATATACACTTAAACAACTTAGAAACTTTCATGCGTGAGCGATGCATATTCTTGACACTTCACTAGCTTCTCACAATACAAGACAATTTTTTCCTTATATAAACTGAATATTCTCTGAACCAAGAAAATAAAACACTTTTACTATCTATTCATAAGAATTCTTTTCGACGTACAGCCTCAGAGTCTATCTCCCAGGAGACGATAGGAAAAGTTAACATAAGCATTTCCACAATTGTAGAAACTTTCTTGCGTGGAGGATTGAATATAATCGTAACAATCAACCAACTTGTCACATCACAAGAAAATTATATAAACAGGAAATTCTGTATAAATTTTCTTTGATTCTTGGACGATGAAAATACAACACTTTCACTAGCTTCTCATCAAGATCCCTTTCGACGAATAGCCTGAGAGTCTACCTCCCAGGAGACGATAGGAAAAGTTATGAATTATTCATATACACTTAAACAACTTAGAAACTTTCATGCATGAGCGATGCATATTCTTGACACTTCACTAGCTTCTCACAATACAAGACAATTTTTTCCTTATACTGAATATTCTCTATGTTAAAACTTTCTTCGATTCTTGAACCAAGACAATAAAACACACTAGCTATTTGTAAGGATCCCTTTCGATGTATAGCCTGAGAGTCTATCTCCCAGGAGACGATAGGAACATTTAATAATTGTTCATAAGCACTTCCACAATTGTAGAAACTTTCTTGCGTGGAAGATTGAATACAATCCTAACACTTAACCAACTTGTCACATCACAAGAAAATTATATAAACTGGAAATTCTGTATAAATTTTCTTTGATTCTTGGATGATGAAAATACAACACTGTCACTAGCTTCTCATCAGGATCCCTTTCGACGAATAGCCTGAGAGTCTACCTCCCTGGAGACGATAGAAAAAATTACACATCCACTTCAAGAATGTAGAAACTTGCTTGAAAGGTGAACCCAGGAGACGATAGAAAAAGTTACATTCACTTCAACAACGTAAACTTTCTTGAAAGATGAATTCTTAACACTTTACTAGCTGCCACATCACAGAATAGTTATTTCTTTATATAATCTAATAGTAAAAAAACCTGAAAAATAAAAGGATATATTTTAACAAAGAATCAGTTCATGAATCTTTCATGTATTGTATATTTAAAAAAAAAGTACAACTAAATACTTATCTAATTTGAGGCTATTAGTCTTGTTTGTGAAAATTTTTCATAATTATATCTGTCAGTTTTTAAATATTTCATCAAACCCAGCTTTATAAATTGCATATTATGTTGAAAATAAAATCACTTTGGTACTTTATTTTGTACAATACTTATTTTTCTTTAACACTGCATATGTGTTATTGTATTGAAAAATCAAAAAATGTGAATACACTATCGTCTGCTCTTCTGTACACTTGATGAACTGTATAGATGCAAGCAATAGTATACGTAGAGCTGACGTCACGAACTATGACGTACTTCCGGGGAGAACATTTTTCGCCACGGGAGAAGAATTTTCGCGTTGAAGAATTCGTGACCCCGAACCTTCATTTCATAATATCTTTTGATAGAAGCCATTTAACAATATATGATCCTGAAGTGATTTTGCTAGTTTTATTCCAAGCTTTCATTTGAGTGCTCATAAGTGAGAAACAAAGCTCTTAATGCGAAGAAAACCGAATGTCACATCTCCAACAGGGCCTATGAGACGTATATAGGGTCTGGCTATAGCGTCCGACGGCGGCATATGTACTGACGTACCTTATACTTGCCATCGAGGTGCTACCGCGCCCCTTGATATTTTGTGTAGTAGCGATTATAGGATAATAGGAAGATAAGTTAATTATAATTAAATATTTTGTCATCTAGTTGATTACACTGATATTTTGTAATTCATCGATTATCTATGATAGGACGGGACGGCAAGTTTTTCCATAAAAAAATTGCGTTCTACATGCTAGAATTTGTTCCTGTTTTATTAAAAAAAATCTGGGATCGATTTTTTATATGAACAGAATATTTAAATCTCATATTTCATTGTAGATGATCGTCCTTGACATATATGCTATAGATTTAATGAAATAAGGAAGTAGTAACTTATTTTCCGAATTACTAACTAGAGTAGATTATACATTCGCTTGTTGCTTCCATAAATAACAACAGGTAAAGGAAATAATAGACATTAATTAGTTTAAAAATTATGATTTTTTATGATGCGAGACAATTTCGTTATATTACATGATAAATTTGGACAAACACATAATATTATGACACATTATGAGCACATTTATCGTGTGATAATATATCATATAAGAACATAATACGATTTTATCACATGTACAATCGGTAACAATTGAAACTTGGAATAATCCCGAAATGGCTCCATATTATGCGAATGTTTGGGACCGGGCACGCAACGCCCCATTTGCCGTTCAGGCTATCTACGTTTCACATGCTTTGGTCGAGTGTTTATATATGAATACATACATATTTATAATCCTTCCTCAATTTGAACGGTTATTTATTTATTTCAAAACGATTACTTTTTATAACAACAAACTTGCCAATTTATTTATTGATATCATAACTTTCTTTTCTTAAAATTAAAATGGGAATTTTTATAAAATCGAAGGTATAGATGAAATCGAAGGAGACGATAATGCGAAGATGGTATTACACGTTCATATTTTCATCCATGAGAGTTTCGGATTATTTAGCTTAAGGTATAAGCATCATGATTTGAGTGCTGGTGATTATAACTCATTTACGATGTTCGAAGACATATATGTGTCCTAACATAATTATTTGTCTTCAAACTTGATCTATAAACATCATATATTCTTCCAGTGTTTGTGTTTCAATCACTTATTCACAAGGGGAAAGAAGATATATCATTTATTGATCTGATGACTTTATTATCAACACCTCTTAACAGCATGCAGTGAAGTTACTAGTATTTTGACTAAATAAGTGTTATCAAGATCTTTAATTTACTTAATTTAATAACTGTATAGGATAAAGCACACATAATTTCGGCCACATTAGAGTTGTCGAAGTTTGAAAATTAAAGTTTAATTTTAGAGTAAGCTCTTAGAATTTTTTTTTTCAGTATGAGTGTTAATGAGAGTTTGGTTTTGTCTGCATAAGTGTTATCAAGAGTTCAAATTTTTGTTACATTAAGATTATGAAGAGTTGTAAAATTAATTTTTAATTTTTACAGGAAGAAACAACCTTATACTTGCCAGCCTTTTACCTCGAAAAGGTTTGTTTGGAGGGGGGGGGGCAGATTTCACTACTTTTAAAAGGTATATAATATTAGAATTTTTGTTACATTAATATTTACATACATATTAATTAAATCATCATTGTAGAAAGGTCATAATTATAAAAAAACTACTAGTACATAACAGTTATGCGTGTATATATATATATATATATATATATATGTGTGTGTGTGTAAAAAAATTTGAAAATTTATAAAAATTTTGAATATTTATAAAAATTTTGAAAATTTATAAAAATTTTTGAAAATTATACAGAGAATCACTATATATATCTATATATATATGTGTGTGTGTGTGTGTGTGTGTGTATGTAGTGATTACATATATATATACACACACATATGTATGGTGATTCTCTGTATAATTTTCAAAAAAATTTTATCTATCAAAAAATTATTGGAAATTGATCTAGAAAATGTCTTAGGTCTCATGAATTTTGTTAAATTTTTTTTATCATGAACTATAAGTTAAATTACAGAGGGTCAAAGTTCATAAACGGATTAAATTTATATTTTTTGTTTAAATTTCATTAATTTGTAGTTCCTCCAGAAAGCACTTTTGAATATAGCATACATATAAGATTTTTTTAATTACCTAAAAATTTCAATAAAAATATGTGTAATGTGATATGTTATGTGTAATAAAATGTATGTATGTTATGTACATATAAATAACTTAAATAATTATTGTATTTTGGAGAGATATACAAAATTAATGAAAATGATTTTCCATTGCCGTACAAAATCTGGATTTTGATGGAGACAAACTCCGTCTCTGATGTTTCAAATTTTTCATTTCGACAATAAATTTTTCTTCGAGCAAAAGCTGATTTTGGGATGTGCTTCCCATCTATTTCTATGGAAAAAAGCATTTTTAAATAATAATTCATTTTATATTAGCTATTTTTATATTATACCATAATTTTTGTCTGATATACATTAAATAAGCGAGCATATATATTAGTATAGCAAGTTTTTAAAGATTTAATTTGAAAATTATAATAATTTAATACAAAATATTACCAGTATTAATCGTACATTTATATGCTATGCACTTTCCATCTATTTCTACAGAAATAAATACATTTTTAAATAATTCATTAATTTTATAACAGCTAATTTTTATATTTCATAGTAAGCGCACAATTTTTTTCTGGTATACGTTAAATAGAGAAAACATATGTATTAGCATAACAGATTATCAAAGATTTTAATTAAAAAATTATGATTTCATGCAAAATATAACCAGTATGAACCGTATATTTATAAATGGATTTGATTTATAACGAGAAGCCAACTATAACATAACATAATAGGGCAATACATATATTACTTTAGAAGATTATGAAACATTTTAACAATTTTTATATCATTTTCTATCAGAAAAAGAATATATATTTATTTTATGAGTAATGCATATGTTACTCATTTTATTTTATTTAACTAACAAATCAAAGCCCTTCAATATATTCCAAAATAGTACTTACAGTGATAAATAACGCTTGTTCATTCAAGTCTGATGCTGTTTATATACTGTTTGTTATGTGCCGATACCAAAGAACAAATTGGCAACGTCGCATAACGCATAAGTAATTAGAGAGGTGCAAAAGTATGCGCCCAGCCGTCGCCAAGTCGCACAAAGACGAGCGATAGCGGTACCTCTCCTCCAGCCCTCGAAACGCTGACCAAGCGCTTCGCCCTCCCATGCGCTGGCGGACTTCACCCAAAGTTCACGAGAGCAAGAGAGAGCGAAGTAGCTAATGAAGCGAAGAGAGGGATGGGGGAGAGGTAAGAACAATTAGTGGGAGAGAAAGTGACGCGCTCTCTCCCCTGCATAATTGCACGCCCTCCGGCAGAGCATCTTCAGCCACCGAGCCGAGTGCACGTAGTTTTCTGTTTAGAATCTTTTCAGTTTTCTTGAGTATTGTAGTAGACGCCTGCGTGGCTTGTTTTGTTTAAAGTCTTGAATAAAGTATAGCATATTCAGCCTATTTAGTTTATTATTATTTTCCTGTGTGCTGCTCAACTCTTTTCCTGATTACATTCTTACGAGACGAATTGCACGCAAATAATAGTTTGCATCCAAATAACTATTTGCACTGAAGTATCAATTTGGCACAGCCCTGACGTATTATTTAGCCAAGCAGCCCAGCTCATCAAACCCAAAGGTAAGAATTTGAGTAAATTTACAAGATATAATCATTTTGCATGACGTAAATTAATTCGTGGCTCTTTTAAAAGTGAAAGTTTCGCCGTATCCCGATCGCGTAAAGATTTGAATCGCGGTTAAAGGCTTTAAGTGTTTATCGTGTCGCGCGCTCCCCCGATATTTCTGACGTGCTATAAGCTCACGTGCGCGAGTACGTAACACTGTTTTTTAATGCTAATTTCACCTGTAACAAAAAGAATAATGTATTTTAAAACAAAGAATCAAGTTCTGTAATGGTAAAATTAATTTCATTAATGATAATTGAAATATACTTATCTGAGAGAGTGATATCCGTTAATAGCATATTTTGATCATCATGCCATCTTTTTATCCGTGCATTTTTGCACTTGGAACTTTTTATAGTTCTGGATTAAACACTATTTTGCCCACACGTACTATGACTTTTACGGGATTTGAGCGCGTTTTAAATAACATTATTATTATGATAAACTTGGAGAACCCAGATGGAGGTTATCAGCTAGCAGAAACCAGCAGTAGACTAATACTTTATAGCTTCGTTATAGGGATCCCTATAACCCTATAATTTGGTACCAACCCACTTTCGTACTATAGTTATGTCTAGCCTGAAGTATTATTCTACTGTTGGTTTCTGCTAGTTTATAACCTCGGCGTGGATACTCCAAATTTATCATAAATTATATTATTTAAAACGCGCTAAAAACCCCTAAAACTCGTACTAAAAGTGTGCAATAGTGTTTAATATAGAACCTGCAAAAAGTTTCATGAACAATAATGCACTTATAAAAAAGATGGCATGAGGTTCAAAATATACTATCAACGGATCTCACTGTCAGATAAGTATATTTTAATTACCTTTAAATAAATTAACTTTACGATAATAGAACATGATTCTTTGTGGTAAAATAAATTATTCTTTCTCTGTTACAGGTGATCCGATCAACTTAGTGTAAAAAATAATGTATATACTGCAGACATTATTGAATCAGCCTTATTTATCACTGTAAGTAATTGATACGCTTATGAAAGAACCTGTGAATGTTCCAGAATGTCAGAGGCCTTGGTTTCTCTAAAAGTTACTACTTTCTGTAAAAGAAAAAAATACAGCTACGGAAAAAAACTTGCATCTTCCGATAATAATTTACAACATTATTTTCACATCTAATGAATGTATCTTGGCTTTTCTGACCTACTCTGCTTTGTTCGCTAGATCCCATAGAATATTCTCATCTACTTTTTTACCGTCAATCTTTCCTAAAAATTTTTTAATTTGTTCTAAAGTCTAATTTCCGTACTTTTATGCATTTATTAGAAAGAGATGGAAAGATAGTCTGCTAGAACTGAATTTCTCTGTTAAAAAATGCTTTTTAAAATTGATTATAAATAAAACTAAATAATAATGAATAATGAGTATGGATGTATCGATTATAATTAATGGTTTATTGACTTTTATATAAGTCAAATATCCTTGAAACTATTATATATTGAGTATATGACACACGTGGGCGCTTTTCAAAGTATAAAATCTTGTTTAGTTTATTTTAATTATTATAAATGTTAAAATTGATTACATGGGGATATTCTATAGGATTTTTATAATGTAGCGCAACAAAATTTTGATGGTTATGCTAATATTTCACTGTTTTACCTAATTTTTTTGCTGCTCTAAACAAGTCATTTTTAATAAATGAGCTGTTATATTTATTTCTCACAGAGTAACCAAAACCTCTGACATTCTGGAACATTCACAGATTCTTTTATAATGAGTTTTTTTTTAGATATTGATGATCAAACTGAAAACTTGATTTTAAGGCTTAAAAAAATCTATATAAAACCCATATGTATATATATATGTGTGTGTATGAGTGTATATTATAAACATGAATTGTTACTAAACTATAAAATTCATTTTTAATTTTTAGAATTAACCATGCAAAACCAAATGGATATTAGTGAAAATGGTACATAAAAATTTTATTTTATAATGTATTTTGTTCTTAAGATTTGAAAACCAGACTAGTTTTCCTACGCCAACCCTAACAAAATGTTTGTTTAATTTAGCGCAAGTTGGTGCAGCCAATAATAACAACAACAATAACAATAACAACAACAACAACGACAATAACAATTTCAACAACAACAAGGGCAACAGAAATCAGGCTAATCATGGTACCATTTTACCAATAGAATTTTTTAGTAATATAAATATATTTGAGAATTTAAAAAAAAATACATAAAATACTTTATGTCGGTAGAAGAGGTACGAGGACTGGTAGGAACTTCAGGAGATACAGAAGGAGGCTGAATCCCTACCAGCAAAACCTGAAGAATCTAGCTGAATTCATAAATTTTATGGCCAGGTCCAATGTAGAAGAGACACGCTCGGAACTGGCCAAGCAAAGAAGACCAGAAGTGTTTCACGGAGAAGATGCTCCAGAAGAAGCGGATCCTCCACAAGGAGTGAATCCACAGAATTAATGTATAATTTTTAAAAAATATACAGTATAAAATCTAAAAACTTGTGTATATTATTTATACTTACAAGATACGTGCGCTTATGACAGCTATTCTTCTAGAAGTCTAAAGAACTTGATCATTTGTAATGACCAGATGGACTGCAAATTTTGTAGAAACTTTCTTCGATACTTCAGCGATGAAAATACAACACTTTCACTAGCTTGTCACACGGATTCCTTTCAATATACTTATACAGCTTGAGAGTTGTAACCTCTCACGAAACAACAGAAAAAATTTAATAATGTTGAATAGCTATGTCAACAACCGTAGAAATTTTCGTAGACACATTCTTAACACTACACTAGCTTGTCACATCACAAGAAAATTCTTTTCTATAATCTCTTATGTATTTCCTATTAATAATGATCAAATCTTGTGGCGTAGGTAGCATAATCTTTGAATCAAAATAAGAACACGCTTACTCTGTACCAGTTATTATTCTAAACTTAATAATGAATTATCCTTTAATAAAATACTTTTCACTTCACCATCTTGTCACAGGAATTCCTTTAGTATATAACCTGACAGTTGCGTAACCTCCCAATAGAAATAGGAAAACATTGACTGTAAATTCTGTAAAAACTTTCTTCGATACTTAAACGATGAAAATACAGCACTTTCACTAGTTTGTCACATGGAAAAATAGAAACTTTCTTGCATGAAAAATCATTAAATACTTTACACTTCACTAGCTTGTCACATTACGAGAAAATTTTTTCCTTGTATCCTGATAGTTGTATGCCTTCCAATCTAATAAAACCTGAAAAATAAAAGAGAACATTTTAACAAAGAATCAGTTCACAAATCCTTTATTTGTATTGTATATTTATATAAATCAAAATAAAACTAAATACTTATCTAATTATGAACTATTAGTTTATGATTGCTTTTCGATTGTGTACAAAAGAATTTAACACTGTTTTAAAATATATATTTAGGTTAAATTTATATTACATTTAACACTGATTTATAATTATTAACAAAGGCGCCCCTTGATAAAATTGCTTGCTTATCTATCTATACCTTAGCACTGTGTTATTTTAATCGTCGTCTGCACCACATATCTGTACACAAGTATATATCTATAGCGCTGACGTCACACATGATGACATATAGCGGAAAACAATTTATCAGGGAGAACAATTTTTTTGACGAGAATTCATGAGCCGGAACTTTCACTTCAGAATAACATTTAATAGAAGCCATTTCACAAAATATGACCCTGATGTGATTTTATTACTTTCGTCTCAAGCTTTCGTTTGAGTAGTTCTATGTGACAAATAATGCTGTCAAAGTGAAAAAAACCGTAAGTCAAGTTTCGAACAATGCCTATGAGATGTATAATAGGGTCTGGCTAGCGCCCGACGGCGGCGTGCGTACTAAACGTACCTTCTACTTGCCATCGTGGCGCTACCGCGCCCCTTGATATCTGACTATCGGCCACACCTCAAGGCAGCCCCTCCCTGAGGCTATAATTTGGTAGGATATGAGTATTATAGAATATCTGACTATCGGCCACACCTCAAGGCAGCCCCTCCCCGAGGCTATAATTTCGTAGGATAAGAGTATTATCGACTAGATGGCCATCAAGTAACACCCCATCGCAGACACTCCCCGAGTCAAATACTTGGTAGGATAAGAGTATTATTAGATAACTCGAAAATGAAAATCTCCATCGGATCTTTGCGTATCACGAGATTCTGAACATTTCTAGGACTTTAAAAATTTTCCGATTATTTGAATTTTTTTTAAGTTGCTCTGACACTTATGTGAGACGAGCCGACGCTATTGTGCTTTCCGTTGACCGTTTTCTCTAGCCGCTTAGTGTAAGTTAGTCCATTGCCGTTACCCGTTTGCTGTTGCCCGTTTGCTCTAGCTGCTTGGACCACTTTAGCTCATTTGTCGTTACCCGTTTGCTGTTGCCCGTTTCTTCTAGCTGCTTGGTCTACGTTACTCCATTGCCATTACCCGTTTGCTGTTGCCCGTTTGCTGTAGCTGCTTGGTCTACTATAGTCCATTTGCCGTTAAACGTTTGCCGTTGCCCGTTTGCTGTAGGTGCAGTTTAATATACATTCTCTTTTTCTGTACATTTTTGATCCCCGTATTTTGTTTCCGATTTTGTTGCAAATGCATCAATTGGATTTGCATGACCAGTGTTGGGGTTCGAGAGAGCCACCATGGGTGGCTTTTGATACTCATCGGCAATTTCAGACCGTCCAAGCGAGATCGATCTGGTACAGCTAGCTTCACGCAATACAAACTTGTCCAAGTGATGCTTGCGCTGTTGCGTACCACGTCCCGCATATTTCTGGTTTTCAGCGCGTTAAATTTAAATTCAAATTTAATTTATATATAACCCTGTAAATAGCACATGAAATAAAATTTTTTTTTATATGGTAAATACACTATTAATATAGATATACTTAGTGCTATCCGTGATTTGTTTACAGCGCGGGCCAATAGAATTATCTCTTTTCGTTAACATGCATACACTATAGTATATGTAGCGCACGGCTCACATAGACTTTATAATTTTTTTAGCATAATTTAAATATAATCTAAGGTCTTTAAATTATAATTTTTGACAAAATTAGTGCTCAAAATTACAGAATAAAAATAATTAAATTTACTTACCTTTCGTTGTAATTATAGTATTACGGGTTTTTTATCTCACTTATTCTAAAAATATATTATTTTATACAAATGTATTAATTGTATTTACCATATAAAAAAAATTTTATTTCATGTGCTATTTACAGGGTTATATATAAATTAAATTTGAATTTAAATTTAACGTGCTGAAAATCAGAAATAAGCTGGACGTGGTACGCAACAGCGCAAGCATCACTTGGACAAGTTTGTATTGCGTGAAGCTAGCTGTACCAGATCGATCTCGCTTGGACGGTCTGAAATTGCCGATGAGTATCAAAAGCCACCCATAGTGGCTCTCTCGAACCCCAACATTGTGCATGACGATGTTGAATCAACATCTTTCGATGTTGATTCATTTGCTATTGTAAGTCGTAATTTAGACTTTTATAGAGTCGATAATAAATTGGGTCGATTTACTATTCATTTATCTCAACAATTACCGTCCAATATGCAAAATCGAAAGATCTGGATGGACGTAGAAAAGTATTTAACTAATACTTTGTACTATGATAAAGATGTTGAGGAAGATGTAATGCCGTATCCAGAAGTCGAGAACGGCTACTACATAGATTTTATGCTGGGACGTATGGAGGACAGTTTGCCTTTATACGTTTGCATGAAAATTCCATTGGAATTGCGCAGAACTGGTATCAAATTTCGGAGCATTTTTCTCCAAAAAGTAAATGATGCCATTTCCCGTTTGTCTCACAATACAAAAACACGCAAATATGGCGTTGGTACATTTTTTTCCTGTACAAATGAGATCGTAATCGTTTTCAAGGATGATTGGCAAGAATTTAAACATTACTTGTTGATCGAGCTCTCTCATGGGTATTTTTGTGAAAACAATGTTGAGATTTTTTTTTATTGCTGCAATCATGGGCTTTTGTGCGAAATTTCTAATTTTTATGACAATATTAAGAGCAATATTAATGTTGACGAAGATTCTTTGCGACCGGTTATTGTTTCCCAAGTACATGTTGGTGGAGTGTTAACCCCAAAAGGAGACTCACTTATTTTAATTGACAATGATAAATTAAAGGACATATTTCTTTGCAGTGCAAGCCATTTTACACATTACAGGCCATTTTATTTTGGTTCCGTGGGCTATTTTTCTGGTTATGTTGATCGCGAGTTATTAGGATATAGCTGCACATATGCTCAATCATACAACAGCAATGCGCATATTTTGAAGCAACGTTGTATCAAGCCTTTCGCCATTACTTGCGCCGCTGTCATTGGTGGTTTGGCAACAGTCGAGCAAGTGGCTCCAAATGAAAATTTCAAAACCTATGTGCAGAGCACTGCTGCTACAGGTAAGCAAAAACTTGCATTTCTGAAGGAATTTGCTGAATCATTCCAAAACGGTGGTTCTGATCTTCGAATCGAGTGTGTAATACGGTTAGATTTCGGGAGAAATTTTCACAATGTTCAATTATTTATTGATAAATTGCTGACAAAGTTTACATTTCATAATGCGTTGAATGTTATTGAAAACTTTTCGTTACATATGGAAAGAACATTTTTTTCAAATTTTAATCTTTTGGAAAATCTTTTTAATAGTCGTCGAGTCTTATCGGCTCAGAATTTTGGTAGGGCATATTCAACTGAAAATTTATTAAATTTCTGGGTAAGTGGCAATGCAAGAATCGTAAATTTCCGGTTTTTAAGTAACTCATTTATAAGACCGATCAGTCACTGCACCCTGGCTGCACCACTTGTTGAAATGCATGATCCAGAAGTGTTGCAAGTATTGAGCCCTACCGAGTTCGGTTATCTGATGTCACTGCGGCATCCCTCAATGGTCGATTATATTCAGTTCATAGTTCAATTTTATTCACAATATGATCATGCTGACAACATGGATCCATGCTATAAAGCAATTGCAATGATTGCATACTTTGCATATTCGAAACTGTTGCCTCTACACGAAAATCGTGCCAATCGTCAGCCCGAGAAGGTATTTGACATGGATGTGATGCCCAATTTCAGGAAGCTTGCAACTTATCCGCAAGTAGTGCATTCGTCTGAAGTCGTCAAATCAATTTTGAATCCGCCTACTATTTTTGGGGCCATGATTCTGGGGCACTGCGGTCTCGAAAACAGTGATTTAAACAGGACCTTTTTAAAATTATTAATAACTAATAATGTTAATTGCTACCCAATAATGTTATTGCGAGAAGGGCAGCATCGCAATCGAGGATGGGTAAGGGTTTTAGACGATCCGTGCTTGCTCAGTAATTCGGGATATGTAGCCGAGTCTGGTGTCCTTAGAAGGATGCAAAATTTGGTCCAAAACCGAGGCGTTTCCAATTTATTCTTGGCTAAATGTCAACGGACACTGCAGCAACTCCAGCAGCAACAACAACAACAGCAGCAGCAGCGGCATCCGCAACCTGAGGAGCCTCAGCACGTAGCCCAGCAACAACAACAGCAGCAGCAGCAGGAACATCAACCCGAGGATCTTCAGCAGCAAGTCCAGCAACAACAGCAGCAGCAGCAGCTACTAGAACACCAGGTCGAGCAACCTGATGAAGCTCATCAGGAGCTTGAAGCCAACGTTCTGAGTGATGAAGTTGCAATTGTAATCGTAGAGTACCTCATGTCCGATGACAATTACAGAAAGCCAAAAAATTATAGTTTTTACGTTGATATGAGGAACTCTTGTGATCAATTGAGTCCCTTTAACACTGTTAAATTGATGAGGTTTCTGCGAAAATTGAAGGGATACCCTTATGCTCACTTGAGGTTACTCACAAACGGAAACATTGCATACATCCGTAGATTGCAGAGGATGTCTCTTAATACGACGTAGATGAAATAATGGAGTATTTCTGTATAAAACGAAAAAAAACGCCCCGTTTCCTGTAACTCGTTTGCTGTTGCCCGTTTGCTCTAGGCGCTTCATCTACGATAGTCATTGCCGTTACCCGTTTGCTGTTGCCCGTTTGCTCTAGTTGCTTCATCTACGATAGTCCATTGCCGTTACCCGTTTGATGTTGCCCGTTTGCTCTAGGTGCTTCATTTACGATAGTCCATTGCCGTTACCCGTTTGCTGTTGCCCGTTTGCTCTCGGTGCTTTATCTACAATAGTACGTTTCCCATTGCCCGTTTTCCTTTAATTTATATTTCCATACATTTCATATTATTCTATATCTTTTCTTTAAATTTTTAAAAATGTTTTAAATTTTAAATTTTTATGTCAATTGTAATGGCTAACGGTAAGCAAAGACCTGCGAATGCCCCAACAGGTGCACGAAAATCCTTGCTGGAAGCAGTGGTGAATGCGAACACACTAATTAATTTGCAGGCCAAAAGAATGCCTATTCGCACTGCCAAAGGGCCTAGAGCCGAAGAAGTTCATTTTTCTTCGGAGCTTGACACGCACATCTTAACTTTTTTGTTAGATGTGAATGCACTTGGACGGCAGAGGCGCGAAACATTTTATAGAGAGTTAAAGGCATCGAAGCCCTTCTGCGATCAGCAGGACATCACGTTAAAAGATATAATGAATAGAGCCCAGGCTCTTTGTAGATACAAGCGCCAACTGTATTGTTGGACATTGATATCTGGTGAAGCAGACGCCGTTTCTATTAATAAGGATCATGCGATGTATTCCACATTTCAGCGTGTAATGAGATTATTGCGTCATTACACGCTGCAGATGAGCGATAAATCGTGGGAGACTCGTCCTGTAGATGATGTGCCGCAGCAGAGACCTTCAGCTACAGTTGATCACGAGGATGATACAATAGTCGTGTAGTAAGCCAAGGAAAAATAATCGGCAAGGATTGTCTATGTAAACAATTCAAAATAAAAAAATATAAAAGATAAAAAAAAATAAATAAAAAAAAATAAAAAAATACAAAAAAAAAGGCTCCGGAACCCCCTCCACCTCCACACGGTCGGGGCTGGGTGACGCTAAGTGAGGGGGTTTAGTTTTCTATTATTTTTTCCATCTTTAGTCCTCAATACGCATTACCTTTTTGCCGATTGTTTTTTCAAACTCCTCAGTACAGATTTTTTTGATCGTATTAATTGGAAGTCCTCACTAGTCATTGGCTATAACTCAAGTGCTTATTTTTGGATTCTCTATCGAATGGGCCTATGATGTTCTTCGACATGAAAATAGCTTACAATGATAGCAGACGGAAAAATAGACATTTTTTGTATAACCCTATAACCCTCTACCCTTCCAGAATATATCCTATAACCCTATAACCCTCTAATCCCTTCTCTACAACTGCATAACCCGTAAATGCTATACCCCCTACCCCCCTCACCAACTCTATAACCCGCAAATGCTATAACCCCCTACCCCCCTCCCCAACTCTATAACCCGCAAATGCTATAACCCTATAACCCCATACCCCCCATCCCAAACTTAATAACCCGCCAATGCTATAACCCTATAACCCCATACCCCCCTCCCCAACACTATAATCCCCTACCCCCCCTCCCCAACTCTATAAACCGCAAATGCTATAACCCCATACCCCCCTCCCCAACCCTATAACCCGATACCCCCCTCCCCAAATCTATAACCCCATACCCCCCCTCCCCAACTCTATAACCCGCAACTGCTATAACCCGATACCCACAAATGCTATAACCCCATACCCCCCTCTCCAACCCTATAATAGCGGCAGTGAAAAAGGTCGTTACAGGGTCATGGGATGCAGAAGCTTGCGTGCAAAGTATTATGATCAACATAACATACCTTTCCCATTATTTCTACGTTTTCTACTTGTACTAATGCAGCAACTATTATAATTACTATTATTACTACAATAACTACTATAATTACTACAAATGCAAACATTTTTTAAAGATTACATGGTAATTTAAATAAAAATAGTGGAGATTTTTAAATAATCTTACTTCTTTGTTGTAGGATCTTCAAAAATTACAATGTAAGGTTCACAATTTTGAATGTCCTTCCAAGAGAGTATATTAATCTGCAAAATTGTAATAAGATTCTGATAACTAATGCAAAAAAATTGTCTTCTTTTAGAATCGTATGCTATGCAATGGGTATGGAAAGGATTCATTTACGAGACGATAAATTACGGCACGAGCCTTTTTGTTGTAACGAGGTCCGTAAAAGAACCCTTTACGTACCAGAATCATACCTTTGATTCTGTCATGACAGTATAAAAACAAGTAAAGCAATTGCGATTTTTAGGTTAGAGTAAAATAAAGAAGTTTTTTTAGTACCTTGATGTCGTCCAGTTCCAGATAACCAGAACTAAATTGAACAATGGCAGTATAATGGCCTGATGCCTTGGTTTTGTAAGTAAGTAACGTCATTAACTGTCACATTTGTTGTCAAGTCCACAGATTTAAAACATTTGTTTGCTTGGTCATCGAAACGTACCAACTGTATAATTAGTAAACGAGGGCATTTCGTGACTTTTGTTCGACTATTAACGGTTTTGAAACAATTAACATTACATTTATGGTCGCGTATTGGTACGTCCATGAAAGAATTATCCAATAGCTTTTGAATCGATGAACTTTCAGGTATATGAAGAATGAAAATCTGAAATTTTCATTAAAGTTATAGAAAATACATTCAATTATCATAGTGTATGACTGATGCTATACAACAAGTTCCTTACTGTAAAGGGTCGTTCACTTGTAGTTTTGTTGCTACAAATACAAAATAATTCCATAGTCATCATACCGGAGAAAAGATTCATTGTGACACCGTGTTCATTTCCGATCAGATGGCCAATAACATATGTGAGGAATTCGGCGCAATCTTGTTGACTGCCATTTGTGAATAAATTCAATTGAGCTGTACCAATTTAATAAAATGAATGTAATAAATATAAATAAATTATTATTACGTAATGGATTACATAGACTTGCTTGTTTTTTTCTTGATAATTTTATCCGGTGATATAATGAAATCAGGACCTGTTGCTTTCAGAAATGTTGATTTTAAAGCACAAATTAGACAGTGACAATTTTCTAAAATGCATTTATATTAAATTAGAAGTCTCAGTATACATTACTCTCTAATTATATTATATATAAAATATTTACCTCGTAGAGTATACTTGCTCATCCACTCCCGAAATGCGGGGACGTGGAAAAGTGCTTGAAGGCTGCTGTTAAGCCAACAAGTGTTATCCGTATTTTCCATTCGGGCAGTGATAGCAGTATATCCAAGCGTCGCATTCTCGTTTCTATAACATTACAACCTTATTAAACTGAATATTGCCGAATACGAGTTTGTATTGAATAATTTGAATTTATAATTACAGATATTTTTGTTGTAGCTCATTCGGAATATTTTGTGGCTCTTTCCTAGAAGGCTTTAATTTTTTAATATGCTCGCAGCATTTTTGACGCAAATTGTGAAAAAATACGACCTCATTTGTTGGAATGTAGAGACACTCAGACAATTGCTCTACAGCCGTACTGCTTAATTTTGTTACAATTGTGCGTGCATTCATCAATGCGTACAAGCCACAATTCCAACTGTCAGTTTGCTGTACTTTGGAAATATCGACTACCTTCATATGACATTGCAGAACTTGAATGTAAGATTCATGTGTTTGTCCCAAACTATTCGCGAAAAGAGCAATTTTGCGGCCTTCTTTGATTACAATAACTGTGACCATCCAATGCATGTTGTTGGCATTTAAAAATATCACGTAAGGGCTGCTTTCCATTTCACGTTTTAAAAATATTTTTAATTGAGCTTCGCTACCAATTATTTCGAATTTGATATTTCTATTTTTAACAAAATATCGAAACAAGATCGCTATGTCTCGTTGTTGAAGCCAATACTTATCGTTCATGTTACTTTCCATGGAACAATCAACCGAGTGTCCTCCCTTCAGACGCAACACTATAAAGATATTGAAAAGAATAAATGAATAAAGAAAAATGTTGATATTTTAATTAATTTAAAAATTAACGTATTAGATTAAAGCGCAAGATATTTCAGGAGAAGAGTCAAGAATTCAATAAACATGTAATTATAATACATCAACGCAGAATGCACAAATGAAAAGACTTCATACAATACATTATTTATTATTATATTATTATTATTTATGATTTATTATTTTATTTTGAAACTACATATTCAACTAAAACTTTATCAAAGTCTTTTTTATCCTAGTATGTAAAGCTTCCATTAATATAGTCCATAAAAATGTTTCCTCAAAATGTTTTTTCTTATTCAGTAATTTAATTATGTTTATCTATTCAATATTCAAGATCATATTAATTTTAACATGTTAACCAATAATAAAGATGGAGGGGCGTCACCTAAAATCAAGTGGCGCGGTAGCGCCACGAAGGCGAGTTTAAAAAGCTCATGGCGCCCGCTACACTTTTACTTCTATATTGCCATTTCAAAATTTCAATTCAAGAAATAAAATATGCAATATTACATAATCAAGTGATTTTGTTATATACAGCATTGGTATATATTAAACTATGATTTTATCGTCGAAATTATTTTCGAAAAACCCTCTTTATATACATAAAAACAATTTCTGTTTTACAAATGCTAAAAACATGTTGGGATTCTTCAGACCGAGCGAGTACTAGAACCCAACCCTGAAGTTGGTCGCGCTATCCATATCTATGTATGTGATCATATTCACGTTGATCTATATCTAACTGACTGCGATACACTGCGCGCTGTACAAATTTCTCTTGCTCTGCTGTTGCTTGAATTGAAAGTTTAGTCAACAATTCAATAGTGATTTAACAATATAAACGGTATTATACTATTGTAAAGACAGTTGTTGAAAAATGAGTGAAAAACTGCGCTCGTATTTCACGACGGATGAGGAGTTCGAAATGCTGGAGGACCGTGATGCGACCACGTGGGTATTTTTGTTTAATTATCTGTGCAGAGGTTAGCTTCTCCGGCCAACCTATTGCACATTAACATTTTATATATATGTATATATTCACACGCACGCACGAACGGACACGCACATACACACACGTTTTTACACAATTTTTTTCATTTCCACAGAATTATTGTGGGATACGTAGATTCGACTTCGGCTCCTGCTCCAGCAGGAAAGGATAAGGAGCTTTTGTTCAAGTTCATATTATCAAATGGAAGCAACTGCCGCATTCCCATTCTCATATGGGGTAATAATCTTATTAACAAATATTGCAAGCGGATTTTCTCTGGCGCTGTAAGTATTTCAATATTTGAGTAATTATTTATACCTTTTATTATATATACATATATGTGTTATAGGTTGTACGTATAAATGGTGGCTTGTGCTTGGCTACTGTTCCGTCGAAGCTAAAAGATAAGAGTCTTGTATTGTTTGAAGTAGTTGTAAAGGAAAATACTTGTATTTCATTCCTCGGCAATTACTTATTGGGTAATGAAGCAAATAATGAGGTTAAAAAAGCCACTTTCGACAACATCCACACACTCGATGGGTTGATTGGTAGGTTTTTCTTTTCTCTCTCTTTATATATATATATATATATATATATATTATTTAATTTATTATATATATATATACATATATATATTATTTATTTAATTTATTATTTTTTGTATTGTAGAAATAACTGGTTATATTCGCACGAATATTTCTTTGCAACACAGTCGTTCAGGACAAATGAGCTATGGGATTGGAGCCATTTCTGATACGAAGAAAAAACTAACAATTATTGTGAACAATTTTGTGGAGTCCAAATTGGAAATTGGCCAGAACGTTACCATAAAAGGCACTGTCAAGGGACAAGGTATAGTTTTTATTTATATATACAATATACTTATTTAGTTTAATGTTATTTAGTAACCTTAATTTGTTTTAGATGGATTGGTAACACTAACGTGTAATGATATCAGTGACATCATACATAACTCCAACGTAAAGTCATTGTCTCCAGAAGTGATTCAGCGGGGAGCAAGACCCGTAAAGCGTGTTCTGAAAACAAGGAACACCTAAATAATCTTATACTTCAACTGTGCTTTAATCTTATACTTCAATCTATGCTTTAATCTTATTTATTTTTTTATTAGATCAAACGTCAAAGACTGACTATACTACAAAGATTAAGATTTTTAAGAGATTGTACTTAAGTGTATTATACACGTTGGTATTTTTTGTTAGATTGTTCCTAAACTCTTGTGATTAAAATAAACTCTTGTGATCGCATTAAAATAATAAAATATATTATATTTAAATTGTTATGTAATAATGTAATATATGTACAGAAAAACATTGTTATTGAATACAATATGTACAGAAAAACATTGTAATTGAATACAATAAAGAAATAAAAACGCATTGCCATTATTTTATTAAGTTTTATTTATTTAATTTCTCCCTAAGCACAAGTCCAAATGCTGTTTTCATGGGCATTTTTTGTGGAAAACTAAAAAAGCATTTATCAATATTTATGTTTGAGAACTAACAGTAAAAATTGGTAAAAAGTTTTTTCAAATGAAGTTAAATACTTTACCATACTATAAGTGAGTTGGAATAAATATGTAGGTTAATTGATGTAAAACTTTCAAAATTTTCAGCTATATAAAATTTTTTAAACAGATATGGTAAATAGTTTCAAAAAATGTTCCATGTTTATGATATGATATCGGCGAGCAATACAGCAATCAAGCATAGTGGCCTTCGTCGGCAACTTGAAGCTGACTTCAAGATGCAGAGCCTATGGAAACTTGCTCAGCTCGGACAAGCGCGCGGCGTTCCGTTCATTCTTTCGTTTCAGTATAATATCCGAATTTTGATCCAAAAAAAGTTATTTTGCGTTTATTATAATTTTATAAAAAACCAGTGGAACGTGGAACATTCCAAATTAGTGCCGCATGCCAAACGCGAATAGTGGGGTCTGTTCGTCTGTTTAGTGTTTATATGTACTATATACTTTACTGGCTGTGTGCTACTATACGTGATCGTTCTTCATCGTGATCTCGTGATGTGTTATTGTAAATATATTAATTAAAATATTTGTTCACGTTTTTTGTTAAATACGTGTAGGGTTCTTAAACCCTTGTTAATCTGAGAAGAACATTTGTGTTGTGAATACAACCTCATTTTTCGAGTGTCAGCTACATATATAATTCATGCAAACAGCCTGCAATAATTGGTTGGTAACATTATACAATAAATTTATTATTAAATTAATATGTATATTATATATTATGGATTAAATTAATATGTATATTATGGACTATCTCTGATTTATTTAATTTTTGAATCTAAGTCAAGTTTTACTGTTGAAGGTTATGAAATTTTGAATTGTTATATTATATGTAGTTGGTATATGTTATTTTTATATAGTATAGTTTACATTGCAAGTAATCAGAAATAATTCATTTACTTTCTTTATAATGCAAAATGTGCAATTAGTTTATCGTTGTTAATTTCTATATATAGTTACGGTTTTCATTGCAAGTAATCAGATACAATTGATTTGTTTTCTTTATAATGAATAAAGTGTATCCTAAGTTATTATAAGTTAAGGGGTCAAGCCTGGTTTAATTCCTAATAATATATACTAATTTTACCTACTATTAATCGACCTAAAATCATGAAAAAACAAAAACTGAGTAACATGCAATTAAAGTTTATATGAATGGTAATCATGGTAATAAACTCAACGATACTTTCATCAACTGCCTAACATGCGTTGATTACCTTCTTATACTTAAATAGTTATATAGTTATAGTTGTCTATATAGATGAAACAAAGTTTTCTGAACACCCGAGTATATGATATATATATTGAGCTTGTTGAATAAAGGATTTGTTTTGTGTTACTTATCTGAAAATATTTATTCACTGCTAAAGAAAATTCTTGTAATGTGTATCACCACTGCTAATGACAGGTTATACACAGCAGCAGACAAACATTTTAAGCCATAATCTTGTGCAGCATAATCTTGTGACGTAAAGTGAATTAATAAAACAGCTGTTTGCTAGAAATACATTTAGTCAATAAATCAGACGTTCTTCTTCCTTGCTTTAATTTTTTATACTTAAATTAAAAGCTAACTTAAATTAACGGTGTCTGCGACACAATGAAGTTTTTAGTGAATTTGAATAATTTGTTGATGGCATTTTACAGAAAGTTTCCCATAAAAAAATGTTTAAAAGAAGTTAATTTTTTTGGCATTGTAACCCAGGCTTGTTCCCTTTAGTGTTGACTCTGCTTTGATTGGTTAGAGAATTAAAAAATTGTTTACATAATATTAAAGTTGTCCAGCATAAAGTATCATATCAGATTCTTTATATATGTTTAGGGCATATAATTATTAGTCTACAGTTGTTATTTTCAATGCCAATAGATAAAAACAAATAAATAATAATTATGCAATTTTAAACGTATGCAAAATTTTAGATATATTTATTTTTTATCAGGGCTGCTAAATTATTTTAGTACATTAGATTTATGTATGAAATAATTTCTTCAAAAGTTATTTTTTTATTACATTTTATTAGATATAATGTAACTCATAAAAACGTATATGAGCAAATCCCCAAAACTTCTAAAATTTTATATTAAAAGAAAAGAATTTTATTTTAGAAAGCATAGTTTTGAAATCTTTCTTTTCGTAGTTGGTTGCGAATAGCATTAGAAAATACGAAGTCATGATTTTTTACAAAACTTGTTTTTGCAAAACTGCATATTTAACCTAAAATTAAATGTTTTAAAATAAAGTCATTGTAATAGGTTAAGATTTCGAGATATTGAAAGAAAAATGTATCAAATGCTTTTTAGTGACAATTGAATTTTATTTATTTTTCAAATTTTAGTAAGTTAACTACAAAACAATAATAATGTGTAAATATTTATTTTCAAAACTACGTAATTATTTTTTTGTTGTTTTTTTCTTTGGTTTTGTTACTATTTCAATTTTGAATTATCTAGATTAAATTTTGTTGCTACGTATCAATATAAACATATAAAACTTTATTCGGCTTATATATTGTTATTAGATTATTATTATAATATTTCTAATTGCGTTTAACCAGTCAATGCGATGAATATGTAACTTAAGTACGGCTCAAAGGGCTAATAAATAGAATAAATATAAATTGAAATAAGATCATAATCAATTCGAAAGGTATGTTTAGTGTGCCAATAAAAAAAATATTTTTACATGAGCGGCCTATCGACTACGCTGACTTCAAAAGTGTTTAGCTCAGAGTACTTACATGGCTCAGTAATAAAACAAATTGTTTTAAATTGGTTTTTGGATTAGAATGCACTCTATTTATTTAAAAATGTATCATAGACAACTATTTTGTAAAAAAATAAATGTATGATTTTTGATTTCTTACAAAGTGAGTTTCAGTTATACTAATATTTTTTATTTTTTGTCTGATGGAAACACATACTTGAAATTCTTTTCTTTTGATAATACATACTAAAAATTACCTAAAAATAAATTTCATGTAATTTGTTGACAACCTTTTTTTACAAGGCTAATAAATAAATTTTTATAGCGAGTTACAACTATAAATTCCTTAGAAAATTATACATTTTCAAGTTATAGCTTCATAATTATAATCGATGGATTAAGATAAATTAATGGAGTTTATTGGTAGCAATTATCATCGAGTAAATCGGATTTTCAGTTTTGGGGATTTGCTCATATACGAACATAGAATTCTTATACTGTATTTTATGATTTTTTTAATCATAAATCATACAATAAATGAGCTAGATTTAAGAGATTAATGTCCATTAATAATTCAGAACGTAGTCGTTCAAGGATAAATATATTTTAACTCATTTTTTTTTTCAGGTACAGATTTCAAGGATATGAAATCAAATTAAAAAAATATATTTACAATTCGGAACTTCATATACAGTTAATAGTTTGTAAGTATTAGTTAATACGTTTTTTTATATAATAAGGTTCTTGCTACATAATAATGAATACTTTTTTTTCAGGTTTTCTACTATTTTTTGATTCCGTGAAGTATTATATATGTGCCAATTATTTTCATGAAACACAATAAGTTCAAATAATAATTTTGTGCAATTTTTATTATTGTTTAGTATTTAATTCTGTCATTAAAAATATTATTGTACCATTGTCAGAATATAATAATATTTAATAAAGTATTACATAGAATTCACAACAAATCATTTGAAAAATATTCTAAATAACCACAGCCATCATAACCATAAAAATCCATAGTGATAATCAGCCATATAGCTAGCCACATACAGCCATATAGCCATACACAGCCGTATAGCCATACACAGCCATATAGCCATACGCAGCCATATAGCCATACGCAGCCATATAGCCGTACAATGCCATATAGCCATAAAAAGCCATAGCCACAACCATAAATATACTTTTAATCAATCATAAATATCCATATTTACTATTTTTCATAAGCATCCACAGGCTGAAATTTCCGTAAAGTTACTTGGAATAAAGTTTGCCAAAGATATTATTTTATAAGTAATTAAATATAGATTTTATTCATTATTATTATTGATTCTATTATTAAAGATGAGAATCCTTTCTATATTTCTTTCATTTTAGTGTAAAGCAAAAAATTATGACTTATTCTACGCGTGATCAGCTAATTACATAACTAACTTTATACTGCTTAGTTCGATTGTAATAAAATATTAAAATGGATCTTGGTTTCAAACAATTTATGCAAGGTGGACAACAACGTGTTACAGATGACTTGCTTGTAGACTCAGATATTGATTATTTTCTTTCGTTATTATTCAATTATTCGGTGTATAAGCCTATTTCATCTATCCTGTTACATCTAGGTCTTGTTACTGAAATCCCAAAAAATTCAAAACACATTCAAATAATATATTTGTCATCAGCAAGTAACAACCCAAACGATGTTGGGCATTGGATAACTTCTTACTATGATACTAATCTTATTTATGTTTTTGATTCTATAAATAATAAAGTAATACATAAAGATTTAGAAAAATCCTTAAAAATTCTACATCCGTACTATTTTCAGGAAGGTAAGAAAATTGTATTCTCAAATGTTCAAAAACAAATGAATACGAAGGATTGTGGAATTTTCGCTATAGCTTTTGCAGTGTCCTTATTGTGTGGAATAAAACCAGATATGGTTAGATACAATATTAATTTGATGCGCCCACATTTATTGGAATTACTTTTAAACAAGTACATTGAACATTTTCCCTGCGTTATTTTAAATCTACCTATAACTTTGCAGCCCAGAAAATTATTTAACAGAAATATCATTATGAATAATGAATGTCTAAATGACCAACACAGATTATTTTCACAAAATGTTAGAACATTTCTCTACGTATAAGCCATACTCCACCTTATATTTACAGAATATTTCAAAAATTTCTGAAATAAATAAATATGATAAACACATACAAATATTATTTCAACGTGGTTTTCCAGTAGGTCATTTTATATGTACGTATTACGACACTAATACTTTATTTGTATATGATTCATTGAATAATACACAATTACATAGTGATTTTATTAAAGTCTTAGAAAAGTTACACCCGTATTGTTTCAATGAAGAAAATCAACCGATTATTTTTCAAAAAGTTCAGTCCCAAAGAAATGCTACGGATTGTGGCGTATATGCGATAGCCTTTGCTGTAACACTTTTGTTTGGTTACAGACCAGAGAAGATGGTATATAATCAGAATCTAATGCGTAAACATTTGTTAAAAATGTTTGACAGTACATCAATAGAAAATTTTCCATGTTTTAATTCTTTTCAAAATAATCGTTCACAATTTCATCCTAGTCACTTAATCAGTACTGATACTACAGGGTTACCTTTAAGCAATAATGTTGTGTAAAATAGAAAACGTGCAATCGATCAAAATAGTTTTGACGTTTTCAATGAAACAGTGATTAACAAAAGAAGCAAACATTATCAAAAAAATAAAGAAAAAATTTTACAAACACAACGGGAAAAACGTCAATTGAAAAAGTCTGTAATTGTAAATAATAATCATAGTATAACTAATGAAAATTCAAAGTCTTTAAGTGAACAATTAACACCTTCAAAAATAGTTCATAATACTAAAGAAAATGTAGATATTTCTTTTTTAACAAAAAACGAATCAAGTTCACAGTTGAATATTCATAACGATATTAAAGACGAAATTGCTTGCCCAAAAGTCTCTGATAATGATAAAAACTCTAAAGGTCCAAAAATGTCATGTACAGGTAATTCTAATTCTGTTAAAAGAAGGATCATAAATAAGAAATATTATGAAACTCATAAGAAAGCGATACTAAGTAATACTAAAAGACGTTACATATCTAAAAAGACTGAAATATTAAGCAATCGTAAGCTCAATTGTGATAAAATACGTAGTATTAAAAAAAAGTATTACTTTAAGCATAAAGAAAAAATTGCAATGGCAAATAAAATCAAAAGAAAATATAACGCAATTAATTTGATTAAAGATAGTACGATTAAATTGATAAAAGGTAATGAAAAAATTATAGCTAACTTGATGATAGAATTAAATAATTATTTGTCTTCTTCCGAATGTAGACTAGAAGCTGAAAATTTAGTATCTTCTTCTATTTACGCACGAGATAATTACATAAATAAGGCAAAAAAGGTTTTAAAAAATCTTCAAACTAAAGCTGAATTATCTTTAACTAGATTAGGCGATATATCTATTGCAGATAATGTAGATTGTGCATTAACTGCTTTATGTGGTATACCTAAACATACTTCCTCCACTGAGCCATATTTTTCAGAAGCTGCGTATGATTTTCGACTTGGTTTATTTAATGATTTTGATATTGATAATAAGGTTATTATAAATGAAAAAGGACAAACAACAAATATTTTACCACTTATTGATGAACAAAGCCACAAAAGTAAAATTTGGATGTGTAATGGCTACTGTAAAACCATCGATATCGATATACTGCTTGAACTTCAGGAATTTTTCCTACAAATACTTCAAGTAAGTTTTAGAAGTGGTTATAAGTTTCTTTTAACCATAGATCTATGTTCTGCTGAATGCCATGAAATTAATAAATTGGGCCACCCAAGTATTTGTTATAATCAACCACTGTTATGTAGTTCAAAATTTTTAAAATTACACATTTTATCATCACATTATCCTTATTTACGAACAATCAAAAGATTAATTTATGAATTAAAATATGTATTTACTATTATTAAAAACATAGAAGATGCTTTGTATGGTGCAGACATACAGTTATTAAAAGATATCATTGAAAAATCTAAGAAAGAGTTCGGAGTGTACATTAAAGGTAATAAAAATATTAATGAAGTAACTCTGAATGAATCACAATTAAAACAGAAATTTTGGATAGGTCTCAAGGAATATACGAAAATAAATACAGATCCACCTGCAACTCCTTGTATTTCGTGTGAAAGATTATTTTGTACCAGGGATATTCTACATTTTGACGAAAAAACTGACGATAATATTATTCCTTTTTTATTAGGTATAGAAAGTACACTTATTCAAAAATTAAAGAAATTACATGACAACGCAACACCTACAGAAAACTTTATTTGTAGACCTTGTTTAACAAATTTGAAAAAGAATGTAATGCCATCGAATTGTGTTTTGAATAACCTATTTGTGAAAGAAACTCCATATGAAATTGAAAGTCTTAATATGATGGAAAAAATTTTAATACAAAGAGCTAAGGCTTTTCAAACAATTACAAAAATGGATACTGTCATGAATAAAAATATTCCTCATTATGTAAAAATTGATAAAGTTGTTGGTAGAACATTTCATTTACCCTTACCACTAGAAGAGACTTTGAAAAAGATATGTCCAGATACTGACCCTATAAATGTCGAACATGAATTATACATTTTAGTTCGAACTCATCCAACAAAAGCTAAAAAAATTTGGGAAAACTATGTTGATGTAAAGAAAGTATGGAAAGCTTTACACTGGCTAAAGCAAAATAATACACTTTACGAAAAAATTGTACTTCCGTCCGATCCACAAATATTATTAGAGAAAATAAATGAACAATTTGAATATGAAATAAATTATGAAAAAATAGAAGATGCAAATGATGATAAAAAAATAGAAGATGCAAATGATGATAAAAAAATAGAAGGTGCAAATGATGTACAAAATGAACCAGCAATGCATGCATTATTAACTCTAAAATCTCAAACTGATCCTTTTTATGAACATTACACCATTTATCCATTACACGATAAAAAAAAGAATGAAACAGACACGGCATTGTACCAAATGTTGCAAGTCTCTGCTACTGCGTTAGACAATAGAGCCAAAGATTTAGATTTGAAATGTTTTCCTGATTTATATCCTTATGGAAAGTGGGGTCAAAATGCAGAAAGAAAACCACAATTGAGAGATTTCGATTTTATTAAGAGCAAATTAGCATCAAAACATCCACAGTTTCGATTAAGTAATCAATATCTATTTTTTTCACTGTACAATAACACAATTAGGCAAATAAATGCAGGAATATTTCAAATGCTTAATATTATTAATCCAAAATATAAATATACAGTCAAAGAGTTTCTACAGATGTTAAATGAAAATAAATTAGATGCTAATTTAGACACAATTTTCTCTCGCTTACCTGGTACTGAATCTTATTGGAAACGAGTTCGCAATGAATTAACTTGTATGGTACGTGAGTATGGACCCGCTATTTTCTTTATTACTTTTAGCCCAGGAGAATGGATGTGGTCTGGACTAGCGGAATACATAAAAAAAGTAAATGGATGGAGTGATAATCGTTCTATTTCCCAATTGATAGCAGCAGATCCAGTATCAACTGCCAGATATTTCCAAAATAAATTTAAAGCTGTATTAGCTTATATATTATCACAATCTAATCCAATTGGAAAAGTTACCCACTACTATTGGGTTCGTGAATACCAAGGCAGAGGACTTCCTCATTATCATTGTTTATTTTGGATAAACGGTGCTCCCATTTTTGGTAAAAGTCCAAACGAAGAAGTACAAAACTTTATTTTACAACACATAACCTGTCACATTCCGGATAAACAGATTTCACCTGACCTTCATCGGCGTGTCTTAAGTTATCAGCAACACAAACACAATAATTATTGCATGCGTAAGAAAAATACAAAAACTGGATTTGTAAGTGCTTGTCGTTTTGGTTTTCCTCGCCCAGTTACTGATAAAATAATTTTAAGAGATGTATCTGTCGCTATTGCAAATCGAAATAAATTGAAAAACAAATCTCGGTTTTACGATCTACCTCGAACAAGAGATGAACAGAACACTAATGACTACATGCCTGCTCTATTAATAATTTGGGAAGGAAATAATGATGCTCAGTATATTGGAGAATCATCTTATTTATTGACGAAATACGTATGCAAATATGGAACAAAAGGTGAAAAGAGCAATGTAGATTTTCAAGATATTCAAGCAAATAAACCTTTATTCAACTGGCTTTGGTCCTTTGCTATACGTTGCTTACAGCATAGAGAATGCGGAGCGATTGAAGCCGCTGATGTTTTACTAGGACATACTCTACATAGTACTGATCCAGATACAATTATTAAATGGTTGAATGTTAATATTATAAGAAGTAGAAAACTAAAACCATTTAATGAAATTAAAAATCTTCCAGAAGATTCTACTGATATATTTTTTGATTCTTTTATAGATAATCATTATCCTAATAGACCTAAAGAATTAGAATTATTATGCTTATATGATTTTGCTAAGTGGTACGAGATTATTAAGAAAAAACCAATCTATAAAGCAGAGTATTATGGTATGGCAAATGGCTTGTATTGTAAAAAACGCAAGAAACCGTATTTAATAAATCACTATCAATTTAAGCCAGACATACAACCAGAAGCTTACTATCATGCTCTGTTATTATTATTTAAGCCTTGGAGAGATACAGATGAATTAAAAGGTGTATACAAAACATTTTGCGAAGCTTTTAGTGACCAGCAGCATGAGTTAGCTGAAGCTATGAAGTATCATGATAAATGTACAACTATACAAGAAGCTATGGATAATATGAATAAATTAATTCAAAATGAACTAGAACAAAGTAAAGAAGATACTTCTAAAAATTCTGGTCATATACCTGACGGTTGTGTACCTGTTGAAGTAGAAAACGCTATGAATGACTTTCAAGCTGCTGTGAAGAAAGCCGTTGTGAGTGAACAAGATCTACTAAATTCTATTACAAAATTCAATTCAGATCAGCTAAGAGTTTTTGACAAAATAACTTCAATTATACAATCAAACAACAAAATATTAAGAATGTTTGTTAGTGGTCCTGGAGGAACAGGTAAAAGTTTCGTCATTGAAAATTTAGTTTCGTGGAATAAAATACATCGTGGTAAAGATACAGCTGTTACAGCACCTACGGGAATTGCTGCATTTAATATTCAAGGGCTTACAATTCATAGATTACTCCACCTTCCAGTAGAACATGGTGGCACAGCCGAGTACAAAGAATTGTCAGGACCAGCTTTAAAACAAATAAGACAAACTTTACAGAACGTTGACTTAATTATCATTGATGAAATATCAATGGTATCAAATATCACTTTCATGTATATTCATTTACGATTAACTCAGATATTTGATACATCTGATAATGATGATGGATGGTTTGGAAAAATTCACATTCTTGTTTTTGGCGATTTGCTGCAGCTTCCTCCGGTTCGTGAAGATTTTGTATTTATTGCAATGACTAAAAAACAAATTGATAAGTATATTAAATCAATGATTTCTTTTAATTTATGGGAATTATTTGAGTATGATGAACTAACAATTAATATGAGACAAAAAAATGATAAAGTGTACTCAGAAATACTTTCACGAATTAGATTAGGTTTTATAACTGAATCTGATATAAGTATACTAAAAACAAGAAAAATTAATTTAACAGGAAATAACGATTCAGAGAATATTAAAGAACTATGTAAATATTTACGTGAATTACCTGTTGATACAGTATGTTTATTGCCTACAAAAAAAATGTGCAATGCTGTTAATGAAGCAATGATGCTCACAATTGATACTGAAGAAATAATCCTTATAGCTAAGGACGTATATAAATGTCCCAAAAATCTACAAAAGAAAATTTTAAAAATTCTAAATAACGATGAAGATAATTTTTGTGGTATTGATCGCATTATAACTATTAAAATTGGTTGTAAAGTCATGATAAGAAGAAATATTGATGTTTCGATTGGTTTAGTTAATGGTACGATAGGCTGGGTTGTTTCGATTAAAAAAGATCGATGTAAAGAGATTGATACTATACGCATTCGGTTACAATCTGGTAAAGAATATGATATATCTCGTTTAGAATATAATTTCATTATTATGGATAAAATTTCGATTACACGAAAACAATTTCCAATTTGCAATAGCTATGGAATAACTATTCACAAAAGTCAAGGATTAAGTCTCAAAAATGCAGTTGTTGAAGTGGATAATAATATATTTAGTAACGGTCAAACGTATGTTGCAGCTTCTAGAGTAACTACATTAGAAGGGTTACATCTTATTAACTTCGATCCCTCATCATGTACTGCAGACACATCAGCTATTCTGGAATATAATAGATTAAGAGCAAAATATCGACCAGATTTAAATAGCTTTGGTGTTCCAAGAGATCAAACAAGAAGTAAAGTACTGATGATGAAAGTATATGATGTGCGATGGTGTAATACTAAAAATGTATCAATGACAGACACAGAAAATGCATTAAACCATATTTCTGAAAGTACCTCAGATATTCATGGATTACCAAATAATGATGGAGTTTCTTGCTACGCTAATTCCTGCGTACAAAGTCTATTTCATTCTACCTCGATTAGAAGAATCCTATTACAATACCGTCAAACAGATATTTTGAAAACAACGTTTGAACAATACATTAATAAGATCAATGTTGATATCCAAATGCTAAGACAGTTTGCAGGAGAAGAATTTATTAAGACTGATCTGCAGCAAGATGTAGCAGAATTTCTACTATGTCTATGTAATAAATCAGTTATATTACAAAACACACTTAGAAACGAACTTACAGAAATCATAAGATGTGTTAACTGTGACGAACGACAAGAAAATCAGACAACTAACTATATTGTTACTCTGTACATACCAAAAACTACTCGAAACTGTATATTACAAGACATTATAGATTACAATTTTGGAACTTGGCAAGATCTTGACATTAATTGTCATAACTACTGTCATTCAAAAAAAATTAAAAAAGTTGAATTGATGATCAGTAATACTATAGTCATATTACAATTGATGTTATTTGAACGTACTGATAAAGGTATAGCAAAAATAACTAACTTGAAAATAAACGCAATACCAACATGTAAAGTTGATATCAATGGTAAAAAATATAAGGTTATAAATGGCATATTTCATCATGGCAATTATACTGACGGGCATTACACCAATATGTTACGACAAAATAATCAATGGTTTCATATTAGTGACACATATGTTGCTAAAAAGCAATGGCCAAGAGGTGCAAAAGACGCTTATATACTAATTCTTGAACAAATTTAAAGAATTTTAACTAAAAAAAGAATATTTCTAACAACATCTTTGAAAAAAAGTATATAACAAAACGAAAATAATTCAAATATATTTGTTTTTATATCAGAAGAAATCATCATCATAATATCAGCACTATTTAATACTACTTCACTTGTTATATATTATTACTCTTACTAAAAAGAAGTGAAATCTCTCAAGAACAACTTAAAAGAAAGTAAAAAAATTAGGCGACTTTCATATTTACCACAATAATAATAAATTAAAAACAAAGATTATATTACAAATTATAATTATATTATTGTTACTCTTACTAAAAAGAACTGAAATCTCTAAACAAATAAATTTTTTAAACAAAGTAAATAAGTAAGTCGAGTTTGATATTTATCGAAATAATATTATATTTCCATTACTGCTCTTATTAAAAATATTTAATACTGACAAAAAATTCAAGAATACCTTACTTATTACAATACTCTTATTCAATAAAAATATTCAAGAATACCTTAAACAAAAAATTCAAGAATACTTTACTCCTTAAAAAACATTCCATAATAATACGCTCCAAAAAAATGAAATCTCTCTAAAAAACTTTTTTCAAAAGTAAATACTTAAGGCAAGTTTGATGTAAGTTACATTTTAATATGAAGATAAAAACCTTCGATAATAATTCGTTCCCAAAAAATCAAATCTCCTTAAAAACCTTTCATAATAATTCGCTCCAAAAAATGAAATCTTTCTAAAATAAACTTTTTTCAAAAGTAAATACTTAAGGCAAGTTTGATGTAAGTTACATTTTATTATGAAGATAAAAACCTTCGATAATAATTCGCTCCCAAAAAATCAAATCTCCTTGAAAACCTTTCATAATAATTCGCTCCAAAAAATGAAATCTTTCTAAAATAAACTTTTTTCAAAAGTAAATACTTAAGGCAAGTTTGATGTAAGTTACATTTTATTATGAAGATAAAAACCTTCCATAATAATTCGCTCCCAAAAAATCAATGCTTCTAAAAACCTTTCATAATAATTCGCTCCAAAAAATGAAATCTTTCTAAAATAAACTTTTTTCAAAAGTAAATACTTAAGGCAAGTTTGATGTAAGCTACATTTTATTATGATAAAAACCTTCCTTAGTAATCGCTCCCAAAAAATTAATCTCCTTAAAATAATTTGAGTACATTAATCATATCATAACTATTTCGAAATAAATTTGCAATTAATAAATTCTTATAAAAAATTACAGCTTAAAAAAGTAGTGAGATCATTAAAAAATAGTCAAGTTTATTTCCACCAAAAAGATTAAATTTTTACATTTTTCAAAAGTAAACCAAAAAATGATAGCTTAGAGAAGTAATGAGATCATTAAAATATAGTCAAGTTTATTTCCATGTTATGCCGATCCTAATACAAAACTATAACAATAATTTTTATCTCTAATCAAAGGCTTAATAGAAAAATTGAAAACTAAACTAAAGATTAACAAAAAATTAAATCTCCTTATAATAATTTAAATACATTAATCATATCATAACTATTTCGAAATAAATTTGCAATTAATAAATTCTTATAAAAAATTACAGCTTAAAAAAGTAGTGAGATCATTAAAAAATAGTCAAGTTTATTTTCGTGTTATGCCGATCCTAATACAAAACTAAAACAATAATTTTTATTTTTAATTAAAGGCTTAATAGAAAAATTGAATACTAAACTAAAGATTAATCAATGATTGATATATCAAAAAATTAAAATTTAATATTGTTGAACTACAAGCAGCACATGACACTTTAAATTTTTTCTATATACTAAAAAATGTATGCCATACATTATTACTTTATTTTTATTAAAGTTGTTGTTTCAAATAATTTCGTACTTCATATAAAATAAAATGAATTGTGTTAGAGTCCAAATATTTTTGTTTGAATAGTTATTTATAAATAATAATGATAACTATAAATGTAAGGATGTAGTGAGCATACTTTTATTATGTTTATGTAATATGTACATATATATAATTTATACTTTTGAATGTGGAGTAGCAAATTGATATCTAATACTGCAGTTAAAAAACATTTTCGTCGAGGTGCCATCATAGTAACCATAGGCAATAGACTCAATTTTGCATGCTAACTTGCCGTCCCGTTGTCTTACAGTTCACGATGTTGTACATATAATTTGTTTAAAACAGGATGTAAGTAAACTAACTATACAAAGGATATCTCAAGTTCATCAGATTGTTTCAAAAATGGCATATGAAACTAGGTCATTTTTGAAATGTGCTAGTCTTCGTAGGAAGGCAGAGTTATAGAAATTATTGACAAAATTTAATATAGTAACGATGGATATTGTTGAGGCTTAAGCGGATGTCGGAGTTACAAAACACTGTTCTTCTAGCCCGAAAAACTTGTAAATAAAGCTTCTAATGAAAAACGAAGAGAAAAGCGCGCTAGGTATAAGGTTAATGAATCAATCTGTCGAAAGAAAACAGCGATTCGACTTTTAGTTTTTTCAAAAGTTTTGGAAAAACTAGCAGGTGTGTTTCGCAAGTGCACTTGAATTAGCAATTTATTGTATCTAGAAAATTGGAATGTCAGATTGTCATTGTTTTAATAATTACTTTAGGATATATATTTATCACTTTTACGTATAAAAATATATTCTTCACAAAAAGTTCATAGCTAAATTTCCGAAGTAGAATAAAAATAATATTATTTATATATTACATTTAACTCATGTATATTACGTATTAAATATTTGATTGTTTCGTATTTGATTGTTGCATCGATTAACTGTAAGACAACGGGACGGCAAGTTAGCATGCAAAATTGAGTCTATTGCCTATGGTTACTATGATGGCACCTCGACGAAAATGTTTTTTAACTGCAGTATTAGATATCAATTTGCTACTCCACATTCAAAAGTATAAATTATATATATGTACATATTACATAAACATAATAAAAGTATGCTCACTACATCCTTACATTTATAGTTATCATTATTATTTATAAATAACTATTCAAACAAAAATATTTGGACTCTAACACAATTCATTTTATTTTATATGAAGTACGAAATTATTTGAAACAACAACTTTAATAAAAATAAAGTAATAATGTATGGCATACATTTTTTAGTATATAGAAAAAATTTAAAGTGTCATGTGCTGCTTGTAGTTCAACAATATTAAATTTTAATTTTTTGATATATCAATCATTGATTAATCTTTAGTTTAGTATTCAATTTTTCTATTAAGCCTTTAATTAAAAATAAAAATTATTGTTTTAGTTTTGTATTAGGATCGGCATAACACGAAAATAAACTTGACTATTTTTTAATGATCTCACTACTTTTTTAAGCTGTAATTTTTTATAAGAATTTATTAATTGCAAATTTATTTCGAAATAGTTATGATATGATTAATGTATTTAAATTATTATAAGGAGATTTAATTTTTTGTTAATCTTTAGTTTAGTTTTCAATTTTTCTATTAAGCCTTTGATTAGAGATAAAAATTATTGTTATAGTTTTGTATTAGGATCGGCATAACATGGAAATAAACTTGACTATATTTTAATGATCTCATTACTTCTCTAAGCTATCATTTTTTGGTTTACTTTTGAAAAATGTAAAAATTTAATCTTTTTGGTGGAAATAAACTTGACTATTTTTTAATGATCTCACTACTTTTTTAAGCTGTAATTTTTTATAAGAATTTATTAATTGCAAATTTATTTCGAAATAGTTATGATATGATTAATGTACTCAAATTATTTTAAGGAGATTAATTTTTTGGGAGCGATTACTAAGGAAGGTTTTTATCATAATAAAATGTAGCTTACATCAAACTTGCCTTAAGTATTTACTTTTGAAAAAAGTTTATTTTAGAAAGATTTCATTTTTTGGAGCGAATTATTATGAAAGGTTTTTAGAAGCATTGATTTTTTGGGAGCGAATTATTATGGAAGGTTTTTATCTTCATAATAAAATGTAACTTACATCAAACTTGCCTTAAGTATTTACTTTTGAAAAAAGTTTATTTTAGAAAGATTTCATTTTTTGGAGCGAATTATTATGAAAGGTTTTCAAGGAGATTTGATTTTTTGGGAGCGAATTATTATCGAAGGTTTTTATCTTCATAATAAAATGTAACTTACATCAAACTTGCCTTAAGTATTTACTTTTGAAAAAAGTTTATTTTAGAAAGATTTCATTTTTTGGAGCGAATTATTATGAAAGGTTTTTAAGGAGATTTGTTTTTTTGGGAACGAATTATTATCGAAGGTTTTTATCTTCATATTAAAATTATATAAACAGGAAATTCTGTATAAATTTTCTTTGATTCTTGAACGATGAAAATACAACACTTTTACTAGCTTCTCATCAGGATCCCTTTCGACATACAGCCTGAGAGTCTACCTCCCAGGAGACGATAGGAAAAGTTATGAATTATTCATATACACTTAAACAACTTAGAAACTTTCATGCATGAGCGATGCATATTCTTGACACTTCACTAGCTTCTCACAATACAAGACAATTTTTTCCTTATACTGAATATTCTCTATGTTGAAACTTTCTTCGATTCCTGAACCAAGAAAATAAAACACACTAGCTATTTGTAAGGATCCCTTTCGACGTATAGTTTGAGAGTCTATCTCCCAGGAGACGATAGGAAAATTTAATAATTGTTCATAAGCTCTTCCACAATTGTAGAAACTTTCTTGCGTGGAAGATTGAATATAATAATAAAAAACTTACACTTCTGCTAGACAGGTATAAACTAAAGAAAATATACTTTTTTCACAATGCTGCAGATCTCAATATCAGACCTTCTTCAATAAAAATTCTCTTGTCACAATTACTTCTTTTATATATAAACTGACAGCTTCATAACCTCATAATCTGAAAAATAACAGAGAATATTTAAACAAAGAATCAGTTCACAAATTCTTTATTTATATTGAATATCTATAAAAAATAAAACTAAATACTTATCTAATTATATAAACTATTAGTTGATGATTGCTTCTGATTGCATAGAAAATCGACTTTGCTAAACACTTTTGCAACTTTTGCAACATACAATTGAAGGAGGCTGAATCCCTACCAGCAAAACCTGAAGAATTTAGCTGAATTCATAAATTTTATGGCCAGGTCAAATGTAGAAGAGACACGCTCGGACCTGGCCAAGCAAAGAACACAAGAAATGTTTCACGGAGAAGATGCTCCAGAAGGAGAGGATCCTCCACAAGGAGTGAATCCACAGAATTAATGTATAATTTTTAAAAATATACAGTATAAAATCTAAAAACTTGTGTATATTATTTATACTTACAAGATACTTGCGCTTATGACAGCTATTCTTCTAGAAGTCCAAAGAACTTGATAATTTGTAATGACCAGATGGACTGCAAATTTTGTAGAAACTTTCTTCGATACTTCAGCGATGAAAATACCACACTTTCACTAGCTTGTCACACGGATTCCTTTCAATATACTTATACAGCCTGAGAGTTGTAACCTCTCACGAAACAACAGAAAAAATTTAATAATATTGAATAGCTATGTCAACAACCATAGAAACTTTCGTAGACACATTCTTATTAACACTACACTAACTTGTCACATCACAAGAAAATTCTTTTCTATAATCTCTTATGTATTTCCTATAATATGGTAGTCGTATGCCTTCCAACCTGAAAAATAAAAGAGAACATTTTAACAAAGAATCAGTTCAAAAAATCTTTCATTATATTGTATGTTTATAAAAAACTAAAAACTAAATACTTATCTAATTTTAGCTTATTAGTCATGTTTGTGAGACGTCTTAATTATATCTGACAGTTTTAAAATCTGACATTTTTCTTCAAACACACTTTTGCATATTTGCAGATTTTTTTGAAAATAATATCACTTCACTAGATTATTATTGTATCATCATAATCGTATATTTATTAAGAAAGAAAGAAAGAAAGTACTTATTTATTTATATATTATTAACACTGCATGTGTTATTGTATTGTAAAATAATATAGATATGTCTGCTCGTCTCGTCTGCACACATATATAAACTGTATATACACACATATATACATAACATACAATAGTATACGTAGACTGACGTCACGATGACGTACTTCCGCGGAGAACAATTTCTCCGGGAGAAGAATTTTCGTATAAGAGAATTCGTGATCCCGAACTTTCACTTCGCAATAACTTTTGATAGAAGCAATTTCACAAAATATGACCCCGATGTCATTTTGTTAGTTTTGTCGCAAGCTTTCATCTGGGTGCTCATATGCAACAAACAAAGCTGTTAATGCGAAGATAACTGTATGTCGAGTTTTCAACAGGGCTAATTTAAAGTATATATAGGTTCTGGCTTGCGCCCGACGGCGGCGTACGTACTGACGTACCTTATACTTGCCATCGTGGCGCTACCGCTCCCCTTGATTTAAATTGAAAATATCAAATAGCTTCGGCGTAATCATCGATTGAAAAAAAAAATTATCTCAACTCCTACTTATCCGATCTTAACGAAATTTATATGAAAATTCATGGTTTTTAACTTACTTTAAGAAGTATTTTACCCCGATTCTCTAACTTCAAAATTGGCCGAAATGTGTCCCTAGCGATGGACATTTGTTGATAAAAATGTTGTTAAAAATGAATTTGAAAAAAAGTTCTTTTTAGCATTTGTTAAGTAGGATATAAGCTGTCGATTGTAGGTGGTCGCATCAATTTGTCGTGATCTGCACCAACTTGAAATGAATGCGAAAATACAAAATAATAATTTTGCAATAAGTCGCCATTTTGAGATAGCGACGTCGGACTGGAAATTTTATATTGTATGAACTACAAAGACATATTTGATCGGAAGTCTGACCAAAGAACGTAATTTTTTATATAAACTATTGCAATAGGAACATTTACAAAATTTCTTTTTGTTTTAAATAATTTAGCGATGAAGAAAGTCAATTTTGCAATTAGGAACACACGTACCTTATAGGAAATTCAATTCTGAACAATTTTCATACTCAATTTTTTGACATAAAGTTAATAATTAAAAGGCTACAGAGGATAAACCAAAAAAATGCATTTTTGAACTTTATTTTGCAATAATAACAATGTTCCGCGGTAGGTACATTGTCGAGACTTTATGGTAGTTATCAGTACACTAACTCTTAGCATTTCCAATAATAAAACTCTAGTGGCACGAACTTCCAAAAATGATCCTATACAGTTCCCTGGGGCTCCGACTATAATAGTATAATGATACGATGGAGAATGTAAACAAATATGAACTTAACCTCTGTGACCTCTCGCCCATGTAACTTTAGTCAAGATTATATTTATTCACATTCGCCATGGTATCTCAACCACTTGGGAAAGACCTCCACTCGCCAAAGTGTCAGCGCGGCCCGGTGTGCTTTTCGACTAATTATAAAGGCACTTCAAAACTACACTATTTACATTCATTTTATTGTCTTTTTGGCTCTAGTCTTGGCAATGCATCGGCTCCTCGTTGCAGTCAGGACAAAGCCATTCATGGCTTGAGTCACAACGACTCCATCGCCAAGCCCGCTGCAGATAAAAAACTTTCGTGCACCCCCATCAGAAATCAATTTTGCGCAGCGGTACATCGGCATTTCTCTGAAGGCGCCAATTCGTGTAATAATAATTATGGACTCCTTGAAGCCGAACACGAAGTACCCGCAAGGCCAGTGCCTTGCGCATTTTAGCCACGCGTATTACATCGTCCTAATATAGTATTTTTAATTGAATTACATTGATGAAGGCCTAATTCGCGCCTCTCGTAATCGTGAACCATGGCGACGTCATCATTTTCGACGTCGTCCAACGCGTCCATACCAGAGCCATCACTTCGCTCACTCTCACTCTCACTATCACTCGTGTCATCATCACACTCATCACCATTTTCGTTGTTTACTAACGTGGTTGCACTGCTATATGAGATGGTGGAATAACCGCTCCCATCGGAAACGAGGAATCGTTCTCCAAATCTTCTAATAGCTGGCGCCGTATCTCTGCTTCCTCATCAATGAGCATGGGCTTGTTAGCTGGTGTTGGTGGTGGTTGTGGTGGTGGTGGTGGTGGTGATGGTGATGGTGACGGCGACGCAACGACGATTTCATCACCACCGATAAATTCGCTGTTGAAAAGCGGTGATGGTGTGGGTATCAACGGTGTCGACCCTGTGGCAATAAAATTGATGATCGGCACCATGTTTACTACCCCGAAACCCCAATGATAAATGCGACCTCCTGATCGGGGTCCGCATTTATGAGAAATTCGCCAGGTGGTACAGGTGATGGTGGAGCGGATACACGGACCAGCTCTCCTTGTTCATAGCGCTGGTTTATCTCAGCCACTGCCAATACGAGCATTTTGAATTTTCAGTGAGTGAGAGAGAAAGAGGGAGAGAGAGGGAGAGAGAGAGGGAGCGAGAGAGGGAGAGAGGGAGAGAGGGAGAGAGAGAGATTAGTACGGTTTGAGGGCTCGACTTGGACTGATGCTATTTTCAGAGCTGTAGCCATCATCTTCCCTCTTCTACATCATCAAAAAAGCAATTTTACTCTTTTGTTAGAGACCCAGACAAAATTCAGCAAGTATTTTATCGCGTCACTTCACTTTCACAGCATCTCGGATTCATCAGAAATGCAGCCAAATCTGTAACTCTGAGAGCGAGAAAGCAAGGTTCGTCCAAAAACCAAAATTCAGCTTATTCTGTCAATGGTATTTATCGCCCATTGCTACAATACTCGTATGGGTTTTCGTGTGCCATCACTATAGCAGAAAAATGATAAAGTATACGAATTTCTCTCTCGCTCGACAATGAGTAATGTATTAGAGTAATGCATCGAAAACTCTGTACTTTGTCATTATTTTATAGGTTTATGGTATCGTATGTAACAAATACAGAATGTTTACCAGATAATACAATCGATTTTCTATTTGTAATAGCGGAAAAATGAACGAGAATCGGCTAATTGTATCAGTAGCATATGTAGAGCGAGAAAGTGGCAGCTCCAGTGATACGTGAGAGAAGAAAAAGGTGTAAAGATGGGCTGGTAATCTAATCTAGCGAGGCGTCACTTATCACGGCTACTCTACATGCCCTTAGTCTCTTGATTAGCTAGTGAAATCCTAATCTCGGACGAATGAGGAGTCTGCCGGACAAACGAGGCGATGGCGATTTTTCTAAGTTGTGGTGAGACTACTCTTGTTGATCATCGGGTACGAGCCGTGGATGTAGCCGGGGCATGAGCCCAGAGCAGAATTACGTTCCGTGCCTCTACGCTTGGCCTTTTATACCCGAGAGAGGCCTTCCCCTTCCTACGCTTCCTCGCTTCTGCGTCAGAGCGCAATTTCTCTCCCACTAATTGTTCTTACCTCTCCCCCATCCCTCTCCACGCTTCATTAGCTACTTCGCTCTCTCTTCCGCTCATGGACGTGAGGTGAAGTCCGGCAGTGCATGGGAGGGCGAAGCGCTCTGTCAGCGTTCCGAGGGATGGCGGAGGAGGAGCCTTATCGCTTTGCCTTTGTCTCGGCTTGGCGACAGTTCGGCGCATATTTTAACACTCTTGAATCTATGCGTTATGCGACGTTGCCGATTTTGTATTGCGGCAGCGGCACATAACAAATAGTAAGTAGTAATCATTAAAAAATCTTGACTATCAATTGGTAACAATAATTTTTATTTTATTTTCAGCTATAAAATACCATTATCAAACAATATGCTGTACCGGGATCATCAAATCTACTTTATTGTACATATATTTCAACATCAAAACCAAATCAAAGTATGCCAGATATTTCCAATAAGTATTTGTAGGTTTATTCATCTGATTTACATCCTAAACTTCAAATGCCTTTTACTCAACTTTTGTATTTTTATAATTTTAGGTCACTTGCCGCAGGATTTCTGAACAACGGATTGACGGATCAGGTTGAAAGTTTATAGAGACCTTTGAAATATCATTCTCCACAAACTAAGTGGAGCCGAATTGACAAAAGTTTAAAGTGAATATTAGGTATGTTCACATACGTATAATTCACTATAATTTATAACTAGCCAGAGTGACCTCGTCTAACATTTGATTATTATTACAAAAAAAAATACAAATTTTGCAAGTATGTTAACTCATTCATAATATGTGGATTTGGTTTGTATATTGAAATACCACTAAAAATATGTAAAACCTTGCTCGCTAATTCTCGTTCAGTACATTTATCTTCATTAACTTTTAATAAATAACAAAGTTATTTAATTATATAAACTTTATTGTTTATTACTTACCCAAATAAACCTTTTAAAGGTATAAGGCTGGCAAGTATAAGGTCGTTTCTTCCTACGTAAGAATTAAAGATTAATTTTATAACTTTTGTTAACCTTAATGTCACAAAAATTCTAAGAGTTTACTCTATCTATACGGTTATTTCATTGTTTTAATCAAAGGTAATTTCCGAACTCTCAATTTGGAACCCTTATATGGTAAAAATTCAAATCTATCTGTCAATGAAAATATTAACGTGTAAACATCTTCACGGTAAGAGTCTGTTGGTCAGACACTATTTCTATAGTGTTACTTCTCCTATACCTTCGATTTTACATAAATTTCCATTTTAATTTTACCAAAAGAAAGTTATGATATCAATAAATAAATTGGCAAGTTTTTTTATAAAATGCCATCGATTTGAAGTAAATAAATAAGCGTTTAAAAGGGGGAGGATTATAAATATATATGTATTTATATAAACACTTGACCAAATTGCAGTATGTGAAAAGGTACAGTTGGGTACAATTAAAACTATGAATAATTGAGACTGCTGCCACTTTCTGCGCATTCTAGCTGACGTTTGGTGACCGATCACGATGAAGTCGTATTTACCGTGGGAGATTAGACAACCATTCTTCTGGTAAATTGGACGTTGCGTGATGGGTCACAAAGATGCGCAGAACATAGCGCCAATATATTATTGTTCAATCTTTCAATTTAACCCTACGGTACATGTAATAGAATGGCATGATGTTCTTACATGCCATTATCACATGACAAATGTGTCCATAATATGTGGTAATATCATGTTTGTCTAAAATTATTATGTAATTTAATAACATTGTTTCGCATCATGAAACCTTTTCCTTTTATTTATGGAAGCAACGAGCGGATGTACAATCTATTCTACTTAGTAATTCAGTAAATGTGTTGCTATCCTTATTTCATTAAAATTCTATGTCGAGGACGATTATATACAATTATATATGAGATTTAAATTCTGTTGATTTACATTCATTTAAAAAAAACAGGAACAAACTCTATCATACAGAACGCAATTTTTTTTACAGAAAAACTTGCCGGCCCGTCCTATCATAGATAAGGATCGACACCATCTTCAAATTATGCAAGGTTAACCAAAGTAACTTGTTAATGAAACACCGTTAGAAAATCTCTTAATCGATTTTTCATTCTGTATGTATTTATTACTGTCCTTAACCAATTTTTGAAGAATTCAATCTTAATCTTGCAATCATTCTAGGCTCAATTTTTGGTTATTTGTATGTATGTTTTACAAAACTCTGTTATTATTATCGGAAGATTACAGGAAGTTGATTAAAAATAATAGTGACTATTGTTACGGATGTAACGTACGAATGTTTGGACGAGGATAGGAAAGTGAAAGAAAAAGGTAGACGACGGGACTCGAACTCGCGGACCCGAGAACCAGAGGCCTGTGCTCTAACCACGGAGCTAACGTCTACGATGCATTTTTGTGCATTGTAGCGCAACTCCTCTTATCACTTAGCCCGTCACGTTGCACCTATGCAGGCGCCTTAAAATCCGTGATACCACCCTATTTTAGGCGAAGCCGTCCTCGGCTTCCATCTTCCTTACCGATTTCGGAACTTGTTTTAGGCGCCTCTTACGTGTTTTTTCTGTATTAACACTGGGCTGGTAAGTCTGTTTTTACAGCACAGTTGGGTCCCGACTGTTTTAGAGTCAGGTGTTTTGTCCCGTGTATTTGTGGGCATCGGAGGAGACGGAGTTTTTTGGAACGGAGTCGCTGTGTGCAGGGTAATGCAGGGATCTGTTATGTTGTAGGTTCGACACTCGGGAGATTTTTCAAGCTGGGTTCTAAACCAGCGCGATCTCCCGCGCAAGGGATGCCAATTATGTTACGAATGTAACGTACAAATGTTTGGACGTGGATAGGAAAGTGAACGAAAAAGGTAAACGACGGGACTCGAACTCGCGGACCGGAGAGCCAGAAGCCTGTGCTCTAACCACGGAGCAAACGTCTACGATGCATTTTTGTGAATTGTAGCGCTACTCCTCTTATCACTTAGCCCGTCACGTTGCACCTATGCAGGCGCCTTAAAGTCCGTGACATTATTATTACATATTAAAAAAAAATGTTATAAAATAAATTTCTATGACTCAAGTTGGAAAATATATTAAGCTTAAAAATTTTAATTAATATTTTTGTAGTTTACAGCCATTAGTTTTAAATCTTTACTTAATGAAAACATGGAATTCCAATTAGTATTATTTGAGGCCATCGTTCTCACATTTTAATACAATGTTTTGAGTAGTACCGATTATAGGATAATAGGACGATAGATTAACTATATTAAAAATTTTATGCTATTATTAATTTCACACTGACATTTAGTAGTTCATCGATTATCTATGATAGGACGGGACGGCAAGTTTTTCCATAAAAAAAATTGCTTTCTACATAATAGAATTTGTTGATTTTTAATGAAATAAGGATAGCAAAACATTTACTGAATTACTAAGTAGAGTAGAATGTACATCCGCTCGTTGCTTCCATAAATAAAAGAAAAAGTTTTCATGATGCGAAACAATATTGTTTAAAACTGACTCTATCGCTCGATGGTGGTAGATTGGAAGGTTAATAAAAATGCGTCTCTTCGAGCCAAAAGGTTATAATTCCGCCAGACGTTTCGGGGTAATGTACCCCCTCATCAGTGGCAAATTCCAAAAAAATGAGTCGTGTACTACATCGACGACGCAAGAACACGCAGACGGCGAAAGTGTTGACTTTTGTCCTTGGCCGGTGCCACATTACCACCGAGTGGCACCGGTCGCGTTCATTCTTTTTATTAAAGTTTTTTTTCGAGCGTCACATTTTCGCCGTCTGCGTGTTCTTGCGTCGTCGATGTAGTACACGACTCATTTTTTTGGAATTTGCCACTGATGAGGGGGTACATTACCCCGAAACGTCTGGCGGAATTATAACCTTTTGGCTCGAAGAGACGCATTTTTATTAACCTTCCAGCGAAACAATATTGTTAAATTACATAATAATTTTAGACAAACATGATATTACCACATATTATGGACACATTTATCATGTGATAATGTCATGTAAGAACATCATGCGATTCTATTACATGTAGAGTTGGGTGCAATTGAAACTATGAATAATACCATATTGGCGCTATGTTCTGCGCATGTTTGTAACCGGTCACGCAACGCTCAATTTACCCGAAGTACCACCAAACGTCAGCTAGAATGCGCAGAACGTGGCAGCAGTCGCAATTACTCAAAGTTTTAAATGTACCCGACTGTACATTTTCACAGGCTATCCACCTTTTCACATGCTGCAATTTAGTCGAGTATTTATTAAATGCATTGTGACGTGGCTCCTGCCCGGGCCTTTCTTGGGGGGCTCCTAGCTGCCTCCTGCAAGCGAGGGGAGTCATGTGCAGTACGCCTCCGTTGGGGGAGAGAGCGGGTGAGCGTGTCTTGCTCACCCGCGACTTTATTCTCGCTATTAAATGATCGACATTGATAGTGACAATCGCGTTGGTGGTCGGTCGTGTTCGGCGGCCGCGTTGAGCGCCGCGAGGATCGGGGCCGCTGCGGCCGATGGCTCATCGTGCCCGCGTGCACCGGATTCTACTCCTAAGCTACGTGCGCGCCGGGAGCTCTATGGCTCCGACCTTCGTCGCGAGAGAGGGAGAGATAGGGGCTCTGGCCGACACTTACAGGCTCGTAGTGGTTCTTGTGAGTCGTCGGCGGGTCCCACGCTCCGGTGGCTCTCGCCCTGGTTGGCGTCGTCACGTGCTATCACGCACTGGGCGGGCGGCGGTCGGGGCGGCGATGCGGGCTTCGGAGGTCCTCCGTCGCTGGCTGTTGCGTCGTCCCCCGGAGGGCAAGGCCGGTGGTGGCAGATGGTGGGCTCTCCTCACGGCTTGGGCCTCCCAGCAGGCAATCGGCGCTTAGCGCGTTTTAGTAATGTGCGATACTCTTTGTCGGGTCGGAGGCCAAAGTAAGAATCTCTCCAGCGCGATCGCGCTCGCCTAGTTGTCGGCCGTGAATTCGTCCGTTGACTCGTGTGTCTTCGAGTCTCTCTTTCTCCTAATACTTTTCCCCTTTCCCCTCTGGCGGTTTCGTGTGCGGCTCCTACCGCCTCGATCCTCGCGTTGCCGTGCGTTCGCATGCTTGTGTGTGTGCACGGTGTTGGGCAAGGCGTACGTACTTGTTTGTGTACGGGCGCCTTGTCACAACATATATATTTATAATCCTTCCCCCCTTTTAAACGCTTATTTATTTATTTGAAATCGATTCCTTTTTATAAAAGAACTTGCCAGTTTATTTATTGATATCATAACTTTCTTTTGTTAAAATTGAAATTGAAATTTATGTAAAATTGAATGTATAGAAGAAGTAACACTAAAGAAATGGTAGTATGTCCAACATACCCTTAACGTAAAAATGTTTATGCGTTCATATTTTCATAGATAAATGAACGTTTCGGATTATGCAGCTTCATGATAAGCATCGTGTTCTTTCGGTGATTGTAATTCACTCATTTACGAGGTTAAAGAAGATAAATATCCTAACATAATTATTTGTTGAACTGCTTATAAATACCTTTTTAATCATTGCATTATAAACACTTTTGATTGTTCTATTGCCTCTATCACTCGATGTGATAATTAGTGTAAGATGTAATAAATACCGAGTGGCCCGAAGAGATGATTAAATTAATTTATTCTAACCAGATTTCTAATCGAGCTTTAGTAAATAGAAAATTAATAAACGTACACAATAAACCCGTTAGAAAATTGTCTGCGTTGTCATTGAAAGTTTGAGTTTAATTTATAGAATCAAATGACTGTAAATAATAAAGCACTTGGAATGGAATTTTAGTTACATAAATGTTATACACAGTTTGAAAAAGAATATTTAATTTATATAATGAAATAGACTTATTGAATAAAGCACTTAGAATTTTCACCATATAAAAATTATCGAGAGTTCGAAAATTAATTTTGATTAAAACAATGAAATAACCGTATAGATAGAAACTCTTAGAATTATTGTTGCATTAAGGTTAACAAAAGTTATAAAATTAATCTTTAATTCTTACATAGGAAGAAACCACCTTATACTTGTCAGCCTTATACCTTTAAAAGGTTTATTTGGAGGGGGAGGGACGGTGCCGGAAGATTTCAATACTTTTAAATGGTATATAATGCCTAAATTACAAAGAATCATTAACATCAACAAAATAAGTTATAAGTTCAATAAATTAATGTACATATGCTTATGTATTATTGCAATAATAATTATTTTTTCAACACCGTCAGTACAGCAAATAGTTATGTTTGGATGATTATTATTTAAAAAAGAAATATCTAACGCGTAGTATGAGTTTTAGGGGTTTTTAACGCGACTTAAATAATATAGTTTATGATAAACTTGGAGATCCACGCGAAGGTTATAATCTAGCAAAAACTAACAGTAGACTAATATTTCATAGCTTCGTTATAGGGTTCGAGCATATATATGTATTTGCTCGAAGGTTACAGGGATCTCTATATCCCCATAACTTGGTGCCAACCCACTTTCGTACTATAATTATATCTAACCTGAAGTACTAATCTACCGTTGATTTCTGCTAGTTTAGAACCTCCCTGTGGAACTCCAAGTTTATCACAAATTATATTATTTAAATTGCGTTAAAACCCCCTAAAACTCATACTACGCGTGCGAAATAACGTTTAATCTAGAACCTACAAAAAGTTTCAAGTGAAAAAATGCATTTACAGAAAAGATGGCATTAGGATCAAAATACTATCAATAGATTTCACTCTGTCAAATGCGTATATTTTCATTATCTTCAAATAAATTAACTTTATGATTATAGAACATGATTCTTTGTTTCAAAATAAATTATTCTTTCTCTGTTACAGGTGATCTGATGAACTTGTCGTCAAAAAGAAATTTTTAAACTGCAGACTTTACTGAATCAGCCTTATTTATCACTGTAAGTAATATACAGAAATATAAAAATAAAATCCAAAACTTGTGTATATTATTTCTTCGAACTTACAGGATGAAAATACAACACTTTTACTAGCTTGTCACGTCACAAGAAAATTCTTTTCTTGTGTAACCTGATAGTTGTATGCCTTCGTATGTTCTCGTTACCTTATACAAAACAAAACATGCATTTCCCTTGGAAAAAGTCTCGTTACATCTGGAAACTTAGTATACTTGCTCTCTCAAAATTGGGAAAAACTTCTAAACCACTTGTCTTCTTAACTTATATAATAATTATAAATCTTGAAAAAACATTTTTCATATCACTAGCTTCTCACAGGAATTCCTTCCCTTTATAATCTGACAGTTGCGTAACTTCCCAATAGAAGTTCTGTAAAATCTTTCTTGGATACTTAAGCGATGAAAATACAATGCGCACACTTGAAACCACTTGACTTCTAAATTTAATAATCATAAATGTTGAATATTACAAGAGCAAAACTTACGTAAACTTATTTCACTTCACTATAAGCTTGTCACAGGAAAATTCGTTGTTGAATTTTACCATCTACCCTGAACGTTATGAAATGTATACATATATTATTTTTGTCATTTGAGTTCTTCCGCATTTCTTATAAATGATTTATTAATCAAAGTCTATTCAAGCTTTCTTCAATCAAGTTTGATAATATATATCCATTAATAATGAGCGATGCATTGTTCATACGTAAGTGATAAATATTAATAGTGAGGTCGATAGAAAGTATTATCTTGACTGAAAATACTTTTTTGCTGGTCTGAACTTGATAGATATTCCATCTATTCTTGTCAATCGAGTTCTTCCAGCATTTCTTATAAATAGTTTATGAATACGTAACCGTAATAAATGTTACGCCAGAAACACTTTGTAAACATAAAATTTGATTACACTGGATAAAAGTTGTTACAGTTCATATATTGACTGACCCATTATTAAATGGATATATTTATTATTCTTGAGAATTGAGTTCTTCCAGCATGTCTTATATATTATTCTTGAATCAAAATAGTTTTTCACTTCACTAATTCCACTTCATCACAGGAACCTTCTTTTTGCTTGTAGAAACTTGAGATATCTAGCTATCGTGTAGTATATGACATTATAAACTTTCTTGACTCAAAGTACTGCTTTAATTTCACTGCGTCACAGGCACCTTCTTTTGGCTGGTCAATTATCAATTATTATCTGTTATAAATATTTTCCCAATAAATACATGTGAGACCGATAGAAAATATTACCCATTTTTTATTTTTTAAGATCACATACAGAAACCTTTTCATTTTTTTTCAATATTCACCAATGATGTTTGGTGTATAGCCTCCTATCAGAAACTAGTAAAAATCTGAAAATATAAAAGATAACATTTAATCAAAGGATAAGTTTACAAAACCCAAGTCTTTGATTATTTTGTTACGTCTTCAACTCATGAATACTAAGACCATTAAAGAAAATTTTCATACTATTTAATTGCTAATTATATGTAAAGTTATATAACTTTATGACTTGATGACTTTAATTTATATTATGTATAAGCAAAAATATGCAAAGATATACATCTTCTTTTACACATTATATTAATGACTCTAATTATTATAATCAGAAATTATGCAACATCAAAATAATAACTTACGCTTGCTCTATTCCAATTGCTGGTTTAAACTTAATAGATTTGTCAGCTATTTCCTAGTTCATTAATGAATAGAATCAGTGAGGCCGATAGAATAGTTCAATATTCATACACAGAAACCTTTTTATTTTTCCATGTATTGCTTAATTTTTCAATATTCGCTCGAAGCGTATAACCTCCCATGAGACATAATAACTTATAAAAATCTAAAAAAATAAAAGATAACATTTAAACAAAGAATAAGTTCATAAAATTCTATGTATATGTATGGTATATTTTAATGTAATATAAACCCAAATACTTATCTGATTGTGTCTCGTAATTCATGACATTGTAAAGACAAAAGTATAATTATATTTGGCACTGTTTTAAAATCTGTATTTATGTTATCATTATTTAACACTATTTAGCTATATATATATATATATATATATATATATGTTATGACCAGCGCGATTCGAGATGTTCGAATCGCGCATAGCAACCGCTGCAACTTCGCGGTTGTCATTGTATTTGTTTATCAGTCTTGTCCTCACAGCTGTTTAGCATAGACGTGTTATATTCATACGAGTTAATAAAGCCTTTAAATAGTTCCTTTCTCTAATAAGGCGTGTATTTATTAATTCCCCGGCCCGATCATAACATTTTGCGGGCTCGTCCGCAAGTGAATGAATTTAAGATCGGACGCTGACCTTAACCCGTACACCGCCTCCTTCCCCGCTCCTCATCACAGTCTCTGAGACTTCACAAGCTGATACGCTTCCGCCACCTACTCACACATCACCAACGGTGGAACAACCTTCACTCGCTGATGAAAATACCCAACTTCGACAACAACTCCGGCTTGTCGAATCTACACTTGAAGAGTGTACATTGGAGGTTACCCGCATATCAAAAGAATTCTGCATTCGTGAATCAGAGCTTCTTCAAAAACGTCACCTCCGTGAAGAAGAAGTCAAGAAGATCGAAGCTAAGTATTCTTTTCTTCTTACTGAGTCAACCGCAGAAATTTCTAGGCTTAATTCTTTCCACAGAAAAGCATTAGCCGAAATCGATCGACTCACGTCTTCTTCATCTACTCGTCGCGAATTATTTCCCGGACTTGGCTCTTGACCATCAACTGCCGACAACTCCCGATTACTGCTCGTCAACAGAACTCTACTCACGGATAACGAATCTCTTCGTCAGCAGTTACGAGAGCTAAGTTCTTCATCCAATCCTAACACAAACACAAACACTTTTACTAACAATCTAGGTTATAATCATAAGTTAGACGATTACGATGGATCAACAACTCTTCGAGAATATTTAATTCAATTTCAGGTTATGGCTAGAATTAACAATTGGTCTCCAGAAACTAAAATGGTTGCTCTTATTTCTAGTTTGAAAGGAAAAGCAAAGTCCATTTTAACTGAATCTGATATTTCTTCTTCTAATTTTGAGAATTTTATCTCTAGGTTAGAATTAAGATTTGGAGATAAACATATGGAAGCAACATACTATTCACAATTTCAAACTCGTCGTCAACAGTTTAGTGAAGATTTTCAAACGTTTGTTCTGACTTAGAACGACTAGCAGCATTAGTTTTTCCCGAATGTTCTCTTGAGATTCAGATAAATTTGCTTGTTCTCAGTTCATTACAGGTATCTTTAATAATTCTATCAGACAAACTCTCCAATTAGAAAGAATAAAATCATTAAAAATAGCTCTTACTCGTGCCATGGAAATAAAAGCTATTTTTGATTTTAATAAGAAATCTCAACATCCTATGAGTAATTCCACTCAAAATGTCGGGGTTAATTCATCCAACCCTCCATTCAAACCTCGTTCATCTACAGATTATTTAAAAAATGTTGAATGTTGGCAATGCGGAAAGAAGGGCCATTTGAGAACATCTTGTCCAACAAATAAACAGGGAAACTAGATTGTGTTGGACTTTCTGGAGCGAGTTCGACAAAGTTTAGACAGACTCCATCCAATATTTGTATTAGAAGAATTAATGAGAATTTAAAACATTTTTACTTTGATGGTTTAGTTAATAAAAAATCTTGTAATTTCAAATTAGATTCTGGTTCAGATATTACCATTTTAAATTCAAAATTTGTTGATACTAATGACACAAGAATTCCCATTAATTCGAATTTACTTCGTTATCCGACAGGAGAAATAGTTCCAGTACAATTTTTGATCTCTGCAGTTATTGAATTAGGAATTTATTCAGCTACTTTAGATATTTATGTAATGGATATGGTTGACGATTGTATTCTTGGAGGTGATTTTCTTCATTTAACTGGATTAACAGATTCTATTACTAATTTAATTCGTACTCCAAATTTAATCACCAATGTTGTAAATCCAGTTCAAGTGGCTAGGATAGATAATTCATTTGCGAATTTACCAGAAATTATTCAGAATGTTTTCGAAAAGAATATTGATGAGTTAGACCATAATCAACGTGACAAATTTTCGAGTTTATTACTGGATTTTAAAGACCTTTTTGAAGATCATGATATTTCTGGACATTGCAATATCGTAGAACACAAAATTCAATTACTTCATGATCATCCCATTAAATTACCTATTCGTAGACTACCTATTCATCAGAAGCAAGAACTTGACAATTGTATTTCTGAAATGCTTTCTCAGGGTGTTATTGAAGAGTCGGATAGTTCTTATTGCTTTCCTGTTGTTCCAATAAAGAAGAAGGATGGTTCTACTCGTTTCTGCATCAATTTCCAAAAGTTAAATGCAATCATCATTACAGATTCTTACCCTTTACCTACAATTGATAACACTTTGAACAAATTAACAGGATTTTCATGGTTCAGTGCTTTAGATTTAAAAAGTGGTTATTAGCAAGTCAAAATTCGGAAAGAGGATAGGAAATATACAGCGTTTTCTATTGGAAAAGGTCTATGGCAGTTTAGGTAATGCCTTTTGGTTTGTGCAATGCTCCTGCCACTTTCCAATAAAATTCTATGTATATGTATGGTATATTTTAATGTAATATAAACCCAAATACTTATCTGATTGTGCCTCGTAATTCATGACATTGTAAAGACAAAAGTATAATTATATTTGGCACTATTTTAAAATCTGTATTTATGTTATCATTATTTAACACTATTTAGCTATATATATATATATATTGTTATGACCAGCGCGATTCGAGATGTTCGAATCGCGCATAGCAACCGCTGCAACTTCGCGGTTGTTATTATATATATATATATATATTGTAACGGGGATTGTCCACGTTAAATGTAGATTTACTCTACTTAAATTCTCCGTGGGTTTTAGAAAAAGGGGACCAGGGAAAATCATAAACTCGCAAATGAAATACACAAGTGACGTTCGGTAAAAGGCTATTGCATATATTATGTTAATCAAATCAAAGAAGCATAACAGAATAAACGTACAAGTGTGCTTTGTTAGCACGCAAAACCTCACGGTCAAAAGAAAGCTAATATTGTTGAACGCGCTGGTGAGAGTGAAAGAGAGAAGCTGATACTTACAGAAATGCGAAGGACGCTATCACAATAATCAGCCTAAACTGCGGTCTCGCTTCGGTCCAGCTAGCTGGTAAACAGTAGGCTCTCGCAACGGTGTAGATCTCTCCACTCGCACACGTAATCGCAATTATCGTAATCACCAACAATACAAAGTAATTCTATAGCCGGAGTGGACGCTCTCCTGTTCTACAACACGCGCGCTCGATGCTCGAATCGAATCTAACCCTAGCCTAACGTGACACTAGAAGCTTCTCTCTCACGCGCGCTCTCTCACCAGACGACGCGTTCAGCAATACATCAACTCTCGTACAGCTCTGGTGCGCGGGAACATCTGAAAAGTCAACTCACATGCAAATATATGAAAACATATGTATTACAATAAAATATGCATGCGGCGTGACGATACTCGTCACATGCCCCCCTTCCAGACGCTGGGTAGCTTTTACAGCGTACCAGCTCTCCAATGCTCTCACCAGCATGCAAAAACGACCGAGATGATAAAATAATAAAATAATAAAGCATTTCTTTGCGAAATAAAAACAAAAGAAAATAAAATTTCAAAATAAAGCGTTTCAACTCAAACACATGCAGAAAAAACCAAACTTCATTGCAAGGGAAAAAAAATAAATCAAACTTTTGATAAGGGCTAAATAAATAAAAACACTATCAGCTTTCTTTTTTACAAAAGTATATTCAAAAAAAAACGTAAACCCTAAGGTTAGCGAACTCGCCCTTCTAGCCTATCGAGGCTATCGAGTTGTTGCTGTAACTCATGGTCCTGATTAAACGATGGTTGTTGTCAGCAAAATTCCGGGGTTCTTCTACCTAATACCCTACTCTATCCTAAACATTCGCCCTATTCGATCGCGTACGTCTTGGAGACAACTCAACTTGCGGTTCTCGCTGTTTACTAGAACCTTTCGGTCGACCGCGTTTCGCATGAAGTTTCGGTGAACCTCTATTTTCAATTTCGGACGCGTCAGACTCTGCGAGAGTCGCTTCCTCCCCCCCAGGAGCCCTCGTATCACGAGAAACGACGATTCGGGTTTTACGCGGCCTACCACGCTTACGTGGAACATCCACGTTTTCACTCAGCGCAATATTTCGCCCCTCACATTCATTCTCTTCGCTGACGATCGCTTCCTTGGTATTTGGAACGTCTTCTTCTACAGGATCATCGTCTTCTTCATCAGAAGCATCAATAGAGTTTTCATCTTCAGCCAATTCTTCAGCCAACGTAGGATCTTCTCCTTGAACATATGGTTTGATGTCAACAACATGTATCTTCTCAAAGCATTCTCCTTGCTCATTAATCATTGAATAAACATCTCGTCCAATTCTAGCGGTAATCTTGAACGGACCAGCAAATTTCGGTGCAAGTTTAGCATTAATGCCTTGAATTGCGGACGATAGAATGCGATTACGCTTCCAGACCAAGTCACCGATATTAAATGTAACTTGCCTGCGTTTCGCGTTGTAATATCGTGCCTGCTTTTGCGATGCACGTTCGATATTTTTCTCAACATCTAATTGCAAATCAAATAATCTACACATTCGCTCTTCCCAGTTCTTCACTGCGATCTTCTGAGCTTCCTCTCTAGCAGCTTTTTCTTCTTTCCGCCTGGTACTAAGCGGTGGCGCAGGGTTTCTTCCCATGTTTAGGAAAGCTGGACTAACTCCTGTAGACTCTTGCACAGATGTATTGTATGCAAAGGTTAACTCGGGTAAATACTTATCCCAGAGCTTGTGCTCCTCCTCAATGAAAGCAGTGATCATCGTTTTGAACGTTCGGTTTACACGCTCAACCGGATTCGCCTGTGCGTGATATGGCGATATCATTTGATGCTCAACGCTGCTTTCTGTCAAAAACTTTTTCATAACCTTGTTACGAAATTCCGTACCGTTATCCGACAGAAATATTTCCGGAGTACCAAACCTCAAAAATACACGCTCTTTCAAAGCATTTTTAATACTAATACCATCAGCTTTACGCAAAGGTATCACCTCAATCCACCGAGTAAAAACATCTAACAGGATCAGCAAATAGGTATATCCATTCTTAGATCTAGGAAATGGACCCATCATATCACCAGCTACAACTTCCCATGGACCAACGAGTTTCTTCTCTTTCATGGTACCAACAGGTAACAGCTGTTCCACTTTACACTGTTGGCACACAGTGCATGACTTTACAAATTTCTGAACATCTTTATACATTCGCTTCCAGTAAAAATATCTTGCGACTCGCTCATACGTCTTGCGACGACCCAAATGTCCGGACGTGGGCTCGCAATGCGATTCACGAAGTATTTGCAATATTTTGTCTCTGGACACGACCAGCTTCCAAGCATCCATATCTTCTAAAACGTCTTCTAGAATTGGTTCAGGCTTGTAATGATACAACTTACCAGCAACAATCTTCCAATCTGGAAACTCGTGAGGCTTTTCTAAAGTTTGCTGATACATCTGTACGTACCACTGATCTGTAATGGTTTGTTGAATGTCTTTTAAAGATGCAATTCGTTGTTCATCTAAATCGTCTTCTTCAAACATCCGCGATAACGCATCTGGGACAAAATTTTCCTTGCCAGGTCGATATTCAATCTCATAGTCATATGACTGCAACTCCAATGCCCATCGAGCTAATCGACCATTAGGGTTACGTAGATTACAAAGCCATTTTAAACTTGAGTGGTCTGTAACTACTTTAAAATGATAACCCTCCACATATGCACGAAATTTCTTAATTGCCCAGAGAACGGCAAGACATTCCCTCTCGGTAACTGAATAATTACGTTCCGCAGAGGTTAGAGTGCGACTCGCATAAGACAAGACGTAATCTTTTTCATCTATTTCTTGCATGAGTACCGCACCAATGCCGCTGTCGCTCGCATCAGTTTTGATAATAAATTGATGATCAAACGATGGTCGGTGTAACACAGGCGCTGTCGCAAGTATTGTTTTCACTTGCTCAAACGCGTCCTGTTGCTCTACACTCCAAGTGAATTTTGCATTGCCACGTAGCACTAGATTCAGCGGCTCCGCGACATCGCTCAACCGATCCAAAAACTTCCGGTACCAGGAAACCATTCCCATGAATCTCTTCAATTTGGTCAGAGTATTCGGAACCGGATACTCCAGAATCGGTGCAACTTTCCGAGGATCTGGACGAAATCCCTCACGATTCACAATGACGCCTAAGTATTTAACTTCGTCACAGCAAAACTTGCTCTTACCTCGGTTAATCGTCAACCCAGCTTCCGCGATTCGCTTCAGCACTACATCTAACCAATGCAGATGCTCATCGAAAGTCTCGGTTGTGATAATAATGTCATCCAAGTAGGAAAAGGCGTACGGCTCTAATTCAGGTCCAATGAGCCGGTCACTCAGCGTTTGAAAAGTTGCAGGCCCGCCTACTACACCATAAGGTAGACGGGTGAATTCAAACAAACCCAACCCAGATACTGTGAATGCCGTTAAAGGAATATCTTCTTCCTTCATTGGTATCTGGTGGTATGCTGCACTGAGATCAATTGTAGAAATATATCTCGCCTTCTGAAGCTTACTCAAGATGGTATCCATGTATGGCAACGGATACGCGCTCGCGGTTGTAACAGCATTAAGCTTCCGATAGTCAACGCAGAACCGGTAGGTACCATCCGATTTGCGGACCATGACTACGGGGCTTGACCAGCTGCTGTTAGAACGGCGTATGATTCCCGCGTCCAACATTTTAGCACTTGAGCATGCATCTCTTCCTCAATCTTCTTTGACACTGGATAATAACGTTGTTTAATTGGTCTCGCAGACCCCACATCAATACTGTGCTGGATCAGATGTGTACACCCCAACGGTACTTCCCCAGCTGGAAGCCAACTGTCTAACAGCTCTTGTAGGCGTTTTCGCTGTTCTGAGGTTACATCGGCCAAACCGATGGCTGCGAGAGCGCTTGCTACTCCTTCTGAGAGAGCAGAAATCTCTAGAGGAACTGATTCGGTGACACCTTCTATTTGTAATCTATTCTCTCTAGGTAAAAGAATCGCGTTAAATGCTCGCATAAAATCTGTTCCGAGTATACATTCGGAATCGAGTGCACTTAAAATCATAACATTTAAAATTCGCGATTGGTCTAACACTGTGAACGGCAATTGAACATAACCGTAAATCGGCACGAGCTGTCCATCAGCGAGTTTCGCACCTGGTCCGGTATAAGGAACAATAGCTTGTTTCAGCGCTGTAGCTATCTGTAATCCAATCGGACCTAAAGCGGTACGCGCAGCTCCCGAGTCACAAAGTGCTCGTAAATGAAAATCACCAATGACCACTGGCATCCACCAGCGACTGCAGTCCACATTGGATGGATCAAATACTGTAACAGGCATCACTGCTTCTTCAGTAGCCTGACTTGCTTCTTGGGAGGCCGCCACAATAATAGGAGAAGTATGGGCCTGAACTACTTGCTCCCTTTCTCGTTTCCCGAGTCTTCTGAGTTCTTCTCAGTCGTCTTATCCTCAGAGTTCTTCTTCTGCGAGCACTCCGGACAAGTTTTAGTTGTATGTCGCGGCCATCCGCACCCATAACATCTAACAAAAGGTTTACATGGACCCCAAGAGTCCTGGTTTTTATTATGATCACTTCTCAACCTCCTAGGAGCATCTTTCTTCTCTTCAGAAACAGCACTTATCTTTCCTGATTGACTGTCAGATACTGTAGTCGCCGTCTTTGCTTGCGACTTCGCTCCTTTAGAAATAGACTTCTTACCTCGGTGCCCTTGTGAAGTAGAAGCTGAGGGTAACCCCAACTCAGCAATAGCATTTCGCACTGCCACCCTTATAGTTTCACCTATATCACCAGGATCCGCGATCGTCGCAACAGGTACTCCGCCTTTAGTCTTCTCCGAAGTCTCCTGAACAGGTTTTTCTTTATAAGCCAGTTTCGGCAATAAACATCTGTTAGGTGATGGAGGAGGCTTATAGTGATTTCTATCATGAATCAGCTTTTCAGCGTTCCTGGCCAACATGATAAGGTCTCCTATATTCTTCACTTTCCTTTGAGGCACTTGCATTCTAACTTCTGCCAGCATATTATCATATATCATTTTCAGCTGTACCGCAACCTCCGGCGGATCATCAAGCCTACTCATGATCGCTAGCATCGCCATGATGTGATCACGTACTGGTTCATTTTTTCCTTGTGTGCGCGCCTGCGCTTCCGCTAATAACTTCATCTGAATGTCTTGGTCCATACCGTAGCTTTGCCTAGCATCACTGCAAAAATCTTTCCAAGTCTTCCAAGTTTGACGCATTTGTCGACACCAGATTAACGCTCCGTCCGTCATAACATGGAGTAACGCATTCAATGAATCCGTATCATCTAAATGCGATGACGCCCTACATTCATTCATTCTCTGAATAAATTCTTCAATGCAACTATCTTTACCACCGTCAAACTGGATTTTCCACTCACGAGCAATTTTTCCAACGTCACGATACGTTGGTCTCGACATCGACGAATATTCATTAACTGCCTTACTCGTCGAAGCAGCTGATCCTCCCCCCCGAGACACACCTTGGGGTTCTACTTGAGATGGTAATCTGTCCATTCCAGTCATCTTTGTTACTTGACCGGGTACAAATTTTGTCACGTTAGAATTTATCTTAGTACTGTGAGCATCCGGTTCTCTATGTACAACAAACGTATCTCGAAATTGAACTCGAATCTGCTCTACCTCTTCTGTCAACTTGCAATAATAACTTGTAAGGTCCACCATAGACTTTTCCATGCCAGCAGCATACGCATTCCATCTGGCTTCAGATTGTCTAGCCGATTCACGCTGTGCAGCTAACTCTCCTCGCAAACGTGCAATCACTTCTTGATGACTATCTTGCTTCCTGTCTTTATCTTCAAAGTCGTCTTTATTGTTACCCGCGATGTCCAATCTTGCGTCAACGCTATCTTCGCAAGTATTTCGCTGCTGAAGTTCCACTATTTCTTCAACTTCATTATGCACCTCTGCCATCGTAACAATGGGATTCACTCCAGAAATGTCAACATCATCAACGGACCCTCTGTTAGACTCTAAATCACTGTCTCGCTCTATCCGGAAGATATCATCTAAAATTTCTTCTTGCTGATCAGTTTCATCTAAATTTGATGCTTCTGACTCTACAGCGGTTGGCAATCTAAGTCTCACCCACGTCGTCGACTTCGTCTCATTAGACAGATTTTCTTCTCTCAAAATAATCTTCTGAAATGTCGCGTCTCTTCTCGACATTGCGATTTCGCTCGGTTCATCCGTCCTCACAAAATCATACGCAGTGTAATCACCGCGCAATCGCCTAATTAACCTACCCATATTACTGTACCTACTTTCGTCCGTTATCAATTCAAATCTACGCAATAAATCATTTAGTCTATCTTCTGACAATGATATTGCCCATCTCTCAATTTCTTGATCTGCTTCCGCAAAAATATTTACTCGCATCGCCATTGTAAATTTTGAATGCGACCTCGCTAACTTAAACGAATTTTTTCCGTCGAAATCAAAAAATATACAAGAGACAGATTACGAAAGAAATAAACTAATAATGACCAAAATTTAAATAATTGAACAATAACCTATTTCGCGTGTCGCTCTTAATTCAGTCACAGCCTCCTTCGTTCAACAATCTGTGTAATTCCAAATTACACTTATGTAATTTATTAACAACACTACGACCAGACAAGGAAAAAAAAATTCAAAAGAAAATTTTCCGATTCGAAAGAAAATTCCAAAATAAAATTTACAACAAAAACCAAAATTTTATTACCGAGCTGTACTCGAATTAAGAGTTTACTTTCTTTAAAATTTAAATTGAAAAAAATTTCGCTTAAATTGTATCACGAACAAACAAAATAAAATAAAATATTTCGTCACTAATCTCAATTTAAATTCAATAAACCTACACCGAGAAATAAAGTTCAATTTCAAATTTCAAATTCAAACAGTAATTTACCCTGCCGGTTAGTCCACGCTTCACCGTTGCAATACGCTCCGCAAAGTATACCTGTATCTAAACCTATCTCGGTGATACACTGATACACGCACACATCCAATCAGCTGAGCGCGTATGCTATATAGCTGTTAGCAACGCCAAAATCACGCTATCACACACAATATATAAATCAGAAAAATTAACCAGTCGATTTGACTGCAATTATATCAAATAATATAAATAATAAAAATAATATTTAATATCACTAGGGAAAAACAATTATTTACACTTAATTGTTCAATCAATAATATTCAAAAAAAATTATTCCCCTAGAATAATCGCAATCTGAGATTCGATTCGCTATACTACTATTAATCCAGTAATTACGTATACTGATTAATCGCCAACATCAAGCATATAAATCACGCGACGAGAAAATAAAACTTATTTCCCGAAATAATATTCCAGCCAATGCTAAAATTTTCGGTAGCTGGAAGCGCGCAATGTTTACGTTCGCGGACGACAAGTCTAGCCGCGCGATGTAAACACTCGGCAACGTTCGCGCTCGCTCGCTACACTATACACGCAATGTATATCTCCGCACGCTTATCCGCCTATAACGAACACTCGCGATTTCGCACTAAGTTTTTCCTACAAAATTATTCCCTGCTCTAGCTAAATCTAACCACTGATGGGCGCCAATGTAACGGGGATTGTCCACGTTAAATGTAGATTTACTCTACTTAAATTCTCCGTGGGTTTTAGAAAAAGGGGACCAGGGAAAACCATAAACTCGCAAATGAAATACACAAGTGACGTTCGGTAAAAGGCTATTGCATATATTATGTTAATCAAATCAAAGAAGTATAACAGAATAAACGTACAAGTGTGCTTCGTTAGCACGCAACCTCACGGTCAAAAGAAAGCTAATATTGTTGAACGCGCTGGTGAGAGTGAAAGAGAGAAGCTGATACTTACAGAAATGCGAAGGACGCTATCACAATAATCAGCCTAAACTGCGGTCTCGCTTCGGTCCAGCTAGCTGGTGAACAGTAGGCTCTCGCAACGGTGTAGATCTCTCCACTCGCACACGTAATCGCAATTATCGTAATCACCAACAATACAAAGTAATTCTATAGCCGGAGTGGACGCTCTCCTGTTCTACAACACGCGCGCTCGATGCTCGAATCGAATCTAACCCTAGCCTAACGTGACACTAGAAGCTTCTCTCTCACGCGCGCTCTCTCACCAGACGGCGCGCTCACAAACCCATCAGCTCTCGTACAGCTCTGGTGCGCGGGAACATCTGAAAAGTCAACTCACATGCAAATATATAAAAACATATGTATTAGAATAAAATATGCATGCGGCGTGACGATACTCGTCACAGAGCATATAATCCTATAGTTTAAAGTTTTATACTCATAATTTTAAGTCCAACATTTTGAATTCAATAAGTTCGATCAATAGGTTCCCTTTATCCGACCCCTAAAATATTTATTTCGGGAGGCAGATATACTTAAAACGTCAAAAAGTAAAATTTTGAGTTTTATTTTGATATTTTCTTTAAAATTCATTTAAATAATTTATAAAACAATGGTACGTATGCAAGTATAATGTAAAGAATATAAAACAATTTTTATTTATGCCACGTACCAGATTCAAACAGTCTTTGAATACCAGAATAGAATTTTTATTTTTTTAAGGATCGCAAGTTTCCATTGTATCTGATCAACTAATAACACTAAAAAAAAAATTATAAATCATGCAGTACATCATTACATACCTATTTTATTTATATCTATTTTATGCCGTAGATCACATTTTATTAGTTCATTTCCTTACCCATTTCATTACATTTTTATCATTATTGTTAATTTATGAAATTAACTCTTTAGTGAATGTTATCTTTATGAACAGTACTCGTATACCTGAGAGACATCCTTGACTTGGGGGTCATCACTTTGGACGTCATACTGAGGGTAATTTGAAAACTCCCGTGTATCGTATATTGTGTGTTTACATTCTGACCATTTGTGAATCTTCCTGGTACCTAGAGATCGTCGAAGAAAATTTTTAAAGTCTACTTGATTTACTTTCTTGGAGACGAATTCTTATCCGAGGATCATCCAGACACCAGAACATCGTCTTCAAGGAATTTTCAGTTTTATTTTACAATTTTAAAGTGTACCTTATGAACTTTCTGAACGAGAATTTTCTATCGACCTAGGAGATTCTATCGTGACCCTTGGATATATTATTTTTATGGAATTTTCATTTTTTTTACATTTAAAGTGTACCTAAGGGTTGAATCGATTTGAATTTTATTATTGAAAAGCTAGAACAATCTCTTCGAGTTGACATTATAGTATTAAAATAGAATTTTGCAACTATTAACCTTTTGAGTCTGTATGGACTCCTTATCAAGGCAAAAATATAATTAAATAATTAAATTTACAATAACACAATGAACCCAACTATGACAAAATGTTTACTTAAATTGTAAATGAGGCACTACAGGGAATTAATTTGTAAACATAGAAGGTTCGAATACATAACATTTCTTTCTCTCTCCTTTTTGCTCAGTAGGAAAGCATTTAAAATGTAGGTATTTGTTGAATTTCAACAAAAAATTTACATTTCTTTGGTCTAGAATTCGAAAAAAATATTTCCAAGCTAGAGCTTTCGGACCGATCGGACTTTCTTCTGTAAGCCAAACAATGATAAAAAATGTCAAGGAACATGGAAAAAGTTACTGGCATGATATATCTGAGCCATCTTTCGTTTTTTTTACAATAAATGAAAACGTCAAATTACTGGAATAATAACAACTACAAATGTTCTCGAGGCCCGAATAAAATTTCGAATTACGCTACAATAAAGTACAACAAAAGAGCTTTAATTTTTAAAAAATATGCCCAGACTCTGATCGAAAGTTATGCTCGTTTAAAAAAAAAGAATAGTAAAAATCCGTATAGCCGATTTTCTCTCCGAATTCAGTGTTATTATTTCTAATATTATCATTTTTCTGTACACGTATATTTTATTTAATAATTCATCCTCGCAAAGAATCAACCGATTACATCCACAAAAAAAACAAGAGACTACATCAGCAGCAACAATAGCAGCAGAAGTTAGCGGGAAAATTATAAAAACTGAGATAAATAAAGATGTTTCGGTAACAGGTCACAGCAGAAGGAGTGCAGATTTCGATGGTGATGATGATGATGATGATGATGAAGGTAAATACAAATATTTTCTAGAAAAAGTTTCTCCCAAACTAAATATACAATTTTATTCAGTTTTATATCGTCACTAATTTTAAGTAAAATATCTATGTATAAAATACTATTTTTGTTTTGCAAAAGTATAGGTCATTGATTTGTTTTGAATTTCTATATTCCACCTAATCGTAATCCAAAACGTATCAAGCCAGAAGAAATTGATATAAAACCCTCGAAAAATCTATTGAATTATTGAATTAATCCATTTGTATTAAAAAACAACAAGTATAAATGGTGTTTAACTAAATATGTAAAATAATATAAATGTAATATTAAATCTGCATTAAGAGATGCTGTGCGATTGTTAATTGTTAATTCGATCAAAATTGCGAATTTTTTAAAATTTTTAGTCTCTATAGTCTATAGTCTATAGTCTCTAGTCACTTTTTTAGTCAGTCTCAACTGACTATTATCCTCCCACTTTTGTTTCAAATTATATTATTATTACACATTATGGAGAGGAATACATACATCGAATTAACATGTTAATTCATAAGTGACAATAAAAAATTCTAACTAGAACCTATTGTTTCGCATAACATTAGTAGCATACATTTACAGTTCAAGAGAGTCCGCATTAAAAGTAAATCATATATTCACAAATTTTAAATGTAATTTTTCTCTAAATAAACTCTTAAAAATTATCTGAGAATGATTCTGGATAGTCTGCTGATTTAAATGTTGGCTTTGAAATGCCATTATTCTAAATCTTAATAATATAAGTATTACGCTAGCCAGCATTAATTAATACTGTAATCGAGACTGTGATACGGATCTTGTTTATTTTTTGATTATGTTTCATAAAACCTTTTAATATCATCCAACGAATGTTTCGGTTTTATCACTTTTAGGATATCTATTGGTAGTAATTTATTTGCAATAACAAAATCGTAAACTATGTTTATACCCAGAGGTCCTCAAAGTTGCCGAGTTAGGATTGAACCCAGGACCTCTGGATTACTAGCCCAAAACTCTATCAACTGAGCCATCTTTGCCACGGATGTACACAATATAATACATCGTATACATATTAAAATAAAATAAAACGTGGTTAGATCCGTTTACCGTTCAATGGACGATTTGGAGATGAATTTGAAATTTCAGGGTAAATAATTTTGCAATAGGACACCATCTTGAGATATCGAGATAGGATAACGATTTTTACATTTTGTGTACTAAAAGTCATCTTTGAGAACTTATCTGATGAAAAAAATCTTTTTTTTTGTAAACGCTGTGGCAATATGAAAAATTAAAAAAATTTTTTTGGTTTTACAATTTAGCGACGAAAAAAGTTAATTTTGCATTCGAGAATACATGAAACTTGTGTAAAGTTCAATTCTAAATAACTTTTATCTCTATCTTTTTTTGCCTAAAATCAGTATCAAAAAAATTATTCGCGAAAAACTAACAGAATGTTCCCAATCAGATCCGAAGTCGAGACTTTAGGTTTATTTTCAGTAAGCTCCATTAACATATTTAAACAATAAAATTAAACGGGGAAGAAAGTGCCTAATACCCCACTATTGAACTTCCTGACTACTGGACGAAGTGGCGGTAGGAAGACGGTCACTACGGTCATGAGCTCGTGCTGCACAGGTTTTCATTAATTCCAAGGTTGATTTTCTCCATAACCAAAGCAGCTATTGCAAATTTTTTTTTCATTTAATGTGTTTTTGTAGTATACCTTGTATATTATGTATTATAATTATATGCGATTAGAGACATTCTTTACTTTTACTCCCTTGGCGCACAATTCTACTATTTCATTCTTCAAATATAAGAATTTTCTGAAAAATATGAAGAGATATTATGTATATTAACTTATAAAATCTTAAATTAATAACGATACCTGCTACTAATATAAATGACAAATAAATTAAAAATATCATAGAAATACACTTTTTGTTACAATAATAATTAATAATTAATAAATAATTAATAACATAACAAGCCTTTGCAACCCTTAGCATATACAAGAAATTACATTCATAAAATAGTAATATGAATTAAATTATGTTAAAAATAATTCGAAAATTTATTTTGTTCATTTAATGGCTTATACATATACACTTTTACAACAAAAGTTTTTTCTTTTTGCTTTAATTAATTTAATCTTTTTTGAGCCTTGTTTGAATATATGCACTGTGCAAATATGAAAACACCGAAGGTTAGTTAAGCATGGTTTTTTTTAATATTGCTTTTAAAGTTGATACAAAATATAGAAAATAGGTAATTTATGTAAGTATAAAAATACCTAAAGCTAAAACAGTTGCGCGATTAATATGAAATAGTACATTATGCAAGTGTGGGGGGGGGGGGGGGTGGAGTGGATTTTTCTAGCGAGGATGATATTTGAACAAGTGTCAGTCGAGGGCGCCGTGATATATATATATATATACATACGGGGGGGGGTACCCCCCTGCTCGCTGCGCTCGCCAACCACCTTAGCAGTAAATTTGAAGTTTGTATTTAGGTTTACATACGCACATTAAATTTCTTATGTAATGTATGAATCTATCGCTCGAGCTTAATGGATAATCAATAAGAACAATTACGCATCTCTTCGAGCCACTGTATTTATTAAATCTGCCGACGTTTCGAGTCATTACGACTCCTCATCAGGGCTGCAGAGCCAATACAAAAATAAACAAATTAAATTTAAAATGATTTAACAAATGAATTTTACAATTAAAAAATTTTTTACAATTAAAATTTTTACCTTAATAATGATAATAAATCACACTACTAAAGACATAATTTAGACCAGATTTTACAAAGAATACACCAGCTAGAATTAAAAATTGAAACTTAAAAATCTTACTAATAATAAATACTAACAATCTTACTTTTTTCAATGACCGAACGCTTATAACAGCGTCAGTGTCACCAGATGGTGATGTGACACCGATGAGGATCAACAATCAACTAATTCCAGTCGCCAGGAACACAGATCTTTATACTAAGAACTCACTCATACACAGTAATTAACAATATGTATATCATTTGAATATAATACAAATACAGATGTTCTGTACGGCGGTAGAAGAGTCGGTCTACTGACCGATAACATACGGAAAACATACCTTTCGTAACATACCATACGGAAAACATAACGTCGACAGATTTAATAAATACAGTGGCTCGAAGCGATGCGTAATTGTTCTTATTGATTATTAAATTTCTTACTTCTATTTAATATTACCTATACCCAACACTCATGACTTAAAATCATAACTAAACCATGAAGTAAACCATGAACATCACTGCAATTAAGAAAAGTACATAATTATTTATAATAATAAGGAGAGGATGAAAGAAGTTTAATTTATAATAAATGAGGGGATCATATTCTGCTTCACCACTATCACCCACACTTTCCACATATGAATCTAATTATGGCCTCATAATAAAATCCAAACTTCACCTATTACCTCCATTCTCCAGACAATATCTCAATCTATCACCTATATCCATGTCTTCCTGTCTCCACATATCACCTCCACCCATGCAGTCCATCATCTACCAGCACTTTGATCCTCCATCTATCGCCTCCAATCACAATTTCTCAATCAATCCTACACATTTTCTCAATCAATCACCTCCACCTATCATTTACACCCTCCACTTATCACCATCAACCTTAATTTGTAATTCACCACTTATCACTTCCTCCATCCCTCCATAAACTGTTTACTTTCATGACCTTCGCAATCCATACATAACTTCACCTATCATCTCCAGTTATGAGCATGACATCCGCTTATCACCTCCATTCACAACCTCTAGCATATACCTATCACTTATCATCTTCAATCATTACCTTCGCCCCCCAAAAACTATCTACACTCATTATCTCCACAATTCATGCATAACTTCTACCTTTTAACTCTAATCATAATCTCTACTATCCATCTATCATCTCCAATCCTGATCCCAACTCTACACCTATTATTTCCATTCATAAACTGCAGCATCTTCCTATCACCTCTATTCACAACCTTCATCATATACCTATCACTTCCACCTATCAACTACATCTATTACTTATCATCTTGAATCATGATCTATACACTCCATAAATTATCTCCACTTATGACCTCGCTACGTAACTTCCATTTATCTCCTCAAATCATGACATCCACTCATCGTCTCCATTTATAACCTCCAGCATCTACCTATCACCTCAAATTATGACATCAACCTTCCACCTATCATCTCCAATAATAACCTCAATCTTCCTCCTATCATCTCCATTCATGTATTCATCACTTATTACCTCCAATCATAACCCGAAGCATCTACCTATCACATCCACCTATCATATCTATTTATAAGCACCACGGTCCATCTATGGTCTATATCCACCACATAATTTAAAAATACAAATTTTTCAACTTTTTATATTTTATAAACCATAAATATAACTGCAATTAAAAACAGTGCATAATCATTCATTATAATAAGGAGAAGATAAAAGGAGCTTAATTCGTAATAAATGATGAGGGGGCGAAGAAATGCGTAAATAACCAAACTTTTGAAACGTTTCATGGTCATTTTGAGGGGGCAATGAGGGGGCGGGAGGGGGTGGCAAACTCCTACGCGGCTCAAAACAATTATATAATATAGGAAGATATATATAGTTTGTACGTAGCGAATACATATACAAAAATAAAAAATTCGGTTTTCTATTCATTTCTAATGCATTGAACGAGACCTTTTTCATCCATGCGTGATGAAAAATGTATTACATATTAAAAATATGAATTTCGTCGATAAATATTTAAAATAAATATTGTTCATTAAACTTTTCTAAGTGACTTAGATCCTTTTTAATAATAACAGAACAAACATAATAATAACAGAAAAAACATCATACCATATTTTATTACAAACACATAAGCGTAATTTTAAAAATCGTGAGCCAGTTGTAGTTCATACAATGGGTCGTAAAACCAAATATATTATTATTTCCACAATATTGTAGATGAAGTGCAAACAGTTCATGTTCTTCGAAATTTATATCCTTATATTATTATGTTTGTTAGTGGAATAAGTATGTCTGTAACGTTTTTGGGCGGTATTCGAGACACTCAGCACATAATATTTAATTATATTATGCAGGCAGGGTTGTCGTTTTATTCATATATTGTCGTGTATTAATGCAGACAACGCAACACTACATAAACGCAGAGCAAACTTCTTACATATCCACTGGAAAATGTACTAATACAATGGACTCCTTATTCTTACCTCCGAATCTTTCAGACCTCCAGATATATATGTGGCTTGCAGGAAGAACCACTTAAGCGACATTTTGTGAAATATTTTTTTATGTTGAATTCGAGGTGCTCTTAGTACCGTTTTCCATTGTACAATGGTAGAATTTCCGAAATGCACAAATATTTTAAAGCCAGCTGATTGCATAATCACTTGACTGCGTCTCTCGTAAAAATGTTACCGCAGAACCACTTAAGTGCACTCGTTTTTTTTATTTTTGTACGAGATACGCCGTATAGAGTACATTAATGCTGTATAATATGTATCTAATTACCTATACCGATACATTCTTAAATCTTTCAAAAATTGTCAATTTGCAAAAACAAAAAATTACTGGAATCGCTCTGATAAAATACGTGGTTTCTGACAAAAGTGCGTGGTTTCTGAATAAAAAATTCGTAAAAGTCTTCGTAAAAAATTTTCAATTCTAATATGCGCCAGCTTTACCACACCGAGGTTCAAAATCAACCTCCAAATCACGTATCTTTTAGGTTTGAACATTTATTCCATTGGTTAGAGGGGTTCCAGATACATTGCAAATGAAAACGTTCTTGAAGTCTCGAATTAAAAACAAAAATTGTGGAAAAAACATGCTTTTTTCCTTTAAACCGTTTTTTCTCATTGTTAATAACAATTTTCGAAAATTTCAATTGCACCATTAGAAAGAGCATGAGTTAAACTTTAAAAAAATGCCCCGCCCGAATATTTTTAATCGCAAATTGCATTAGTTACGAGCCCTGAAAGAGAGTGACCGCAATAAGCACTTATCTGCAAAGTTCCCGCAGAACCACTTAACTCGAGTAATTTGTTTAGCTTGCGCGTCGAGAAAGAAACTATTTAAAAATGTAATACTACGGTTGTATTCGTATTAGATACCTAATGAAATGAGCCAATACTTAGATCTTTTCTCTGACATTTCGATCTTACGCATTACTCCAAACATTGAAATTGCTTTTTCTCGAAAACACGAAAAAGTCACTTAAGTGGTTCTTCCTGTAAGCCACAGATATATTTATTAATACATTCATTTTACTCATTAAAAAATGTATATAAAAATTGTGTGCAATTATACCATAGGTTTGCATGTTGATATATCATATAAGTAATCAACAATAAAATAAAAGAAATAAATATAAAGTTAAAATTTGTAAAAAATGTTGTACTATTTTATTATCGACGTGATTATTAATACATCATTTGTGTAACTATTTAGAAAATATTTATTTAAAATCCAATTTTTCCTATTTTCTCACATTTATGTCCAGCTTTATTTTATTGCTTTATTACAAAGTAGATTGAATGAATAATGACAAATAGGATGAATAGGATTTGTATTCACATCTGCCGAGTGTGCGTGCCACACACATCACTGCTGTACACACCACTGCTGCACTTTTTTCTATTTAAATGTAATTTTTTTCGATTAGAAATCAAATTTTTTTTAAATTTATATTTTGATTTTTTAAATGGTCTTAATTTTTGAGACCTACTCTAAAAGTTTGCAGGTAATTTTGAACTATAAAAAGGTTGTTTCATGAATTTTTCGGTTGTCCAACTATGGCTCAAAATCTCAGTTTCACTGATTTTAGAGTTTAAATTGGATGTAAGAAAATGATAATATACACACATACACACACATACACACACACAAACGCACACACACATACACACACATATATATATATATAACTTTAAAAATATTTTTTTTTGTAAAATAGACAAAATTTACTAATAAAAGTATTCTATGCACTTTTGTTGAAAAATGCATACCTGAAGAGCTATGAATTAATGAAAAATGACAGAAAAATGGAAAAAACATGAATTTAACGAACATTGACCCTCTGTAACTCAAAGGTACTTGATGGAAAAAATCTGAAAAAATTTATGAGATATTTTGTCACTCTATAGAACAACAACCATGTATTTTTTGGATAGGTATAAAAAGTAATTTTTTTCGATTTCACATGGAATAACCTCTATGTGTATATATATATAATGTATGGATAAAAGTTATGTCGTATACATGTGACATAAGAAGAATTTTTTTTATATTCGGAAAGTGTTATGAAGATAACTTCATTCATGCATTTAATGACAAATGCTTCCATAAATATAGCTAAAAATATATCTAAAAATTGAAAACAGTTACAAAATGTAAAAAAAAAAAACAACTCAATGGTACTTGATGGAAGTCAAGCCAACTCGAAGGCATTTGGTGGAAAAGATCTAGAAAAATTTGTAGGCACTCATAATCCTCTTAAGAATACTTTAAAGTCTTTGAAGGGTGATAAAATACTGAGGTGAAAATACTGAGGCTAAAACACAGAGGTTTGTCAAAAGATTAGCCATATGCTATATAAACGTCTTTTTAAGTTAGATTATACAGTAATTTTCAACGAATGTAATCGTGTTAAAAAAAATTGAAATTTTGGATTATGATTTTACTGTATGTTTATGATTATTATTATTATTGTTATTACTGTTGTTGTTATTGGTATTATTATTATTATTTTCTTATAATTAACTTGTGACAAGCAACATGATACTAATGATATTGTAAAGTAATTTCCAACGATTATAATAAAATTTTAAAAAAATGAAATTTTGGATTACACATGACGTGGGATATCATGTAAAATTTTAATTATTATGTTTACGTACTCTGTTTGTATTGACAAAGTATATTGTAGATACTGTTTGTATCGACAAGTAGCTATGACTAACTGTACTTATCATCGTTAACGTCGATTTCATGGAAAAAAAACATAAACTGTCTTATTACACTATTATGTACGTTGATTTTATATGTTGGAAAAAAACTGGTTGGAAATTAAAGTACATTGGGAAAAAAAAATCATTGGGAAACTTTTTTTGGAAAAAGTGTCCTCCAATCAATTTTACTGCATGTCTGTTATTATTGTTATTTCGTTATAATTAACTAGATGCAAGCAACATCATACTAATGATTTTGTAAACATGACTGTGCACATTCTATTAAAGTTCGATTGCTTAATTATAAACAATTTATAATAAATTAAAAATCTCATCTACATTATTAATGCACATATACTGAATTTAATGAGTATTAAATAATAAAAATATTTATAGATTCTTACAGTTGCATAGAAAGTGTGTTAATAAGAGACAAGCAAGTTTCTCTTTGAGATTTCAGCTCTTAGTAGCTCCTTACAACCCGTGTGTTAGCAGCTGTCGTCCTAATACGGCTGTCTAAAGTAACTGTAAAAGGAAAAATATGCTTCGAAGCATTGTCAGACTGTGCATTGTGTTTAAATTGTGCGACAAAGGTTATTAGTATTATATAACTGTGATATAACCTAAGACGACCAGTATCAGGCACGTTTCTCGTGATGTAGTAACGAATTTTCTTGATGTGCCTGACACTCGATTCAAGCTAGCTTGGCGTACCTACCCTAGATCAATATCTCAATAGCTAAGTAAGCGTCCAACAAGCGGATTGACACGCCTCAACTTTGCCCGACCCACTGCACTGCCATTGGTTGTTTCCCTGAGGCGGAAACCAATGGGCGGGATCTTTTACCACACATTCTGCTTAAGCCAGCCCTTAACACAGATCATAAATCATAGTCAGTAGTTCGTACAACGCCGAACAGTCTAAATACTTTGGATTTACCTGCAATCGTAAAGTAAAGTTATTTTCTTTATTGAAATTATTGTTACAACAGTTATGAATATTGTTTCTTTATTGATTAAAAAACAGATTGCGACAAATATCTTATTCTGTGTATCGGTGGTATGAAGTGTTTGTGCATTTGTGTATTTTGTGCATAAACTTATGTACAGAGAAATGTTTATGTTTATCAAGAAATATTGTTATTTTAGTGCATAACATTTGTTGGAACTATACAAACCATCAGCAATATCTTCATTGCGAAATGTGCAATAATGAAAGTCCTCCACCGTCCAAGGAGACACTTGCAGTTGGTTTATCCGTCGGTAATTCCATGACTAATTTTCTCCCAGGGCTTGAGCATTATCGTCTCCAACTTTATCATTATGCAATGGCTGAGCGTATTCGCATTGCTCAGCAGCTACATTCTCAACATCCGCAACATACCGTGTGCCAATCAGCTAGCATTCCACAATCCGGACCAGGGCACCTTGGAGTTAATCCAAGTTTTCCGTTACCACTATACTCCGCAGGTAGTAACTATTCTCGAGGCTTAGCTTTGTCAATGGCCCTGCTGCAACCGCATCATCAACAGATTCCCGAGGAGCCGAAGCCTCAGCATAGTTATATAGGACTTATTGCAATGGCTATACTGTCATCTCCTGAAAAGAAGCTCGTTCTTTCAGATATTTATCAACATATACTTGAAAATTATCCTTACTTTCGACGGCGAGGACCAGGCTGGCGAAATTCAATTCGACATAATTTATCGCTTAACGATTGTTTTGTAAAATCTGGTAGAAGTGCAAATGGCAAAGGACATTACTGGGCTATACATCCAGCAAATTTAGAAGATTTTAGGCGCGGTGACTTTCGTCGTCGTAAAGCTCAACGTAAAGTTCGCCGTCACATGGGTTTAGCCGTTGATGAAGAGCCCGATAGTCCAAGTCCCCCTCCTCTACCAGCAACTCCTCCACCTATAACTAGTCTTGGGTCGTCACACCCTAATCAGCATCCTACATCTGATATATGGAGCCCACAAAATCAACATCAACAAATTCACCAACTGAATCAAAGTTTTATTACTCACCCACTTCAACATTTATCTCTGCAGCCAGCAAGAAAACGTCAATTTGATGTAGCTTCACTTCTTGCGCCCGATGATCCACAATTACAAACGTCTGTGCAGCTTGCTAAATCTCGTCGAATCAGTTGCAGCGAAGACGAGCCGGAAAACGAACACGACCAAGATGAAGGGGAAATCGAAGTCGACGTTGTTGCTGAACCAGAAAAGAAAAAAGTAAATTCTACATTAAAATTGATAAACAGTAATTGTTGGAAAGATGATCCGCTTCCAAATATTGAAACAGAACATGTTTCTACGGTACATTTACACAATCTACATCTTAGTAACTATTATATGCCAGCTAATACAAATTCAAGTTCGAGCATGTAAGAAGAAACATGTTAAAGACTGTGTTATTATTTTATTAATGAAAAAAGTTTTTAAACAATAATTTATGCGTGTATAAACAATCAATGTTAAGCACTGTAAAACTTAATCTTAAAATGTTACAAATATGTTCTAGGGTTATATTAAATCTAATAATATGGTAGGTAAGAGCAATATGGACACTAGAAAAGTTGTTGTTCAAAATTTTAAAATACACAAATTTCAAAAAATATTTTGTAATTTATTATTAACATTAAAAAGATATAACTTTCTTAATTTTTATTGAATTTCTTTATCAGTAAAAAAAAAACTAAAGTCATATTGCAATTATCTACCTGATTAAAAAGCAGAAACCTCATGAAAAAGTTTATGTTAACTTTAAAATTCCTTAGATGCATAATCGGATCCTACAATATAATAAAAGTTTGGCTGTGAAAATAAACTGAGAGGAGAAATGCTGCTAATTTCAGTTAGGATATGATATTGCAATTTTTATAAAAATTCAGATTTTATTGATTTATTATATAGGTATTCAAAATTTAATTAACTCTTCAATGCTTTTTTTCTGAAAAATCTGTTGAATGACTTCTCTACATATTACAAATTTGAATTGAAATTTTATACTGCTACCGACTAGACAACACTAATACCACTAATTTGCTTATAACAAATAGCATAAACAGAATTATGATGGAATATGTTATAGTTCACCTCATTTATGCAATTGTATGTACTGATAAAAGAGGACAACTATATTGATATTTTTCGTAATATATATTTATTATTTAAAATCAGCAATCATGTGTATTTATATATGTTTCTATATTTTACTAATAAAACTATTATGACATTAGCTGCAGCTTCTCTATTTTTATACTGCTCTGATAATTTTTTTTATTTCTCGATAAATATCAAAATTTATAATGAATTTTATTTTCTAATGTGCATGAGCGTAAATAAAACTATATATATGTATGCATATATACAGAGAGAAAGAGTGAAAGTATGCGTGCGTGCATGCATGTGTGTGTGTGTGTGTGTGTGTGAGAGAGAGAGAGAGAGACAGAGACAGACAGAGAGAAAAGATACATGTAAATACAGCTGCACTAGTGTGCAGTTCCATGTTATTCGAGAGAAAATCGTTCTCGGCTGTTAAAAGTGTAACATACTTATACAATGTATTAACTGATATATAAAAAAGGGGACATACGTGTAAGTGATAATGGTAATAAATAAATTTATAACGAGTACTTTTCCAGTGAAAAAATTTTATGCATGCTTGAAATCCAAGACAATTCAACAAAACATTACTGATCGATGCGATTATTCCTACATATAATTTTCTGATTGAAATTAATTCAAGTTTTGGCCAATAATTGGCGAGTATCATCAGTTAACACTCTGTTATGCTCTAAAATTGATATTTAGTTAGAACACGATTTTAGTATTATATTGATATATATTAGTCAATCTTCAAATTTTGTACGAGATAATAAAAATGAATCCATTAATGTTTATCTACATTAAGAAAAAAACATATTATTGAATAAATCCTACATTCTTGACATGTTATGGAACTTTTTCTCATTTATACATTTGCACATCATTATAAATTAAAATTCGAACTTATGGTACATTAAACACATATATGGGTGATTAATTGTCAGATCGACCGGCTACATTTTTTTTATTCAAACTATTCTAAATCTCTTCTACTGGAAGAAATACAACTCACAAATTTTTTTTAGATTTTTTCTATCAATCCCCTTCGAGTTGCAAAGGGTCAAAATTGGTGAATCAGGATTTTTGGCATTTTGGCAAATTTTCAAAAATTTATAACTCTTGAGGAAGCGTTTTTAGTTGAAAATGCACTTTTGCAAGAAAATATTCTCTAGCTTCTACGAAAAATACTGCCAATGTCATATACATATATATATATATATATATATATATATATATATAAAATAAATTTTCTGAATATATATAATAAAATTTCTGAAACGTGTGTGTGTGTGTGTGTGTATGTATATATACACACACACACACACACACACACACACACGTTTCAGAAACTTTATATGCAACTTAGACATTTAAATTCAAATTTTTCAAGGTTACATTCTACGGATTGCAATAAAAAAATGTGTAAATGTAGCTTTTTTCAATACAAAAGAATTTGGATGAGTCTCAAAACGTGAATCAAAGAAAAGCGATTTAAAAAAGCAAAATATCACTTGTCAAAAACAAAAAATTAGATTTCCTATCTGAAAAAAAATATTTAAATAGGAAAAAAAATCTAAGACAAAAAATATTCTTGAGATTTTTCTTAATTTCGTTTCGATTCCAAGCTAAAAATCGATGAAAATGTCGAAATTCAGCTTAAAATTTACTATTGAAAATCGATTTTTTGCTTAGAAACGAAGCGATAATCTCAAGAATGCTTTTCATCTTATAATTTTTGTATTATTTGAATAAATTTTTTCAGATAGGAAATCCAATTTTTTGTTTTTGACAAAATATTTTGATTTTTTAAGTGGTCTTAAACTATGTTCACGTTTTGGACTCACCCAGATAATTTTGTATTGAAAAAAGCTATCTTTACAAATTTTTTTATCTCAATCCGAAGGATCTAGCCTTCAAATTTTTAAATTTAAATGTCTAAATTACACATAAAGCTACTGAAACTTATACATATCATACTGGAAGTATTTATCCTAGAAACTAGAGAAAATTTACTTGAAAAAGTAGTCTAAGCGTTTTCACCGAAAAGTTTCCCTTAGGAGCTATCAATATTTGACAATTTGCAAAGCATAAAAAATTGCTTAAAATCCCAACTTTGATCATATATAGCTCGAAAATTATTAGAGGAACAAAGATTTTCGACTAGGCGATCTTACAGATAATCATGTATATACTGCAAAATTTCATTACACTGTGGCGTATTACTTCTTTTTAGAGGATTGCATTTAATAATAAACTTAAGTTTTTTTAAAAACAAAACAACAAGTAGTCAATACAAATAAGAAGGGATTTGAATCACAAATTTAAATAATAAGTCGGAGTATATATTTATACTTTACACATATGTACTTTATATTTATGTACTGTATAAAAATTATATTATATATATATACATTTATTAGCGAAGTAACTTCATTAATCAAATTATTTTGAAGTAAAAAAAGTTTTTAATAATTTTATAATCTTTGCAAAAATAGGTTTTGCTTGAAATATTAACAATTATGAAATTTAAATGAGAAATCCTATCTTATACAATATTAAGAAAATAAAATTATTTATTTCTTAGAACGCTGGGTACAGACTACCGAAAACATTTTTTAAGATCTTCACTGTTGTCTGTAAGTGTATTATCTCTATCGATTAGGTTTTCAATTTCGGATCACTGGATTTGTTTCATGGACACGAGTATATGAGCGATTCCATCCGAAAGGTAAAAAATAAACATTGTTATATATATGCATGATTCTCTGTGAAATCAAACGATCAAAATTAAATTTTTTTTCCAACTATATTAAATCTCTTCTACTTGATGAAATAAACTCTGTGAATTTTTTCAGATTTTTTTGCATCGATTATCTCAGAGTTACAGGGGGTCAAAATTGGTAAAAACAGGTTTTTTCGTATTTTTTGCTGGTTTTTAAAAATTCATAGCACCTCAGGGAAGCATTTTTCAACGAAGAAACATGTCATACTTTTTTTTAGAAAATTTTGTCTAGTTTAAATAAAATACTTTAAAAGTCATGTATACATATATATTATAACTACGTTATAATACATTTATGCCTTTATAGTAGCAAAAGTGAAAGTTTGCTTCGGACTACGACTACCAAAAATTTCTTAGAGATACCTTTTTCCAGTACAAAAGTGCCTGCAAAATTTCTAGGACAACATGAAGTTACTCTGATAAGCTAAAAATAAAAAAACCACTTGTCAAAACCAAAAATTGAATTTCCTATCTAAAAAATATATTTAAATAGTAAAAAAATTCTAAGACAAAAAGCATTCTTGAGATTTTTCTTGATTTCGCTTCGTTTGCAAGCTAAAAATTGATGAAAATGGAGAATTTTAATAGTAAATTTTAATAGTAAATTCGGTATTTTCATCGATTTTTAGCTTGGAAACGAAGCAAAATCAAGAAAAATCTCAAGGTATTAGAATTTTTTTACTATTTAAATATATTTTTTAGATAGGAAATTCAATTTTTTGGTTTTGACAAGTGGTTTTTTTATTTTTAGCTTATCAGAGTAACTCCACGTTGTTCTAGAAATTTTGCAGGCACTTTTGTACTGGAAAAAGGTATCTGCAGGAATTTTTTGGTAGTCGTAGTCCGGAGCGAACTTTCACTTTTGCTGCTATTAAGGCATAAATGTATTACAACATAGTTGCAACATGTATATATTACTTTTAAAGTATTTTTTTTAAACTAGACAAAATTTTTTTAAAAAACTCCTGTCCATGTTTATAGTGAAAAATGCTTCCCTGAGAAGCTACGAATTTTTGAAAATCAGCAAAAAATGCAAATAACCTGATTTTACCAACTTTGACTTCCTGTAGCTCAGAGATAATCGATGCAAAAAAACTTTTAATGTCACATATAAATACATAAATACATATATATATGACATTAAAAGTTTTTTTATATATTTATTTATATTTATTATATCACTTCAACTTGATGAAATACACTTTTTTGCATCGATTATCTCTGAGCTACAGGAGGTCAAAATTGGTAAAATCAGGTTTTTTTTGCATTTTTTGCTGATTTTCAAAAATTCATAGCTTCTCAGGGAAGCATTTTTCACTATAGACATGGACAGGAGTTTTTTAAGAAAATTTTCTCTAGTTTAAAAAAAATACTTTAAAAGTAATATATACATGTTGCAACTATGTTGTAATACATTTATGCCTTAATAGCAGCAAAAGTGAAAGTTCGCTCCGGACTACGACTACCAAAAAATTCCTGGAAATACCTTTTTCAGTACAAAAGTGCCTACAAAACTTCTAGATAACATTCTATGACATTAAAAGTTTTTTTATTATATCACTCCAACTTTATGTATATATAGAAAGACAAAGGTCATGAAAACTGAATTTTTTGCATTTTCAGTCTATTTTCAATAATTTGTAACTCATCAAGGATGCGTTTTTCGACATATATATGTTTTATGTTCCTATGTCGAAAAACGCATCTTTGATGAGTTACAAATTATTGAAAATAGACTGAAAATGCAAAAAATCTGGTTTTCATGACCTTTGTCCTTCTATAATACAAGGCAAGTGATGTAAGAAATCTGAAAAAATTCATGGTAAATTTTACATGTCTCCTGAACAAATTCCTAGAGTTCAACATATATAACGATCTTTATTTTTTTGACCTGAACCGCGCATACACACACACACACACACACACACACACACACACACATATATATATATATATATATATATACATGCATATATGTATGTATGTTTCAGCAGTCATATGTGCAATTTAAATATTAAAATTCAAAATTTTTAAGGTTTGCTCGCTTGAATGCAAACCAAAAAAATTATGAAATTAGATTTTTTCAATGCAAAAGTATCTGCACTACTCTCGTAATATCTATTGACTTTCTCTAACCTCTAAAAATCCATCAGGTACATGAAATTAAAAAAAATAGTTTATATGGTTTTGAAAAAAATATAGTTGTATTGTAAAAAAATTCTAAGAATAAAAGTATTCGTTTCCGAAGAAAATTATGAAAAATGTCAAGAATACTTTTATTCTTCGAATTTTTTTTCAAATTTAACTGTATTTTTTTAATCCATATAAGCTATTTTTAGTCCGTGACACCACCCTGTTTTAGGCGAAGCCGTCCTCGGCTTCCATCTTTCCTTACCGATTTCAGAACTTGTTTTTAGATGCCTCTTACGTATTTTTTCTGTATTGGCACTGGGCTGGCATGTCCGTTTTTACCGCACAGGTGGGTCCCGACTGTTTTAGAGTCAGGTGTTTTGTCCAGTGTATCTGTGGGCGTCGGAGAAGATGGAGCCTCAATCGGAGTCGCGGTGTGGGTAATGTAGGGAACTGTTATGTTGTGGATTTGACGCTCGGGAGATCTTTAGCTGGGTTCTAAGCCAGCGATCTCCCTCTCAAGGGATGCCAGAATGTTACGGATGTAACGTATGAATATTGTACGGGGATAGGAAAACGAAAGAAAAAGGTAGACGACGGGACTCAATTCACGGACTCGAGAGCCAGAGGGCTGTGCTCTAACCACGGAGCTAACGTCCACGATGCAGTTTTGTGCATTGTAGCGCTACCCCTCTTATCACTTAGCCCGTCACATTGCACCTATGCAGGCGCCTTTAAGTCCGTGACAGTTTGAATTCTCGAATGTTTCTAGAATACGTCTGGGTTCCTGATATACAACTTCGTCTGTAGAAGTACAGATGGGCTTTATATATGTGAGTGATTCTCTGCGAGATCAACTGGCCAAAATAAAAGTAACAGACAGCTTGCAACAAAGATAATGAAATTGACGAAATTACAATTTGTAATGATGTAGGTGCATTTTTTCTCACTAAAAATATAAATTATGCCAATAAATACTTCAAATGCGTATATTTATTTATAATAACAGACATTAAATAATTTAAATCATCATAACTAAAAGAATCAGAGTTTGCTTTTTATATTGTAAGTATGTAAAAACTCTCATGAATAACACAAAACATTTGAATTTATATCACATATTATCTAATTGCTTTTTTTATGCGGTAAATGCGATTTATTATAATATTTTATTCAAAGAACGCAAGTCCCGCAAGCTTTACCAATGTAGGTACATTTATAATATAAAATACTGATTCTATAAATTTTTTGGTTGATCCAAGTTATTTAATGTCTTATCAAGGGGCGTGTTACCACCCCGATGGCAAGTATAATGACGACCTATATAATACTTTCAATTTGCTATAGGTAACCTTTTTTCTGCTAATATTTAATTTATTATGTATTAAGGGGATGTCGTAGTTAGCGTGACTACACCAGCAAGTGGTCGAATCCTGTATGTATCCGCATATAAGACGCTTGCGGACTCTCCAGGCCATCCAACCTCACCAGCATTTTTAAGGCAGGGTTACCATTTAAGTCTTACTGATGAGTCTAAATGGCAACCTGCGACGAAACGCTACTTTTCTCGCCTGATGTGATGAAAAAGAGTATATGCACTATGGAAGCAAAGTGGGCAAGCATTTATTGTGTTAATGCAGTACATTGCCCTCTTTACCCCCTAAGTGCGCATAACTTACTATTTTTACGCATAGCCTTACAATGCCAACTGTCTCTTCCCGCTCCGGGAATAACTTTCATTTTGCAATATTTTATACCCTTGTATATAACTTGTATAATAACTTTATATGTAATGTTTATTTCAATTGAACGATACTAAAAATATATACGCCTTTATTCGTTATTGATTAATTTATTTGGCCTGTTTGCATAATGATATTAATGAAAGGAAATTTTCTAAAGTCGAAAAACAAATATGTCATAACATATGCGTCATAACTATATTTAATAGGAAATTTAAACTGTAATCCTATAATTTTAGCGTAAAGTTAAAAAATTCATGGAGATACCTTTCTATAGTAAAAAAGTGCCTATTAAATTCTAGACCAAACTTCCACCACTTTCTAATCTAAAAGAAGTAAGTCTGAGAATTAGAGTGTTCAATAGCACGATAGCAAAGTTTTATTTATTTTATTGTTGAAACATTGTGTTGTAACTTACTGAAAATAACCCTAAAGTCTCGACTTTGGGCTAGGCCAGGAACATTGTTATCAGTGAAAAATAAACTTCAAAAATGCACGTTTTATATTATTTCATGATTAACTTTTTTGTTAATTATTTTATGTAAAAAAAGGCAGAACTAAAAATTGTTCAGAATTTAATTTTCTAAAATATACATGTATTTCCGAATGCAAAATTAATTTTTTTTTCATCACTAAATTGTTAAACATAAAATTCTTATTTTTATGTTGCCACGATTATTATAAAGAAAAAAAAAGATTTTTTTCATCGGATAAACACTTATGCCTGAGTTGAATCTGAAAAAAAATTTTTTCAATTAACAGACTAAAAGAAATTATCTATTAGTCGTAGAAAAAAATCTTTTCCAAGTTAAAGTGTAGATATTAAATGTAATTTAAAAAATTATATATCTATACTTACTATATAAACAATCTCATGTAAAGTTCACCAAATTTCAGCACTTTTTTTGCTTTGCCGCAAGAAATCTCAGCATCCGGAGGATGAATAAAGGTCAAACTTGATGGAAAATCTTCTGAATATGTTTCTTCACAGCTTGAACGGAAGACTTTGCTCAAAAATATTAATTTTAAATATTTAATAACATATAAGTTCATAATATTGGTAATTATAGAGAATATTATATATGTTCATATACGTAACATTACTTTTAACTTACTTTAGTCAATTCTGCTGCATTCAGTCTGTGAAGGAAGGTTTCGTGGAGTTCTCCAAGAAATTATAGCTTGATTGGTCTAATAGATGCTGAGAAAACCTGTGGCAACTGACTTAGAATCATGAAAATCCTAAAGCCGAGTAAAATGCAATTAAAGTATACATATCTAAATCACAAAAACAAACTAAGTATTACTTACGGGTACTATTCTTTGAAAAGTATTAAAGGAGTGAAATGTAGTTGCGTGGTTAGAGTAGCATATTCTTCGGATATATTTATTATATGTTCCGGAAAAATGGATTGGCAAAGTAATGTTTTATTTCCCAGTTCATGGAGTTTTGATATGATTGAAAGATTGGTAGGCGGGCTAGTGGTTTTGATATTTAATAATGCTTTGGTTAATGTAGGCATATAATAGTGGATTAAAAAGGATTCATGTGGGTTACATTGACTATTTATGGTTTCTAGTATTAATCTTGTCATTGCTCCGTGTTTGTTGAGCCAGTTCGGAAATTTTAGCAGAGTTTTTTCTTCATTGGGTAGTATTGCTACGGCGTTAACAGAGTTTGGTTTTTCGATGATGTTTAGGTAAATCTGTTTATGACAAGGAAATAATTCCTTAATTTCTGTTTGAGAAAAATTCGATTTGTCTATAATAGCATGTCGAGGGTTGAAACTTGGTATAGGTATTATATTGCTTGGAGTCAGTTGTAAATTTTCTAGTTCGATTTCATATTCTTTTAATAGACTTATAGTTTTATGGTAGAATTGTAAGGTTTGGCTGGTGTTTGTATTGCTGGGCAATGACTTTTGCATGTTTTCAATTATTATGTTGTGGTTTTGATTTTTATTCAAGTAGAGCAATTTTATTACGTAGTTAGCTGTTAGTTTTTCTCTCCTTAGATTAAGTGGTAGAACGTTACTTTCATTTATTAGGCTGATTGTTGGGCTCGTTCTGAACGCTCCTGAGGTTATGCGTAGACATGCATTAAGTACTGGATCTAGTATTTTAAGTATGCTGTTTTTGGCTGTGCCATATACTATGCTTCCGTAGTCGATTTTAGATTGGATAATGGCTTTGAATGTATTGACTAGAATTTGTTGGTTTGTTCCCCAGTTCCTTGCTGCTAGAGTCTTAATGATATTTAGTCTTAAAAGACACTGTCTTTTAAGGTTTTCAATGTGTGCTTTCCACGATAGTCGAGTATCAAAGGTGAGTCCTAGTATTTTGATTTCTTGTACTGTTTGTATTACATCATTATCAATTTTTAGATTTAAGGAATATTCTTGATTTTTTTGCTTGGAGAATACTATGGCTTGCGTTTTATTTTTAGAAAACTTGAATCCCGAAGAATTAGCGAAGTTAGCAATTTTATTTAGCGTTGCTTGGGTGAGAGTCTCACTGGTTTTAGTATTTTTACCTTGAATGAATAGAGTGACATCGTCTGCAAATATGGTACACTTGACTGGGGATTCGATGTAGTTTACGATATCGTTGATCGCCAATAGGAAGAGAGTGACACTGATCACGGATCCTTGCGGGACTCCGTTTTCGATTTTTACTGGATGCGAGAGTTGGTTTTCTACTCGAACTTTTGCTATTCTGTTGCTCAGAAAGTTTTTGATAAAATGGTACATGTTGCCTGTTATATGATATTTGATGAGTATATTTAGGATTCTAGTTCTCCATACCAAGTCATAGGCTTTTTCTAAGTCTAAACAGACTGCTAAAAATAGTTGATTTATGTTGAAGGCACTGCATATGTTTGTTTGTAGTCTAGGCAGTCGATCGTAGAGCAATTTTCTCTAAATCCGCTTTGCTCGCTGTTTAGTATATTGTTATTTTCAAGATAGTTACGTAATCTTTTATTTAGAATTTTCTCGAGTATTTTGCAAAGACAGCATGTTAATGAAATAGGTCTATAGCTATTTTTATCTTTTTTGTGTTTTCCTGGTTTGGGGATAGGAACGATAACTGCTTCTTGCCATTTATTTGGTAATTTTTGATTTGTCCATATAAGGTTGTAGATTAATAATAATGTATTAAGAGCTTCTTGTGGAAGATTTTTGATAAACAAATTAGGTATCTCGTCCGGTCCTGGGCTAGTGTTTTTACTAATGTAGATTACTTGTTTAAGTTCGTTTATTGTTATGGAGTCGTTGAATGAACTGTTATTGTTTAAAATCATTTCCGGGTCTATTTCTGTTTGGGATTCTATTTTGTTTTTGTGAGCTAAGAATTCTTGAGTATAATTTGTGTCACTGGAGTTTTCGGCGAATTTACTTGCTAGAATGTTGGCTATATCGCTGGGGTTATTAATGATTTGATTTTCTTCTATAATTACTGGTATGTGTGAGTATTGTTTGCCTTCTATTGATTTAATTTTATTCCATACTATTTTGGCGGGTGATTGGTAGCTAATGGATTTGAGAAAATCTAGCCAAGCTTTCTTTTTTGCTTCTTTGACTGTACGTTTTGCTATGGCTTTCAATTTTTTAAAATTGGTTTTATTTTCGTCCGAGTCATTTTTCTTAAGTTTACTCCGGGCTTTTTTCGCAGCTTTCGTTGCCTTGTGGCAGTCATCGTTCCACCAGGGTATGTGTTAATTGCGAAAATTGTGTTTTGATTTCGGTATAGCTTGATTAGCAGCAGAGAGAATTAGTTCCGAGAATTTACTGACTACTTCGTTTATATCGGTGTTGTGTATGGAGCGATTTTCGGTGATTAGTTTGTTTATGTCGTTAGTTTGGCTGGATATTATTGATTTAAATTTTTCCCAGTCTGCTTGGTTGTACTTCCATTTTTGAATATCGTTTTTTGTGGTTATATCGCTGTGATTATATTTTATTATAATGGGGAAGTGATCGCTTCCAAAAAGATCATCTAATGTGTTCCAGTCTGTGTCGAGTGCTATGTTATTACTACATAGCGTCAGGTCAATGGAGCTATATGTGCAGTTTGAACTGTTGAAGTGTGTTGGCGAAGCGTTGTTGAGAAGAACTAGGTTATTTTGGCATAATATTTTTTCAATTATTTTCCCTCTTTTGTCGAGTCGTAGTGATCTCCATAAGGGGCTGTGACAGTTGAAATCTCCTAATAGTATAAAGGGGGTTGGTAACTGTTCTATTAAATCGTCTAGTATTTCGTCACCTAATGTATATTTATTGCTTAAATATACATTGCAAATAGTAATGTTTTTATTATTTAATAGAATAGTAACCGCAACTGCTTCTAGAGTGGTTGTCAACTTGGTTTCATAGCTATATAGGTCGTTTCTGACTAGTATACTGACTCCTCCACTGGCGATGAGACAATCTATACGGTTTTTATTGTAACAGGAAAAATTTTTCATTTTAATAGTCTGATCGGCTTTAAGATTTGTTTCTTGGAGGCCTATGATGGCAGTATTTTCTTCGGATATAATTCTTTGTAGGTATTCATATTGAGGTCTAAGACCGTTAAGGTTCCATTGTAGAATATTTTTCATTTTGATTGTTTATTTAAAATTAAATATGTGGTTAGGTAATTTAATAATACTTTAATTTTCAGCGTCGGATTGGGTTGGAGTGGAATTTAGATTCGGGTTTTTTAGGTGTTTCAGTAGTCTCGTACATCTTTGCTTTATGCTAGTATTTCTTACGTTGGGATAGACTTCTACGTTGATAAACTCGGCTAGTGCATCGAAATCGTTTGTGTATTGGCGTATAATGTCTATTGGTTTCTTGACTGATTTAGTGTTTTTTAAGAGACTTTTGAATTGATTATAACTTAATAACCCGTTTATTTTATCTAAATAATCTTTTATACTAATAAGTTTTTCATCTAATTCGTCCAATTCGATGTCCGGGGATTGAGTAGGATTGTTAGTATGTTTACTAGTAGTTGCGAGTATTTGTGAACTGGGGGTTAAGAATGATGCGTCTTCGGTATATGTAAAGTCAGTCAATTTTTTTTTGTTTACTTGTTTCGGTGTACATATGCCATCTTCGTCGATTGTGTGGTTGCCGGAGCTAACATCTGATCTAGCTCTTTTGTTAGCATTTTGTACTGCGGAGTTTTCGGTTTGGATTTCTGGAAGATTTACAATGTTTGGCAACGCAGTTTCAGTGACTAGAGAAGGATCGGCATTCTTGTCAGTGTTGGTGTTTATGTTTACTTCTCCTTGAGTATATTGTGAATCTTGTTCTTGGGTACAGTTTTTGGCTACGTGTCCTTCTAATTTGCATAGAAAGCATCTAAGTACGTCTGTGCTCGCGTAGATGAAGTAGTTTATGTCATTGAAGTTTATTTTAAATGTCTCGGGAATAAGTTGTACGTGAGATGGATTTATAAAAACTTGTCGTCTAAAACTCGCTACATGGCTATACCCTTCTTTCGTAATATTAGCTTTTAGGTTCATTACAGGTGAACTTCTTTTAATATTTAATTCGTCGAGAATATTTTCGAATACGTAATTTGATATGTCGGGCGAAACATTGGAGAAAATAATTCTTTTTTGTTTAGATACTAGGGGTCTAATATTAACTTGGAGGTCCTCGATTTTTACGCTTTTGTACTTATCTGTAATGTCGTTAACAAGTTCCTTCGTTGCCAAATAGATACAGATGCGGTTGTTAGATATTCTTGAGGCGTAAATTACATTGCTGGGTTGTACGAGGTCTCCGATGGCACATGTGTAGTCGGTGAGATTTAGGTTGTCCACGCAGTCCATAACAAGTCCTTGTTCTCTCGTTGGGATGCGATCCTTCTGGGCCACTGTAGCGTAGTTTTTTCCATCTTTTGCTGTAAATGATGGTATGATCTTGTGGGTTGGTTGGTTTTTCTGTAGAGTATTCATTTTAACTGATTTGACGTCGCTTGTGTGACGAAGGCGCGGGTTTTGGGAGGCTCGAGGCCTCTCCGATAGCGGTGTTATTATATTCGTACGGAGCGTTTATAAACACGTGTGTCTACGGTAAGCGCTCGATAGGAACTGAACATAAAACTTCTTAAATGTATATATTGGACTCTCGCAACAGACCCGATCCTCAATAGTAACCGTCCTCGACAGCTACCCATTTCCTTAATCCTAAAACAATGCGACCTTTTTTTATTACTGCAGCCCGACAACCGGACTCTGCATACATCTGCTTGCCCTCTGCATCGCAGATGCATGCAGAAAACAACGCTGTAATATCTCCGCGATGCGACCCTCTCTGCCTATACTCATCCCTCTATTTATGACATGCAATTCACTACATCCTTCCCAACATCTGCACCTCTCTCTCCACTACTTTCTCCGCTGAAGCAAACAAACCGTTCGAAAACTCTTAAACTCCACCCTCTCACATTTTCCACCAATTAAAATGCAGTTTTCACGCGTTTGGCCCTCCTCGATATTTCCTTCCCTTTTTCCAATATAGCTTCTCCTCCGACGACACAGAGACGAACGGACAGAACGACAGAAACTCTTCAACGAGACACTGCTCAGAAAAATCATCAAAATATACATCAATCGTACACATCAAATATACTGTGTCTTTATTTCGCCACCTTAGTCGATTGGATTAATCTTCAATCGACGACGCGTGTTCATCACTCGTCATAATTTCCACATGGTCCTTCGAGCCGGATTTGGAAACGATGACAAGCCGCATCACTAGTCTAAAGTCGCATTGCTTCTACAAATTCGGTTATTATCTACAACTTCATATTAGTAATTCAGTGACGTGAAAGTGAAAAATTCAAACACACATACACTCATCAATAACACATCGAAACGCTCAATATCGACAACAAATTCACTGTATAACTCAATCATCACGCTTCACTTCAACTGAACAAGACTGCTCTTAGCAAGCTAATACTATCAGTGGCAATTAAGATTAAATCAGTGCTTGATAACTTCAAAATTGCTATCATTTCAAAGAGCTTTCATTAGAACAAAAAGAAACAGTACTCGCTTGACTGTTGCATCAATAAAAACAACACAGCAAACACCAATCTATCAAACAACGTCCATTTCAACCAACGCCAGCCGCTAACATACCAACCACCGGGATCATCGCCCAGCAAGACCCTCGCACACCTACAGCTTCGATTGACAATATATCACTAAGGTAAACTTTTAATTGAATCGCCACGCTATTTTGTTATCGTTAAAATCAATAGTCAAAGTATAGAAAACGTAGATCACATTCAGTTTGTTAAAACCCGACGAAATACTATTAATCTCGAATTAAACACTCTAGAGTCATTTTTGAGTACATACGACAAGGAGACTCAGCAGGACGAATTACAATCGCGCACAAATCGTGTCTTTGCATTGTTTGAACAATTCGATCAGGTATGCGATGAAATCGAGATTTTAGAACCGAAAGATGAGAACATCACGGAGAGAATTAACATCTTGAATAAATTTCACTCGGTTACTAGAAAGGTAAATAGATTTCTCGCCGTGTTCAATACTATCAATAACAGTTCGGCGTCAAACAATGACGATGATAGGTCTAGTACGCGAGGTCTGAAACGGAAGATCAAATTACCGCCGGCTATTATTCCTAAATTTAGCGGAAAACCGGAATTATGGTTAAGTTTTAAGGACATGTTCACCTCGCTTATTCACGATAATGACTTGCTAACGAATGCCGAACGATTCCACTACTTAAGAACGGCTGTAACAGACGACGCGTTGAATAAAATAGAAATATTTTCTTCTACCGCGGAAAACTATTCTCGAGCATTGAACTTACTCTTACAAGCTTATGATAACAAGGGAACTATCACTATGCGTCATATTTCATTATTAATCAATCTACCTAAAATGGAACGCGACAATCACAGAGAGGTCGAAGTATTAGCAGACAAGGCACAGCAACATGTGCAGGCACTAGCTAGTTTAGATATTGTCGTCACTCCTCAGGTCGTAATTCAGCTTATCGAAGAAAAACTGAGCAAGAATCTACGCGCAAGATGGATAGAAACACTTGATCGCGATAAAATTCCAACACTGGAGGAAATGATTGAATTTTTGTATAAAACCGCCGCGATGTTATCAAAGGAAGAATCTGCCAAATCGACGAATTACAAATCCTACAGCAATCAAGGCCCACCGGCAAAAATGCGCAAATTCGAACAAGGGCCGTCGGCCAGAACATTTCTTACTATTCGCCGTAAATACCCCGCTTGCTCACAAGATAATCATGATATTTTTCGATGCAACAAATTTCGAGAGCTGAACGTTTTTCAAAGAATTCAACTAGTCAAGGACATCAATTTATGCAATAACTGTTTGAAATATCACAAAGACGAATGTCGGCGCGGGAACTGTAGAATATGCAATCTTAAACACAATTCCCTGTTACATATATCAAACACTAGCGAATCGTCTCACGCGTCCGCGACTACGTCCACTCTTGCAACAAATACTCAGTCAACAGCTGATGCGCCAGAAACTTCAATGACGGCAGCATGACTAGAGGCTAACGCTAAAACGGCGCAATGTTTCACTAACTCCTTTCTCTCTCCTATCTTCGATCTAATGACCAGTGCGGTAGTAGAAATTTGTGCCGACAACCGACCGAGTATCAAATGTCGAGTTTTATTAGATTCTTGCTCTACAGCTAATTTTATCACTGAAGAACTATGTGCTTAATTACATTTATTTAAATCACCATGTTCATTAACAATCAACGCGATGAATAATCTAAGCACAGTTTCAAATTATGTCACAACAATTACCTTCAAATCAATCTACTCACAATTTAAGAAAACTCTCGCCTTCTTCACAATCAAAGAAATCACTGATTTAGTACCAAACGAGCCTGTTCCCAGAGATACATTAAAAATTCCCAAACATTTGAAATTGGCCGATCCCCAATTGACATGCTAATCGGATCCAGTCCAACACTGTCTATTCTTTGTCCAGGCCAAATAAAACTGTGCAATAATGAAAATTTGATCTTACAAAAGACTAAACTTGGCTACGTTGTCGGTGGCAGTTTAAATTCAATTAATTTACACAGATCATCGCGTTGTTTCCTCACTAATTTACAATTCAACTTAGAAAAATTTTGGAATATCGAAGAAATGCCAAACGAAAAACGCGCGTTATCGATAAATGAGAAATTGTACGAGACACATTTTCGCGATAACGTAACACGTAACAAAGACGGCAGATACATAGTAGCGCTACCCTTTAATGAAAAGAAAAGCAAATTAGGTAATTCAAAACAAATCGCTCTCCAACAGCTAGTACACTTGAAACAAAGATTTCAACGAGAGTCGGAATATCAGTTAGAATACACAAAGGTTATCAATGAATATATTGAACTTGGTCATATGACTCTAGCAAGCGAAACGGGAAACAACGGATTCTACGTCCCTCATCACGCGGTTTTGAAAAACTCTAGTCTTACAACGAAATGGCGAGTAGTTTTCAATGCATCGGCAAAACCCGCGAACGACAAACTTTCTCTTAACGAATGTCTTCTAGTTGGACCCACGATTCAAGACGATCTGATTACACTTTTGTTACGATTCCGCACACACACATATGTCATTTTAGCTGACATTGAGAAAATGTATAGACAATTTCTCGTGTGAGAAAGTGATAGAAAATATCAGAAAATCTTGTGGACCGTCGGTAATGAGACACGAGAATTCACGCTCAACACTGTGAGATTCGGAGTCGCAGCCGCGCCATTTCTTGCTATTAGATGCTTACATTAGCTCGCCGACGACGAACAATCACGATATCCGCTCGGCGCGAGAATATTAAAAAACGATATGCACGTCGACAATATGTTAAGCGGAACCGATTCTATAAAAGAAGCTCAATCAATCTGTTCGCAAATAACAGGTATATTAAAAACGGCTGGTCTAAATATGCGACAATGGGCATCAAACGATCCTCGCATACTTAATGATATAGATGCTACTAATCTGGATAAAAATTTCGATTTGAATAAAGAAAATACATTAAAAACCCTAGGTATTCACTGGCGTGCTAAAACTGATTCCTTTATATACAAAATTCAACCCATTTCAGTCCAAGAACGATTTACGAAAAGAAAGATTTTGTCCGAAATCGCTAAAATATTCGATCCTCTCGGATTACTAGGACCAATAATTCTTTTTGCAAAAAAAATCATGCAAGACATCTGGAAGGCTAGCATAGAATGGGACGAGTCAGTACCGAACGATGTACACTATCAATGGAACGAATTTTGTTTACAGCTGAGTTCAATAACAGATATATCGTTCAATCGGCCGATCTTATTTTCTGACGGTATCAACGTTCAATTATATGGTTTTTGTGACGCGAGCGAGACCGGTTTCGGCGCGTGTCTTTATATAAGATCAAGACATTCGCGTCGCGCCAATCAAAACGCGAACCATACCTCAACTCGAACTATGCGGTGCTCAATTATTAGCTAACCTTTATCAACAAGCGATAAATTCCCTGAAAATTAAAATAGATCAAACAATTCTATGGTGCGATTCAAGCATCACGTTGCACTTGATACAAATGATACCTTCCACACTAAAAATATTCGTAGCAAACCGTGTTAACGACATACAATTCAAAACAAAAGGTGTTACGTGGCAACATGTCCGATCAAACGATAATCCAGCCGACGCCCTATCACGAGGTCAATTGCCTCACGAATTTCTACATAATGAACTTTGGTTGCACGGTCCGTCTTGGCTACAACGTGATCAATCGATTTGGCCAGAATCTCATATCCGGATTAATTGATATTCCTGAATTGAAGAAGGTACAATGTATGATAACGCAAACGGACGCACATCGCGACATAGAAGCACACCATGAACATACTTTAAAAATAATAGAGAAGCAGAGCTCATTAATGAAAGTAAAACGCATTTTTGCACTCTGTCTTAAATTTCGTAAACGGTATCGCACTTCAGTCGAGATACAAATCGAAGATCTAGAGAGATCAGCAAACGCCGTTCTACGTCTAATTCAAAACACAGCATTTGCGGCCGACATCAATTCACTAAAAAATAACAAACCTCTAAATAAAAACAGTTCCTTAGCACCCCTTGATCCATTTCTTGTCGACAACGAAATATTAAGAGTAGGAGGACGTATAAGAAAGGCATTCGTGTCATTCTCAAAACGCCACCCAGTTATTTTACCAAAAAATAACCCCTTCACAAACTTAGTTATCAAATACTTTCATTGTGATCACTTCCATGCCGGTACGCAAAATACATTGTACGCCGTTAGAGAACGATACTGGCCCATTGGTGGACGTAATCACATAAAAAGGGTACTTCGAGGATGCATAACGTGTTTCCGCGCTAATCCTCATTTATGCACTTACAAGACCGGTAACCTTCCACAAATTCGACTTGCTCAAGTTAAACCGTTTAGCAACGTCGGCATAGATTATTCCGGTCCATTTTTTATAAAAGAAAAGCGACATCGCAATACTAAATTCTTAAAAAGTTACGTAGCAATATTTATATGTATGAGCACGAAAGCTATTCACATCGAGTTAGTCGAAGATTTATCAACAAACGAATTTTTCAACGCTCTCCGACGTTTCATTGGTCGACGCGGCATGCCAGAAGCGGTATATTCCGACAACGGAACCAATTTTCGAGGCGCTCATAATAAACTGAATGAACTCTACAAACTATTTAAGTCACCTCACTTAAAAAAATCATTACAACGATTTTCAAACATACATAAAATAAAATGGCATTTTATCCCACCGCGCTCTCCTAATTTTGGAGGATTGTGGGAAATATCCGTTAAACACAGACAAAAAATTCACCTTTTCGGAATTTAATACATTTGCCATAGAAGTAGAAGCGATTCACAATTTACGTCCATTAACACCCATATCAACAGACATAAATGATTTGACGGCCTTAAGGGGATCAAGAACGTTTCAAAAATCTCGAAGCTATGTGTCCTCTGTAACTATTGTTCTTTTAAAGTTAGACGAATTTCGTAAAGGTAATTGTACATAAAAAAACAAAATTTATCTTCAAGCATGGATAAAAGTTTCAAAATATTAGTTTATTTTAATAATTAGCATAAACGAGTGGTGCCATCTTCTATCTTTCCTTAGCTGAAGGTTTTTTTTGCATTCTCCTACTAGTCCGGGCTGATCAACGCACACCAACGGTAGCAATGCGTGGCAGGCCAACATGTGTTCACCACCTTCTGAGAATACAGCACAGCTTACTATGCAGTGGCTACCTACGCATGTCCCCGACGAAACGCGCGATACTGAGAGTATGGGCAGAAAAATTTGGGCATCAAATACTAGGGTGAAAAAATGGGTAGTGTTTCCGAAAATTTTATGAGGGTAAAGGGCGATCTCGGAGGCTGAACGTGAACAATTCATAATAATTCAAAATTTCCAAAATAAATACTTTATGAACAGATATGTAATTCTACAGAAAAGGCTTATTTCAGCAGAATTTGAATGATAAAAATCGAATGGTAACTACCTGAGATTATTAGACTAGTTTGATAATCTTCACTTACAGACTGTGAATTGATAACAGTGAAAATGCTCCGATTTTCGTGATTCAAGTTTTGTAACTATAAGTAATCATTACACATGAACTGACGTAAGCCAAAAATTACCTTTGTTTAAAAATTGTTTATTTGAAAATTGAGAGTAGAATTTTTTTCTAATGCTGTCTTATATGGGTACCCGTACAGAGAGGACTAAGCCTTTTATGACACCAGTGGCAGACCCTTGGCTAGAGCGTTCTAATGAGGGTCACACCTGGTCACACCTAAGGGCACAACCTCTACAAATAAAATTTTTCCTTAAAATTTTTCAATTTTTTAATATTATGAATTTTTGTATAAAATATTATTCGTTTTTAAAATTTACTAATAATAACAAAACTTGAATCATAAAAATCGGATGATTTCATATTAATTAATTTAGGCCAAGCGCCCTAGCTTTTTTGTGGACTTGAAAGTAGCTCGGCAACGGATACCGCGATTATATAGAGAAAGGGAAGCCCGTATACTTTTGGACACGAAATCTGTGCGGGAACGTTGTTTATTATTAATAATAAGATGCAAAAATGTGTTTTTTTTTAGTTTTTTGCTTTTAACTCGTAAAATAAGAGAGGAACGTAAAAAAGTAAAGAGAGAAAAGTTGTAGCTGATTAAATTGCGAAGAAATTCATATATTGAACGTCTCTATCCGATGAATGGACATGGAGGAAACCTCGGAAAACCGTGGAAAACACCGCAAAATCGACGTTTTTTTAAAAATTGAAAACTCAGCCATTTTTCAACTTTTAAGGCTCAAATTTAGAATGAAGGAAGGGCTTTATACCCACTTTCATGTCGCCAAAAAATGGAGCTCTGCGCCAATTACTTTTTGTATAATTGCAAATTGAATTTTTTATGTACGATTTTAGTGCACTTTTGTGTGCGCGAGCACGAGAAATTGGGGAGTCCTACTGGAATTTGGAATACAGCGTTGAAAATTTTATGATTTGAACAACGAAATGTATATTTTGGATTTGCGAAAAAATGGTTTTGAATCGATGAAAAACGAACTGAAACGTGAGCGAAAACGGCCGAGAGCGCGGCAGTGGTGGCAGAGAAAGTGTATATAGATATACAAGCGCGCTACGATACCGCGCGCTCGGCCGTTTTCGCTCACGTTTCAGTTCGTTTTTCATCTGTTCAAAACCCTTTTTTCGCAAGTCTAAAAAAATACATTTTCTTGTTCAAATCACTCCAGTTTTTGGGGACATGAAAGTAGGTATAAAGCCTTTCCTTCATTCCAAATTTTAGCCTTAAAAGTTAAAAAATGGCTGTGTTTTCAATTTTTAAAAAAACGTCGATTTTGCGGTGTTTTCCACGGTTTTCCGAGGTTTCCTCCATGTCCATTCATTGGATAGAGACGCTCAATATATGAATTTCTTCGCAATTTAATCAGCTACAACTTTTCTCTCTTTACTTTTTTACGTTCCTTTCTTATTTTACGAGTTAAAAGCAAAAAACTAAAAAAAAAATGCATTTTTGCATCGTATGATTAATAATAAACAACGTTCCCGCACAGATTTCGTGTCCAAAAGTATATGGGCTTCCCATTTTCTATATAATCGCGGTATCCGTTGCCGAGCTACGTCCACAAAAAAGCTAGGGCGCTTGGCCTAAATTAATTAATGTGAAATCATCCGATTTTTATGATGCAAGGTTTGTTATTATTCGTAAATTTTGAAAACGAATAATATTTTATACAAAAATTCGTAATATTGAAAAATTGAAAAACAAAATTTTGTTAGTGTAATCATGAAAATCTGAGCACTTACTTTATCAAGTAATTACCAGTCGATTTTTGTCATTCAAATTCGGTTAGCCTTTTCTAGTTTTATAAATCGTTTACATCTATTAAAATTTTTTGTTATCCAACTTATTTATTCAAATTCGAATTTAATTTCAACGATCTAAATGAACCGTCATAAAAGGGACACTACGGCCTGCGATCCCGGCCTACCCACAGGTGAAGTAGTATAAACTGCCGCGCGGTCTAAGCGTTTGGTACCAGGTGGTGAACACGTGTACCAAGTTGCCGCTACCTTTTACTAAGAGCATAGTACAGCTTGCAGCGAGTGGCTATGTACACTTATCCCCGGTGAAATGCACGATGCTGAAAGTGTGGGTAGAAAAAATTTGGCATGAAAATCTATGGTGAAAAAATTCTTGCTCGGGCCGGTCGCGCGTGCTGTTCAAGCTGCATTACCGATCTTCCGGGAAGACTTGAGAAATGAAATTCTGCGCCTCTTGTTGCCTGTCAAAGAAATAACATTTTTCCTCTTTCTTACCCTCTTCTTACCCCTCCGAAAGGTAAAAGCGAAGATTCGGTTTTATTCTTTCATGACGCTCGAAAACTTAATATTTTTGTGACTATTATATACATTATATAAATTAATTTACGGGTAAACTCAGTTTTTATGCGTTCTTTTCGTCAAATAACTTTTATAATGCATTTTCTCGGATGCATGGTACGAATGCAGCGCTTTTTATCGCCTAGCGGAGGAAAGCGGAACTTATTTTTTAATATTTTTTCAAAATTTTTTAAATATTGCAGTCATGCCGTAAATTTTTCGTCTTTATGAATTATTTCCCAAATTTTCACAGCGATCGTAACAATAGCCTCGGAGTGGTTTCGAATATACGAAATCACTGCTTTTTGAACGTTCTTGATCCCCTTAACACCCGGGCATTTTTTAATTGGCGATTCATTTAAGAGTTTACCAGAAGAAAGTTACACCAAAATCACAGATAACCGTTTAAATTCTTGGGAAAAAATAGTAAAAATAAAACAACAATTTTGGAAGAGATGGAATAAAGAATATTTAAGCGAGTTAAATATGCGCTACAAATGTTCAACAGCGGAGCTCAAATTAATAAAGGGTTTAGTTGTCTTACTCAAGGAAGATAATGCTCCTCCAATGCAATGGAACTTGGGCATTATCGATGAAGTACATCCGGGTTCTGACAATATAGTACGTGTAGTCACAGTTAGAACTAAGAACGGACTTAAGAAAAGATCGACTTCACGAATTGCTGTACTTCCAATAGATAACAATGAAAAACTAAACTTATAAGAACTATATATTTATATATTACATTTATCTATTATTATATTATGCCATTATACTATTATATATATATTACAACTCATTATTATATCATTATTATACTATATCATATTATATTAAGGGGTTATGACAGTGTTAAAATTTTGAAAATATCCATTTTTTTTTTATTCACTTTTTTAATAGTTAATAGTCTGTAGAATATGGTCCTGAAAGCCGTTTTTTGCTAAAAAAATTTGCCTCGAAGATATCAACAAAAAACTGATAAATCTGTTTCAAGTAAATTTTTGAAAAATCGTGATTTTTAAATATTTTAATTAGGCCAAACTTGTGGAAAGGATTGTTCTAACACACTTTTTACAGAGAGATTTCATGAGAAATCTTACTGAAAATATGACTTAAAAACCGTTTTACAAACCGTTTTTTTTCTCAAGAGTTATTAATTTATTTCCGTAAAATAAATAAAATCCGTAAAATTAATTTTTCTATGTGTGATTTTATGTTACTAAACTCAATGTGTTAAAGTAAAGGCATTCAACAAATTTGAATTTGCCACTCGAATAAGTTGTACCTCACAGCGTCCGGTCGAGAATGAAGATTTCTGTTTGATCGGTATAGTAGAATTTTCTGTAAAGCAGCAGAAAGCAGCCAAACAGCTGTTTTTCAACAAGACACTAGATCAGTGCAGTTAGTCTGCTAGCTGCTGTAACAGTGCTTATAACCTCAGTGGTGTTGTAAAAGTTCAAGAGCTTCTGCAGAGTACAAAAATTATTCAGATAAGTATTGCAAACTGTTTAGTAATAAATGTGTCCATGAGCTTTTTCTTTGTTGGTTTATTTTTTGCTTTTAGGTATACGGGTGCAAGCCAGGAAGATGGAAGCTTATGTTGACTGTCTGGAGTATTATTTTGTATGCTTTTCAACAACTTGAAGTGTATTTAATAATGGTAAGTATTGCATGTAATTGTAATTCATAAGCATAACTTGATTGTGAATAAGTAACGATAATATTTTTTTTATTTTCAGCTTTTAAATACTATTATCACACAGCATGATGTGCGCGTACCACCAAATATACTTTATTGTATGTATATTTGAGAACCAAAAGCAAATCAAGGTATGCCGGATAGTTTCTGTAAGTATAGTTGAGTTCATTTGTATGATTTACATTATAAACTTTAAATGCCTTTTACTCATATTTAGTTTTTTCATGCTTCTTGTATACTTGCCGCAGCTTTTTGAAGGAACCGTACCATCAATCCTGATGAACCAAAGTGGAAAACCTTGCTTATGAGTATGGTCACAAACTGAGTGGAGCAGAATTGGCAAAGGTAAGTTCAAAGTGAATGTTACGTATGTTTACATATGTAACATTCACTATAATTACTAATATTGTCAATATATGTTGAATTAATTATATTAATTTTGTGTTTTTCAGGAATCTGTTCCACTTAGTCTGAGACCAGACTCATAATGAAGATTTGGCACTTTGATTCATCAGGATTGATGGTACGGTTCCATCAGAAACATGCGGCAAGCAAACAAAAGTGATGAAAATTATGATTTTTGGTAAGTAAATACCTTTAATTGTTGTTAAATGTTATACTCACTTAATGCATATTTTTAATGCATAAAAGTGATGTATAATACTTATATTTGAAAGGAAAAATTTAGTTTTTAGAGCACCTATATATATTAATTTTTTACAGCACTAATAATTTTTCTTTTTTTTTCAGGTTTTAACACTGTCATAACCCCTTAAATCTAAACCACTACATTACACAATGTTGATCGCTACCCTCTCAAGGCAGGGAGTATGTACAATATTTAATCATGATATATTACATATGCATACTTTTTAGACTTAAGACAACTTTTACATTTGTATTCACGAAATCTTTCGCATACAACTAAGCCTCGCTATGAATGTAAAACTTCTTAAATGTATATATTGGACCCTCGCGACAGACCCGATCCTCAAAACAATACGACCTTTTTTTATTACTGCAGCCCGACAACCGGACTCTGCATACATCTGCTTGCCCTCTGCATCGCAGATGCATGCAGAAAACAACGCTGTAATATCTCCGCGATGCGACCCTCTCTGCCTATACTCATCCCTCTATTTATGACATGCAATTATGCATCACTACATGGTGAACTCAAGATTGGATCAAAATTCAAACAGCTGTTTCCTAGGCTAGGAACGATTGTATCGATAAAGCAGAACTGAATCTTCTTTATCGTTGTTGTGCAGTGCAAAATATTTGGTGGCAATTTCAAATAGATTAAATTTTTTTACTGTTTTCAAAATTTTTGAAAAAAAAGTAGTTTTTGTTTTGAATTTGCTTTATTTTATGAGATTGTAGTTTTATGTTTATTAAGAAAAGTAAACTAAGAAAAAAATTGTTATTTTGCGAAAATGGGTTATTTGGCGGTTTTTACTAGATTAACAACTTTTTGAGCAAAACTATTTTGCAAAACAGATTTATATTGTGGTTTCGGTGAAATTCCCTATAAAAATCTTGTACTAGAGGTATTACAAAAATTCTGTTCAATAATTGAGGTGTAATCAAATTTAAATATCGGAAATCGATGATTTTTCGAAAATTAGAAAAAAATTTTTTTCAGTTTTTTGTCTGTATTTTTGTGGCAAAATTTTTTCATGAAAAAGGACTTTCACAATCATATTCTACGGACTATTAACTATGAAAAAAGTAAATAAAAAATCGACATAGTCATCATTTTAACACAGGCATAACCCCTTAAAGATGACTTTTAGTACGAACAAGCTAAAAATTGAAGCCCGATCTTGATACCTCAAAATGGCGACTTGCAAAATTATTTACGCTAAAATTTCAAATTGCTCTCTAAAGTATCCATTGAATGAATTTAGTTGATCTTAATTGACAGTTTAATAGTCGATTTAATAAACACTTAAAAGGGATTTTTTAAAAATTAATATTTAAGAACATTTTTAAGAAATAATTTTTATGTGCTTGTTCAATTTTTATGTGAGTTCATAATCAGCCTCACTTAATTCCTGTACCAAAGTAATGTGATACGGATAGTAATTAACTGATCGTAACAATCTGTGAGCAGTATTTCGAGGGACTCTCAATTCCCGTTGTATTTGACGGGTACTAATACGGGGATTTTGGTGAACCATAGCCAAAACTGCAAGCAACCTAAGGTCGTTATTATTCTGAAGCCTATTCCTCTATCTTTGGCGATGCAGTGGATTATTGCGAGATCTTCTTTCGATATTTATCACTTGTTGAGCACTAGGATGGCGGCGATTTGGAAACCGCTACGCATAAGTTTGGGAAGTAAGTCTGTAATTCCTACCACATTCACCGAAAGTTATAAGAATATCGACTACTTCATTAGGCGTATAATTTGCCATTGTAACGATAAGAATTTTATCAGATTAATTTATGCTCAATTACAAATGTGCAAACAATACATAAAATCTAGTGAATTAGGCACTAAATTGATACAATATTGGAGAGATACAACAACAAAAGGTGTAAGCACCTTAAGTATGTAAAGCGACCCTAGACGAATAAAAAAAAACGCTGTGGGGTCAGAGTTTGAATAAAAAGTTCACGTATTCAAAAGTCGATAAATAAATAAAAAATATTACTTCGATGTCATTTTGTAATTTCAATATAAAATAATCTACTATGATTTTTTATATAAACACAAGACTGCTGATTTATTTAAAGTCGATCTGTGAAATTTTAACATTCGGGGTTATGGTCAATCTCAGAAAAAGTTCACATCGTCTCCTATAGCGAAAGCTTATCTGGGCGTGAAATTTCGCGTTCTTTCACAATCTGAAGTTAAAAACACAGAACATGTTCAAGGTCATGGAAGGGTCAGCACTTGAATACCCAATACCTTCTGTCTGAGGCATGGTTTTAAAAATACGGATTTACCAGCTTAATGCCCCAAACAGAAATTTGACCTTGAAATGACTTGTAGAGTTTACTTTGACCCCTAACGCAAAAGCTCATCTGGACGTAAAATTTCTGGCTCTTTTCAAATCTGAGGTCAAAAATAGTGGGGTATATTCAAAAAACAAACGTTGACCTTTAAATGACCTTGAAAGTGAAGTTCAAGGGCATATTCAAGATCACAGAAGGGTCAGCCCCTCAATGCCCAACAACTTTTGTCTGAAACATTTTTTGATTAGATTGCAATTTGTCATGTTATTCAGCTGTCTAAGTTAAAATGAGACACCCTGTATATAGATCATCGCACAAAAAATGCAAACTTTAATAAATTAATACGAAGGTGGAGGAAAAGAGCTTTAATTTGAGCTATTAAACTTTGAAAACGATTAATTGGATCGCAAATCATGAGGTTTTAAATAAAAAGAAAAAAACGATTATTTTTACATTTTCTTCCATGTAAATGCATGACAAAATCCAGAGAATCATACGTTTCTTTAAATCCTTCTCAATTTTGATCCAGTCGCGCGTTTTCAATGTTTAATACCTAAAATTAAAGCTCTTTTATTCTAATTTCATAATAATTTATTAGATTTCCAACTTTTTTATGCGATGATCTATATATATGCTTCTCAAATTGATTAGTTTTTTCTGATTTTGAGAAGCTTATATATAACGTACCGGACGAGAAACCTAAACTTTAGACCATTTAGAAAAAAAGTAGAAAATGAAAGCTTTAATTTCAGCTATGAAACTTTGAAAACGGTCAGTCGGATCGGAAGGTACGAGGATTTTCCAGAGATTTTTCCCTTTTTTCAAATGCTATTAACTTTTGATCCAGTCATGCGTTTTCAAAGTTTAATAGCTTAAATTAAAGCTCTTTTCTTCTACTGTTGTGCTATTTAGTCTAAATTTTTATTTATTTCGTAGTGGGCTATATATATGCTTTAAAAGAACGATCTTTTTGAAAAGCATATATATAGCTCATCATAAGCGAAAAGAAAAAAACCGCCGAGTAATTAAAAAGTACAAAAACAGACCTTTAATTTGACGTATTGAACGTTGCAAACGGAAAAAAAAGATAAGAGCGGTCATTTTCGTAAAAGCTTTAATCCAAGTTCATCGTCTTCTAAAATGCGAAACTTTTGATCAGTGCAACCGATTTAGACAAATTTATATCCAAATGAAAGGTCTTTTCAAGTACTTTATTTTAATTGATTAGAAATTTGATTTAACATACGGCCTGCTCTTAAACTTTTAGGAGAATAAAAAAACGCGAAAAAAATTTACGTATTTTTTTTCAGTTTTTGGCCCGTAATTTTTATTGGCATAGGGCGCCGATGTATTTCAGTCAATTTTCTTGTATTGTATGCCCTAATGCGTAAACAAAACCTAGCCCAGTTAGTGTCCCCTTAAAATTGCTCACTTTCCACTTTTTGGCCCAAAAATTGTCACCTGGCCGTAGATTTCCTTATATAATTTAAGGGGTTATGCCTGAGTTGAACCTGTAAAAAAGACATTAATAAGTAATAGGCTGAAAAAAATTATTTATTAATAGTATAAAAAAAATCTTTCTCCTACTTCAAATATAGGTATTAAACATATTTTTAACTATTTTAAAAAAATTATATATCTATACTTACATTGTAAACAATTACATGTACGAATCATTAATTTTCAGCACTTTTTTCCCTTTGCCGCAGGATATCTCAGCATCCAGATGATGAATTGACACCAGACAGGATGTAAAATCTTCTGAATATGTTTCTTCACTGCTTGAGCGGAAGACTTTTCTACAAAAAATAAATTTTAAATATTTAGTAACTCATAAGATGATTATATCAGTAATTATAGTGAATATTACATATATTCACATACGCAACATTGACTTTTACCTTGTATTAGTCAATTCTGCTCCGTTCAAGCTGTGAAGAAACATATTAAGAAGATTTTCCATCCTGTCTGGTGTCAATTGATCATCTGGATGCTGAGATATCCTGCGGCAAAGGACCTAACATCATAAAAATGGCAAAACTGAGAAAAATGCATTTAAAGTTTATCAAGATGCTTATGTATACTTATCGGGTAGTACTTACATGAACTGCTTAGCATATTTTTCTTATATTTTGGCATAAGATACCTACATATTAAGGCATATATAAAGACCCGAGTGCTATATATGTAGATATACCAGTATCGAGAGCTGAAATTGAAATATAAAAAGGAGGATACCCAAAAACTCAATAATGTGTACACATTTGATTTACCAGCTGAAAAGTTAAATGTTAAATAATTTTTTTTGTTTACAGGTGACATGACACATCACCTCTTCTGTTCGATGTACATAAATAGAATACATGTATTCACATTTAACTTTTCAGCTGGTAAATCAAATGTGTACACATTATTGAGTTTTTGGGTATCCTCCTTTTTATTTATACCGTTTTTCTGTAAATGTATGTACATCATCTCCGAGATCAATCTTTTATTTAGATTACTCTCCCTCCTCAATTTCAAAGATTACCGTATTAAAGAATATTGTTTTAAAAAATTATTCTGTAAATTTTATATTTATATTTATAATAAAAACTTTCGACAGTGTCCTGATGAGGGCGACAATGTTCGCCGAAACGTTGATGATATAAGAAAAGGGCCTTTTTATTTTAACCCTTTTCCACATGATTGCCTCGGAGAGATCGATAAAGCCAACAAGCACATTAAACAACTACCGAGGGATAAAGTCATATTTAGATTGTGTGACATACACATCTAAAATACATTAAATAATTTTTATATCAGCCTATTTTAAACTTAGAGAAACGAAACTAAATGCATTTAAAAATACGTAAAACACTATAAACTTTCATGCAATTTTTTTAAAGATCAGATCAAGAGGAGCCGAAGTACAAAATTTTATACATACATATATATATATATATTGTTATGACCAGCGCGATTCGAGATGTTCGAATCGCGCATAGCAACCGCTGCAACTTCGCGGTTGTTATTGTATTTGTTTATTAGTCTAGCGCTGACAGCTATTCGATTTGCATGTCTAAGCTTAACTAATAAAGTCGTTCTTGTCTATCTTTTCTATAAATAAGAGTGTCAATAATTATTATCCCAACCCGATCACAACATTTTGGGGGCTCGTCCGCAAGTGAACGTATTACCCAGTGAATGAAGTTAAGATCGGGCACGATGACCTTAACCCGTACACCGCCTCCTTCCCCGCCCCTCATCACAGTCTCTGAGACTTCACAAGCTGATACGCTTCCGCCACCTACTCACACATCACCAATGGTGGAACAACCTTCACTCGCTGATGAAATTACCCAACTTCGACAACAACTCCGGCTTGCCGAATCTACACTTGAAGAGTGCACATTGGAGGTTACCCGCATATCAAAAGAACTCTGCATTCGTGAATCAGAGCTTCTTCAAGAACGTCACCTCCGTGAAGAAGAAGTCAAGAAGATCGAAGCTAAGTATTCTTCTCTTCTTACTGAGTCAACCGCAGAAATTTCTAGGCTTAATTCTCTCCACAGAAAAGCATTAGCCGAAATTAATCGACTCACGTCTTCTTCATCTACTCGTCGCGAATTATTTCCCGGACCTGGCTCTTCATCATCAACTGCCGACAGCTCCCGATTACTGCTCGTCAACAGAACTCTACTCACGGATAACGAATCTCTTCGTCAGCAGTTACGAGAGCTAAGTTCTTCGTCCAATCCTAACACAAACACAAACACTTTCACTAACAATCTGGGTTATAATCATAAGTTAGACGATTACGATGGATCAACACCTCTTCGAGAATATTTAATTCAATTTCAGGTTATGGCTAGAATTAACAATTGGTCTCCAGAAACTAAAATGGTTGCTCTTATTTCTAGTTTGAAAGGAAAAGCAAAGTCCATTTTAACTGAATCTGATATTTCTTCTTCTAATTTTGAGAATTTGATCTCTAGGTTAGAATTAAGATTTGGAGATAAACATATGGAAGCAACATACTATGCACAATTTCAAACTCGTCGTCAACAGTTTAGTGAAGATTTTCAAACGTTTGCTTCTGACTTAGAACGACTAGCAGCATTAGTTTTTCCCGAATGTTCTCTTGAGATTCAAGATAAATTTGCTTGTTCTCAGTTCATTACAGGTATCTTTAATAATTGTATCAGACAAACTCTCCAATTAGAAAGGATAAAATCATTAAAAATAGCTCTTACTCGTGCCATGGAAATAAAAGCTATTTTTGATTTTAATAAGAAATCTCAACATCCTATGAGTAATTCCACTCAAAATGCCGGGGTTAATTCATCCAACCCTCCATTCAAACCTCGTTCATCTACAGATTATTTAAAAAATGTTGAATGTTGGCAATGCGGAAAGAAGGGCCATTTGAGAACATCTTGCCCAACAAATGAACAGGGAAACTAGATTGTGTTGGACTTTCTGGAGCGAGTTCGACAAAGTTTAGACAGACTCCATCCAATATTTGTATTAGAAGAATTAATGAGAATTTAAAACATTTTTACTTTGATGGTTTAGTTAATAAAAAATCTTGTAATTTCAAATTAGATTCCGGTTCAGATATTACCATTTTAAATTCGAAATTTGTTGATACTAATGACACAAGAATTCCCATTAATTCGAATTTACTTCGTTATCCGACAGGAGAAATAGTTCCAGTACAATTTTTGATCTCTGCAGTTATTGAATTAGGAATTTATTCAGCTACTTTAGATATTTATGTAATGGATATGGTTGACGATTGTATTCTTGGAGATGATTTTCTTCATTTAACTGGATTAACAGATTCTATTACTAATTTAATTCGTACTCCAAATTTAATCACCAATGTTGTAAATCGAGCTCAAGTGGCTAGGATAGATAATTCATTTGAGAATTTACCAGAAATTATTCAGAATGTTTTCGAAAAGAATATTGATGAGTTAGACCATAATCAACGTGACAAATTTTCGAGTTTATTACTGGATTTTAAAGACCTTTTTGAAGATCATGATATTTCTGGACATTGCAATATCGTAGAACACAAAATTCAATTACTTCATGATCATCCCATTAAATTACCTATTCGTAGACCACCTATTCATCAGGAACAAGAACTTGACAATTGTATTTCTGAAATGCTTTCTCAGGGTGTTATTGAAGAGTCGGATAGTTCTTATTGTTTTCCTGTTGTTCCAAAAAAGAAGAAGGATGGTTCTACTCGTTTCTGCATCAATTTCCAAAAGTTAAATGCAATCACCATTACAGATTCTTACCCTTTACCTAGAATTGATGACACTTTGAACAAATTAACAGGATTTTCATGGTTCAGTACTTTAGATTTAAAAAGTGGTTATTGGTAAGTCAAAATTCGGAAAGAGAATAGGAAATATACAGCGTTTTCTATTGGAAAAGGTCTATGGCAGTTTAAGGTAATGCCTTTTGGTTTGTGCAATGCTCCTGCCACTTTCCAACGTTTAATGAAAAAATTACTTAGAGATTACCTTTCAGATTTCTGTCTAGTCTATTTAGATGATGTTATGGTTTTAGGTAAATCTTTTGATGACATGATTTCTAATTTAAGAAAGGTTTTCATTCGTTTTCAACAAGCAGGTTTACGTCTTAACAAGAAGAAACGTGTTTTCTTTAGGAGACAGGTTGAATATCTAGGCTATATTGTTTCTGAGAAGGGGAAAACTGCTGATCCTAAGAAGATCGACTGTGTTAAAAATTGGCCTATTCCTCAAAAGAAAAAAGATGTTCTTAGTTTTGTGGGCTTTTGTGGTTATTATAGAACTTTAATTAAAGGTTTTGCAGATATAACTAAACCTCCTTATAAACTCACTGAGAACTCAGCTAAATTCATTTGGTCAGAAGAATGTCAAAATGCTTTTTTTAAATTAAAAGAAAAACTCATTTCTCCTCCCATTTTAGCATTTCCATCTCTTGAGTCTGAATTCATTTTAGATACTGACCCTTCTAACCATGGAATTGGTTCAGTCCTTTCACAGATACAGGATGGTAAAGGTCAGAAAGAAATTATTGTGTGACTCGTCGAGAACTTCTTGCTATAATAGAGTCGTTAAGAAATTTTCATCGCTATCTTATTGGTAAACCATTTCTTATTCGCACAGATCATTCTTCTTTAACTTGGTTATTATCTTTTAAAGAATTAGACGGTCAATTAGCTCGATGGTTAGGTAAATTAGATCAATATGATTATAGGATTGTTCATCGTAAAGGTAGTTTACATAAGAATGCCGATTCTCTTTCACATCGTCCTTGTGAAGATTTTTCATGTAAATATTGTTCAAAAGTAGAGGATAAATTTTCTGAAAACGAAAAGACAGTTGCCCGAATTATTTTTGAAGAAAATTTACCCTCAGACTGGAAGACATTTCAACAAGCTGATGAGTGTATTTCTTTCATTCTTCGCATGAAAGAATTAAACACAAAACCAGACTGGCAGGATATTTCACCTTTAGACACTTTCGTTAAAGTCTATTGTTCACAGTGGGACTCATTAGTGTTAGTTGATGGAATTCTTTTTAGAGAATGGATTTCTACTAATCTCAATTACAAGATTCGCCAATTAGTTGTTCCTAAAAGTAAAATCAAAGAAATTTTAGAGGAAGCTCATGACTCACCTTCCGGTGGTCATTTTGGAGTTAATAAAACTTTAGAAAAAATTCGAAAAAGATTTTATTAGGCGTCTTGTAAATCAGATGTAGAAAATTGGTGTAGGTCTTGTAAAATTTGTGTTGCAAAAAAAGGTCCTTCTGATAAGGGAATTAGTGAAATGAAGGTTTACAATACAGGTGTTCCATTCGAGAGGCTTCAAATGGATATCCTAGGTCCCTTTCCCCTTTCTTCTTTAGGGAATAAATACCTTTTAGTAGTGACAGATAGTTTTACTAAGTGGGTAGAGGCTTTTCCTCTCTCGAATATGAGGACTAAAACAATTGCGGAAATTTTCGTTAATGAAATTATTTGTCGTTATGGAGTCCCGTTAGAAATTAACACAGATCAGGGTACAAATTTTGATTCTCGCTTAGTGAAAGAATTAGCAGTTTTACTAGGAATTAAGAAAACTAGAACTTCACCTCTACATCTTCAAGCAAATGGTCAGGTAGAACGTCACCATCAGACACTTTTACAATACCTCACAAAACATGTACACGACACTCAAAAAGATTGGGACCGTTGGGTATCTCTCTTTTTGTTAGCTTACAGATCCTCAAAACACGCAACAACCGGAGCTACACCAGCAGAAATGTACACCGGCTTCGACCTCCGACTTCCTTTGGACTTAATTCGAGGGTGTCCACCAACAGGAATCTTGGTTGAAGAGGATGAAAATTATGTACACCAACTGCAAAAGAAACTTCACTCACTACATCACCTGGTTCGAGACAAAATATCCCTTCAATCTGAAAGAACAAAATCTTGGTACGACCAACGGGCTCGCAACGTCGAATACACCCCTGGACAGAAAATTTGGTTCTTCAACCCTCAAAGAACCAAAGGCAAAGCACCCAAACTACAATCGAATTGGGTTGGTCCTTGGGAAGTCGTCAAGAAGATCAACGACGTGGTTTACTGTATTCGTCGTTCCCCAAGACATAAGTCCAAGATTGTTCACATCAATCGTCTTGGCACCTTTTCCGAGAGACACCCCGATTTTGCTGCTGACTGCTCTGCTCATGGTTTTTGAGCCATGGTTTTTTCCATGAGCGTGAAGGTGAATACCGGAGCAGAGACTTGAGAAGGGTACCATGGTTTGTCATTCCCCCCCACTCATGTCTGAAGATCACTCTTAACAGACCGTGAAGAAATGAGACGAAAGAGAAAAGGAATAAGAACGGAAGAATAAAGTATAAATTGAAGCTTGGACAGTCAGAGAAAAGATTGGATCGCATGGTTTTTCAAGATGGGAATATTCCTTTTCAAGAGACGGGTCCAATTCTATTCCTATAAGTGATGATTGGAATTGACCGGTAAGCATGGCTCGGTAACTTGATGCCCGGCGTGGATCAAGGTAGAGGATGTTGGTGATTCCTGTAAGTCATCATTGGAATTTAGAAGAGGATCAACCCGCTTGAAAGGAAATTCGGTGAATGTGGTTACTTGGACGAAGATTAACAGATTGTGGTTACTAGAATGAGATGGGACCGACTGAGCATCCTTGAAGGAAGTTTGAATGGAAAGCTAATACAGAAAGAAGACTTAAGATTGTCGGGACGACAATCTAATGAAAAAAGGGAGAGCAATGTTATGACCAGCGCGATTCGAGATGTTCGAATCGCGCATAGCAACCGCTGCAACTTCGCGGTGGTTATTGTATTTGTTTATTAGTCTAGCGCTGACAGCTATTTGATTTGCATGTCTAAGCTTAACTAATAAAGTCGTTCTTGTCTATCTTTTCTATAAATAAGAGTGTCAATAATTATTATCCCAACCTGATCACAACAATATATATATATATATGTGTGTGTGTGTTATATATATGTATATATAATAAATAATTAATAAATAAATAATTTTTTTCATAATTTCTAGACCCCCAATTTGTTTTTCCCTGGAAGATTCCGACTTCACATGTTTTTCGTTGGGAGAATTAGACTTAACATGTTTTTCGTTGGGAGAATCGGACTTAAAATGTTTTTCGCGGGGAATATCAATTTGAAATATTTTTCGCTGGGAGAGTGGACCGGACATGTTTTTCGCGGGGATGAAGCGTTCGTCATGTTTTTCGTTCCGAGTTTGGTATAACATAGTCTTCGTACGGGGTAACGATATTATATCATTGAACATAGTCTTTGTAAGCTTTATGCCTCAAACAAAAATTAAACCTTGAAATTAATTGTATAGTTTACTTTGACCCCTAACGCAAAAGTTCATCTGGACGTAAAATTTCGCGCTCTTTTCGAATCCGAGGTCAAAAATAGTGGGTTATATTCAAAAAACAAAAGTTTACCTTCAAATGACCTTGAAAACGAAGTTCAAGGGCATATTCAAGGTCATAGAAGGGTCAACCCCTCAATGCCAAACAACTTTTGTCTGAAACATTTTTTGATTAGATTGCAATTTATCATGTTATAGGACACCTATAAATGCTTGGATTAAAAGTTAGAAGGATTTTAAGAAAAAAAAAGATAAGAGCGGTAATTTTCGTAAAAGCTTTAATCCAAGTTCATCGTCTTCTAAAATGCGAAACTTTTGATCAGTTCATCCGATTTAGACAAATTTATATCCAAAAGAAAGGTCTTTTCAAGTACTTTATTTTAATTGATTAGAAATTTGATTTAACATACAGCCTGCTCTTAAACTTTTAGGAGAATGAAAAAAATGCGAAAAAAATTAGCGTATATTTTATCAGTTTTTGTCCCGTAACTTTTTATTGGCATAGGGCGCCGATGTATTTCAGTCAATTTTCTTATATTGTATGCCCTAAAGAGTAAAAAAACCTAGTCCGGTTAGTGTGCTCTTAAAATTGCTCACTTTCCACTTTTTGGCCCAAAAATTGCCACCTGGCCGTAGATTTACTCATATACCAAATTTACAAAAACTATTATTACACATTTTTAAACTTTCTTTTTCTTTTTGAGTTAAAAATTCATAAAAATTAATCATCAATTGATATAGTAATTTAAAATTTTTTAAATTTATTAATGTGTTAAATATTAATTATTATTTATTAAACTTTGTAATAAAGTATGTAAGTATCAATTATTTATTTGAACACAATGAATTGTAAGCAAATAATTCAATCAGCTGAATAAATGAATCATCTCCTTGAAACAAACGATTTATTTTTTAAAAATTAATATTTAAAAAAAAATAAATATATTTGTTGTAACTTACTGAACGACGGTTTCGAACCTTCTTGGGCTCCTCTTCAGGGCTTCTTAAGGACGTTGCCCTGTTTTATAAAATGATAATAGAACTTAATGAAAACTTAGAATATGGAAGTTAAGAGTCTCCTGAACGTATTGTTATTGTTTTTAACGTATGTTATAATACTCAATTCCGAGAAATATCAAGTTGAAAATGCTATGTTTAACATAGGCTCTTATGATGCAACATCGAAATAATTAATAAAAACTGTGATAGAAATAACACACATAAATAAGTGTCAGAGAATTGATAGTAAACTGTTAATAGAATAAAACTGCAAATAGTTTGAGCTACGTTATAATGCTTTTTTGAAAGATATTGTAACGTGCCAGGTCTATTGACTAGAATATTGAGTTAGTTATTGACTATATTGTTGCATGTTTAGCGTTAACATATGTCGGTAGCGTATTGGAGTTTTCGGCCGGTCTTGCGTTATACATTGGGCGGCGGCTGATTGCTGCAATGCGCGAAACCGATTGAGACATCCGTAGCGCGCGGCAGGCGAGTTGCTGACTTGCGCGTCAACACTCCTTGCGACCTACTGATCTGGAGTCGGGTAATATGATTTCTGGTGGCAAATTATGGTTGGTCGAGGATATCGTACGACGTATGTTCTGTCGAAATTAAGTGTGCTCCGCCTGAGGCTTTATAAGACCCGGAGATGCGCCGCACCAGGCTTTTTGCAGAGTGAACGCGCGAGTAGTCGTTTGGGTAGTCTTGCTGAGTTGGTAAATGCGTGGAAGCATTTGACTGACATATACATCATATTCGGCTTTTCATATTCGGCTACGAGGGCTCAACCCTAGAAAGTTGAGTAGTCTCGCTGGGTATTGACAAGAGTGAGTATAGACAAGTTAGATCTCTATTATTTGAAGACTCGGCTACGAGGGCCTGCCGACCAAAGTAGTTAGCTAGGGAAGGACCGCCAATAAATCTGGCGAGAGTGACTAAAACTCACAGCTTAGTTAGGACTAAAATATTTGCCACGAGAAGTCGTGTAGCCTAAGTTAGAATAGTTATTGTTATTATGGAAACCTAGAGAACTTCTATTATAACAATTCTTAGACGATAACTCCAGGTTAAGTAAAAATAAGACTTCATGTAAAGATTGATTAGAAGTAAGTACCGAACGAGACAACAGTGTTAACACGAACAACCTTTGTAAGAACCGGACGATACATTTGGGACTCTGAATAAACAGAACAAAAATAATAATCAATATAACATCCTAGAGAGTATTTATTTATAGAATAACCAATTGTCATAAATTAAGTCCACAAACGAGGAAGAGGACGAGAAAGGGTTTAATCCAAAATCAGCGTGTCCGCGCTACAGTTCAACGTGTCCGCGCTACTGCTCAGCGTGTCCGCGTTTCTGCATCGTGTCCGCGTTTCTGCAACGTGTCCGCGCCACTGCTCAGCGTGTCCGCGCTACTGCATCGTGTCCGCACTACTGCTCAGCGTGTCTGCGCTACTGCTCGGCGTGTCCGCGTTTCTGCATCGTGTCCGCGCTACTGCTCAGCGTGTCCGCGTTACTGTACAACGTGTCCGCACATACTATACAGCGTGTCCGCACATTTGTATATTGTGTCCAAGATACAGCATCGTGACCACGCTTCAGTTTAGCGTGTTCGCATTATAGACAGAGTGTCCGCGCCATTGTTCGGGAACAAAATAATAACCAAGTAATTAACAATTACGGAACATAAGACTTACGAGTCGAGGCTAGATTCCAAAACGGAATATAGTGTACCTGCGCGTCCGTATTTACGACCCGTAAATCTGGTCTTTACAATATTAATTGAAAACAGCTCTCGACGATAAGGTTATGTTAGAAAACGTATTTTTATTTTATGTAGCAGGCTATCCTCAATTATTATTTTCATTCTCTAATTGATAAAACAAGTGTCCGGAGCTTATTTGCAAGTATTTTCGTCTTTTTATTCATGTTTTTTAGCTTTTGAAATTAAATTTTGTGTCAATAATACAGGTTGCTATTACAATTCTAAACTAGGCAGGGAAACGTCCTTAAGAGAGTAGGCCTGAGTTAAACGTTGAAAATAGTAGAAAATGATTTATTCATCTGTAAAATAAGATTACGTCACCTACGTAAATATGACTTATTGTACTTGAAAAAATATATATCATACTTTATTTTGGCACAATAAAAGTGTCTATATAGTGTTTCTGGGCCTCGATAAGGCTCATTATTTTAAGCCTTAAATTTCTGCATTTTAAGTCACTTGCCGCGAGTTTTTTTAATCAACCAACCAATCGTTTTTCATCAAACTAGGCTCAAAATGTTTCTTATGAATAGCGCTATAAACATCACAGATTATTTTAAAAATAATCCTTATTTTTATTTATTTGCCAACTTATATAAGGTATGCAAATAATATAATAGTAATATATCTCATATAAGTATGTCAAATGAGTAAAAAAATAATTACTTTAAACTAGCGCGCCACATTCGACCTTCGGCCCTTCGGGCCTGCAGGTCTCATTGACTTGCCGCCTTGCTTCGTGCGTTTCGCTTCGCGTTTTGCATTTAAGGCACGACCGACACTCGCGCTTCGCGCTCACCCAGTCCTCCTGCGGTACTTTTCTAGGGATTGGAGTTTCTGTTGATTCACCGTTAAGTCTTTTAATGGTTAAAATTTTATAAACGTGACGTTATATAATTTCTTGAATTGCTAGAAAACTCTATCAAGTAAAGGCATTCAACAAATTTGAATTCGCCACCAAACACGTTGAGTCCTACACCTTCGGGTCGGGAATGAAGATTACTACATGATCGGTACAGTAGAATTTTATGTGAAGCAGCCAACTCCGTGTTTTTATCCAACTCGTAAGACACTATATAGATCAGTGCAATTTGTCTGCTAGCTGCTGTAACAACTACCAGTGTTTATAACCTCATCAATGGTGCTTTTAGTACCGGATCTTCCAACTTCTACAGAGTACAGCAATTATTCAGATGAGTATTGGAAAATAATAAATAATAATAATTTATTCGCAAAGAGCTTTTTCTTTGTTTATTTGTTGATTTTAGGTATGCGGGTGGAAGACAGCAAGATGGGACCATTATATTGACTGTATGGAGTGGAATTTTGCATGCTTTCTAAGAACTTAAAGTGTATTTAATAATGGCAAGTATTGCAAATAACTGTAATCATTAGTTTAATATGACTATGAGTCGGTAATGATAATTTTTATTTTATATTCAGCTTCTAAAATACTATTATCAACCATCATGATGTACGCGCACCATCAAATATACATTATTACATGTATATTTGAATACAGAAACCAAATCAAGGTATGCCGGATAGTTTCTGTAAGTATCACCGAGTTTATTCATTCAACTTCAAATGCCTTTTACTCTCTTTAGTTTTTTCATGATATTTTTCCACTTGTCGCAGGTTTTCTCAGCAACGAGTGAACCACTTGGACTGAAATTTTAAAGACACCTTCGGAATAGGTTTCCGAAGGTCATGCTTTTTGGTAAGTAAATACCTTTAATTGTTTTCAAGGATTATACTCACTTAATGCATATTTGTAATGCATAAAAGTGATGTATAATACTTATATATTGAAGGGAAACTATAGTTTTTAGAGCACATATACATGTTAATTTTTTACAGCACTAAGAATTTTTCCTTTTTTCAGGTTTTAACCCTGTCATAACTCCTTAATCAAGATTAGAGTTAATCAAGACCAACTGAAATTTTTCTTTAAAAAATCAGTTTTAGGGTTTTCAACATATTGAATCTTTCTGAACGTATAATTATTATAGTCATAAATTGTATTTTTAAAATATCTACAACCTTTGTGTTGAAGGTTTTTATGTAAAACGTAAGTGTAAAAAGTTTTATTATGAAAAACGAATTATTTTCATGTGAAAATTCGATTTTAGCTTTTTTTGTGTAAACTGCTTATAATTTGAGTTATGGCCAAAAACAGTTTTTGAAAAATCGAAAAAATGGCCACATATTTTCAATATACATGGGATCAAGTCGAAATGAAATCTGTCACGATATTAACATAAACAAAGTTTATAAAAAAAAATCTGGCTCGAAGAGATGCATATTGTTTTTTTCCTTCATCCTTTATAAAAAAAATTTGGATCGATCGGAATTAATTTCGTAAAGATAATCGTGGCCAACTTAAATTTAAAAAAAATCAGTTTGTTGAGCTTTACAATGTATTAAACATTTAAAGCGTATAATTATTATGGTCAAAAATTGTATTTTTAAAATATTTACAACTTTTATGTTTAAAATTTTTATGTAAAACGTATACCTGAAAATTTTTATTTTAAAAAACGAATTATTTTAATGTTATAATTCGATTTTGGCTTCTTAATTTGAATTCTAAGCATTTTCGAGTTTTCATGTCAATAGGAAAAAGTTGTATCTTTCGAAGATCTACAACATTCCTATTTAACTTTTTTGTGTAAAATGCTTATAATTTGAATTATGGACAAAAAACCGTGTTTTCAAAATCGAAAAAATGCCTGCATATTTTTTGTATAAATGCGATCAAGCCCAACTTCATACTGGCACTTTTTTTATCATAGGTAAAGTTTACAAAAAAAATTTGGCTTGATTAGGACTTATCTGATTGAGATAAGTTTGTGCCAAAATAATTTGGTTACAAATACACGTAAAATTAAGCATAAAGAGCTCTCATTTGAACAATTGGCCGGTAATCGTAAAAGTGAAAAAAAACTTCTTTTTGTATATATAAGAGCTGCACTCTCGTAAATTTTCAGCCCGATTGGTCGAAAATTGGCTGCGATATTGCTGGTTAAAATTTTTGCGATGGTAAAACTGTAAGGCACTCCCGCGTTGCGGTCGTGCCTAAAAAGTAGTCCATAATGTCTATAGCGCTCTTCATAAGGAACATTTTAAGCCTTGTCTGATAAAAAACGATTGGTTGGTTGACTGAAAAACTCGCCGCAAGTGACTTAAAATGCAGAAATTTAAAGCTTAAAACAATGGATCTTATCGAGACCAACACAACTGGCACAACTTTAGTGTACCAAAATGAAGTATGATATATATATTTTCATGTACATAAAGTAATATTTAAGTAGGTGACGTAATCTTATTTTGCAGATGAATAAATCGTTTTCTGTTATTTGCAACTTTTAACTCAGGCCTATCCCCTTTATGATTTGATTTTTTTTATTTAAATGTGTTAAGTATTAAAATAAATCATTTAGCCCGAGGAGATAATTTAATTTATTTGGTCCTTAAACTACCACCATCTGAAAATTATAAGGGTGTTATAATCAATTGTTCATCAGTTAGAAGATGATTATTATTATGACACTTTTAAAAAAAGTGGTATGATTTTTATTATTTTTAACAAAGAGATGTTCCAACTTAGATTCTATCAAAATTTAGAGACCATAGGCTACTATTTACCGCATTTTTCTTAGAATTTATACGAAATTTTGATATTTCTTTCAAAAAATTACCTTTTTCGTCCATGTATATCATAGATGTAGAAAATATAATCCCATTTTCTGAAAGATCATTAAATTTCCTTCAAAAATATGTCTACTTATTGCCACTTTATCATTACTGTTGGCTTTTAACGGCCACGTGGACATTTCACAGTCGATTCATACTTTGATCTGTACAAGATGTAAAATTATACTTGCAAAATAAAATTTTTGCTTTTGCAAAAAAGCTTTGTAACGGTGCAAATTATAAAATCGAAAATTGTTATCCATTTCAATGTTTTAATTGGTCCTTTTGTAACTCAAAATCAATTTTATATATTTATAATTTACAATAAATTACAATAGTGAAAAGTAAAAGGAACGGATTTTCTTAGAAAAAGTATACTGCTACTCAGTTAGCAGCGATTTTTTTATCATTATTTAAATACATTAAACAATAAATATTTGTTAAAATATTAGACAATATTACTTACCGCCATTATAATATAATCAATCAATAGATATCATAAAACAAGCAATTTATGGAGGAGGACATGAGAAGGTTCTGTGATATATATATATATAAAACACGAATGATAAGTATACAATATATATACATGTATATTTATTTATAATTTGTATTTTATAAAAGTGTGCATGAGCTTGACACGTACAATTAATATTAAATGATTGAATTATATATGAAAATAAGAAAATTATAATTTATTGTGTTCGATATTTAAAAATGCCCTACTTCTTTTTGTTTTGTATTTTATTAAAAAACAAAAAAACTGTATTTTAGCTAAAAAAATATCTTGAATTTAAAACTTCTTTAAGATTAAAATCACCCTTTTGAGGAACTTTGGATAAAGTAGATTTCAGATTTTCTTTCATGGAATTTTTTTCTGCACTCATGTTCTCCTTTTCTTGTGCACTGAAAATAGAATATAAAGGTCATACAAAATCTATCTATTAAATTAAAAAAATCTGAATAAATTCTTACGAATTATCATCAGGATCAAATTTTTCAATTAAAAACTTTGATAAATCTTCAAGTATAGGCTGCGAATGTAAAGCAACGAATTGTTCCCGACAAATCTGGAACAAATTATTGTGGTTTTTATTTTAAATTATATTATTGATATTGATTATGAGCTTATGCAGTACTTCTAGAATAACATTAATACAGTATAAAACTGTTGTAGATTTAGAATTCAGTTGAATGCTAATTTATGAAATTAAACTGAGTGTGAAGCAAGTAAAAATTTAAAAATTCTGTATGCCTTTTCATGCCAGCAAAAAGTTAATAAGGCGAGAGCAATTTATCTGAAAACCGGTACCATATCATTTTCAAGAATGTTCATACATTTTCTATTAGCAGAATGGAGCTACATCTTCACAGAAATTAAATATAATCAATTAAATTAGAAGAAATAATGTTTTTTACATTTTCTGTGAAGATAATGTTACTTTTAATTTGTGATATAGATTCTGAAGTACAGCTATTGTCAGTATGATATTCATAATAAGTACCTTATTCATCTTTTCTGTGGTACATGGGTGTGTCCAATAACAATCATGTACAGAAACAAATGTAATATCTGCTTGTTCGCAATGTATACTGGTAAGCATCATATGACTCGAGTCCAGGGAGTGAACAAAGTTAGGTGCAAAAGCATTTTTTTGTTTCATTGTATTAGGTTTTCTGAAAAAAATAATATTATCGTACGATTAAATTTTCTGCGAAATTTAAAAATTTCCGTTGATAAAAAGTCATGACTGAATATTATAAAGTCTAGATAGACTATTACAATATCTCAGGTGAGATCTCAGATGATATCTCAAGTGACATCTCACCAAAGATCATCAAAATCTCATCTAACCGATTTTTACCGATTTTTGGTTCATTATATATTTAAGAGCATTCTTAGTCAATGCGTGACTATTTTCGAAAAATTCGAACTTAAAAAATTCTTTTTAAATTGTACCATAATTATCTAATTCCGAAGTTCGTGAAAATTTTAAGTTCAAATTTTTAAAAATTTTTAAAAAGTTCGAACTTTTCACCAATTCATAGAGACCAATTCATTAAGAACGGTCTTAAGTATATAATGAACGAAAAATTGATAAAAATTAGTTAGATGAGATTTTGGCGTGAGATCTCAGGTAAGATGTCACCTGAGATATTATCTGAGATCTCACAAAGATTTTGTAGTAGGTATATATTCATAGTTTATGCTTTTATCGTTCATGTGTCAATAAAAGGTTAGCGAACGCTCTGTGAACTCTACTAGTAATCAAGTAAAATAAAATATTAATCATTCGAAATTGATAATATAGTACATTACAAGTTATTTTTTTCAGTAAGAATAACCGTTACGAGTGGTAGTCCACAGTATGGCAAAAATAAAAAATATATTTTTTAATAAAAAGATCCACATTTACATTATAGCTATTTTATGAGCAATATGAACGAGGGGCTATGCATTCCGGCAATCTTATAAAAATTTCCGAGACTTCTAAAAAATTTCCATAAGATTTCCAAAAGATTTCCAAAATATTTCCAGCAATTCTTAAAGGTTTCCAGGATTTCCAAAAGATTTCTGAGATTCCCAAAAGATTTCCGAGACTTCCAAAAGAAATTGCAGATTTACAAAACCATCAATATTCATAATATTAACCGCGTTTTGCGTTACCGGGGCCACGAACGGGAACGTAGCTGTTGTTAGCCTCATATGTCCATCACGTCACGTCACGTTTGTCCTCGGTCTTGTCAAAATTTTGTATTCGAGCAATTTTTTTTTATTTTTACAGCCTTTTCAAGTCCTCATACGAGTCTTTATGGCTCTGCATTACCTACGCTTGTGAGTACTTAATTTCAGTGCATTGAGTCCACTATTTTTAAGTACTCGCGCAAAGCATAGAGGACCTACAGTTTTATGTACAGTGAAAATATGCACGTTATGCAAAGTGGAATCCGAACCACTGGAGCTCAGATGTATAGACACTTATGTAAACAAAGAGGTGTCCCCAAAATCGTCGAGAATCAGGCTTGAACCCAAGATCTCTGGATTACTAGCCCCCCCCCCCCCCCGATACTCTACCGATTGAGCCATCGTCGCTCTTTATTCCAACAATTTCACGCCAAAACTTTTATTCTATTTTTCTGAAATTGCTTTGATAGTAAATCCATTGTTAACCCATTAACGCTCGGAAGGACCGGTAATAAAGTTTGAGCCATCGCCATCTAATGAATTGGCATGGGAAAAATTCGGGAACCACAGTTTTTGATGAATTAAATATTGTCAATGATTTTTAAAATTTTTCAAAATTTACTTTTGTTGTGGATAAATCGAAAATAATATAGAAAAATGCAATTTTTGAAAAAAAATTTTTTTTATTCGATTTTCCGACCGTTTTAGATTTTTCTGTACACAAAAGACCGATTCAAAAAGTAACCACGAGGTCCAATTTGAAAGTATCCGTGGTCGATTATGCCCGAAAATTTTTTTTACATAAAATGATGGCCTATGTGAAAATTTTTTGTTTTTATGTACACAGATTTTTTCTCGAAAACTATGGACATTTTTAAAAATTTTATAAGAAAAAAATATCTTAAAATTTATTTGAGAATGCTTTCAATTTTTTTTCAGAATGATTAGGTACAATTTTTTGATTTTTGGAAAAGTCAAAAAATCGAAATTTCGAATAACGTCCTTTAAAAATCTGAAAAAATTAGAGATCATTCTTTGATGGATTCTAAGACATTTTTGTTTGAACGAAATTTTTTTAAAAGCCCATAGTTTTCTAAAAAAATCTGTATACATAAAATCAAAAGATTTTTACTTAGGCCGCCATTTCATGTAGAAAAAAAATTCCCGGGCATAATCTATCACACATTCTTTCAATTTAGACATCGAGGCCACTTTTTGAATTGATCTTTTGTGTATAGAAATATCTAAGGAGCTCGAAAAATTGATTTCAAAACAAATTTATTTCAAAAATATGCATTTTTCTTTATTATTTTCGAGTTATGCATAACAAAATTTGTGTATAGATTAGTGTATACACTATCTATCATAAATTTATCCCTCGGTATTCTTTGATATTTGTGTGAGAAGACTCTACGATCTCTTCGAGGTAGTTTGTAGCGAAAAAATGATTACACAATTTTTCCCATTTTCGACGTTTCGGTGAACATTGCCATTCTCATTAGGAATCTGTCAAATTTACTAAAAAAGTCATTTAATATAAGTTTTTAAAAATTGTTAGAAAAATAAGACAATGTCAACAAACTTACAAGAATCGGCGCACATATATCGAATGATTTAATCCTTCCCCAGCCGTTCGTGGGCGGGGAAGATGACAACAAGTACGGCTGTTATTATTCCGGCTTAGTCGACTACTGTTTCGGCAATACGGAAGTAATAAACGATCCTCGCTATTATATGCCTTCGAGAATCGCACACTTTAGAAAAGTTTTGTTTACATATAGTCGATCAGTCTCTCGCATTCGCATGTGTACATCTTATGTCCCTCTATCCTTAGTTTTATTTTTCAAGCGATAAAATAAGTGTGCCTACACGTTACTGAGTTTCTGTTTGTCCGTTCTCTTATTTATACTATTTTCCTGCATGTAAATGTGCAGCTTTTCAGAAATCAGCCGTTTATTTAAATTACTTTCTCTGTCCTTTATATGGAATTTATTGAAATTAAATGTATGGTTGTGTTTATTACTATGATCATGTATGATATTATTATCCGATTTTTGATGTTCCTCAATACGTGTACACACACTCCTTTTCGATATATGTGCGCCGATTCTTGTAAGTTTGTTGACATTGTCTTACTTTTATAACAATTTTTAAAAACATATATTAAATGACTTTTTTAATAAATTTGACAATTTCCTAATGAGGATGACAATGTTCACCGAAACGTCGAAAACGGGAAAAATTGTGTAATCATTTTTTCCCTACAAACTGCCTCGGGGAGATCGATAGAGTCTTCTCACACAAATATCAAATAATACCGAGGGATAAATTCATGATAGATAGTGTATACACTAATCTATACACAAATTATATATCAAGGAAAACTATGGATACGAAGCACGACAACACGCAAAAACATGGGTAATGCTACAAAGGGATCTAACAAGAGCAAGAGCCCAACGACAATTCCTTCCATGCTGCAGAACGTACGACCGACAACCTGCACACGTCAATAACATCACAAGTAACTTGAATCATTTTCATTTTTATAGTCATTTCGGTAGAAACAAATTTAACAAACTCGTAGAAAATTTTCAACACAAAATCTTAAATCTTGAAATAGAAGGTATTTATATTCACACCCAGCACTTAGGAGTAGAATGCGATAAACTACACACATTATTAGAACAAACACTTAGTTATGAAATAATACAACACATAACGAACAATCAAGATATGCACAATATAGATTACCGCAAAAAACTAAACACCACACACGATAGAAAATTTAAGGCTTTAACAATAGAAAATAATACAAACACTGGCCACGAAAAATGGTTCAAAAATCTTACGGACATTGATATACCGAATAACGTAAAATTTGTGACCGCATTAGCGAGAAAATTGAATCCTATTAATGATCTTAAGGGGTTATGACAGTGTTAAACATCTAAAAATAATTTTTTTTTGGAAAGCTGGCAAAGTTTTATTATTTAGGCAACCATAATAAAATTGCTTGTATTTTAAAGTGTTTATTAAGACCTTCAATTTAAGCTATAGAACTCTTGAAAATATTCATTTTTCATCATTGTTTGGGTAAACCAAATCAAAAGTTTAATATCTCATTTTACTCCTTAGAACCTGCATTAAAAAATGAGTGGAGCACTTTTTTAACCAAAAAAATTTTTTTTTAAACAAGTTTATGTTATTTTTTTTAAATGATAAAAAACATGTCTTACTAATAATAGATTTGCGATATGAAAAATTAATATTTTCAAGAGTTCTGTAGCTTAAATTCAAGGTCTCAATAAACAATTTAAAATACAAGCAATTTTATTATGATTGCCTAAATAATAAAATTTTGACAGTTTTCCAAAAAATATTTTTTTTTAGACCTTTAACACTGTCATAACCCCTTAATGATACACTTATTTTTGAAAGTATTAAAAGTTTAGAGAATTTAATTACATATAATAATCTTCCGGACAACACAACCAATAATATCCGAAATACATTATTATTAAAAATTATGCAACATCATAATAAAACCAAACGCAAAACAATAGAAGAAAAAAATTTCGAATACAAGTTTAAAGAAACAAATATGTTCATTAAGAGTCACAAAAACATTATGCTTAAATTTAGGTAATATCACAGTTGCTATGTACAGAAATGATTATACGGAAAAAATGAAATCATTACTAACTGGCACAGACACATATTCTATTATAAAGAAAAATCCGCTACCACAATTATAATTAAAAGTAAAAAAATTGTTAAATAAATGGATGAGAATGGTTTTTTTGGTAAAGCATATAGTAAATATAAATTTACAACGGATACTTGTCTACCAAAATCGTATGGATTACCAAAAATCTATAAAAAAATTATCCACCGAGACTGATAATTTCAACTGTTGGCCCACCGACATATTTTTTATCAAAAACACTGTTCAAAATTCTACAAAGTAATATTGATAAACCGAAATCGAACATTAAAAATAGTTATGACTTTATAGAAAAAATTAAAAATGTAAGCATTCCATTAGATTATTATATTATCAGTTTAGACGTAAAATCATTGTACACGAACATCGACAAAGCATTGGTCAGACATAGCATTGAAAAGAGGTATACACAGATAGTGAGAAGATCCGACATTCCGCTTGACGAGATACTTGTGGCTTGCGAGTTGCTTATGGAGAATACGTATTTTCAATATAATAATAAATTCTACAAACAAACTTTGATCGGTTCACCAATGGGTTCTCCAATCTCGGGATTATTTGCTGACATTTTCATGGACGATCTTGAGATGGAATGTATCTCAAAATTATCTTTTAATCCTATTTTCTTTTTCCTGTACGTGGATGACATTATCACATGTATCCCTAAGTCAAAGTTGAATGAAATGCTAAATATATTTAATTCTTATAATAATAGATTACAGTTTACTCATGAAATTGAAAATGATAACTCCATAAGCTTCCAAGACGTTTTATTGATAAGAGAGACAGAAAAAATAAGAACTGACTGGTTTACAAAACTTACTTTTTCCGGCAGATTTTTAAATTACCTATCACAACATCCTAATTGCCAAAAAATCGCAATGGTATATAATCTAGTAGACAGACCAATCAAACTATCTGACAAATGCTTCCATAAGAAAAACAATAGCATTATAAAAACTCTGCTACTAGATAATAATTATCCTGTCGATTTTACCAATAAATATATAGAAAAGCGTCTAAAAACAATAAATTCGACTAGACAAAAAGCTCTTCCGATTTGAAAAGCTCAGATATTTTGTGCACTTTTGTGCGTATATGCGAGACTAAAAATTAGATTCCTTCCCACTCTAAATTCGGATTGAAAAAAAAACGCTTAAAAAACAAATTTTTTATTTTAATTTGTTAAGCATGTAACGGGGCAAATGGCTGCTGCACGACGACCACGGACTGTCGTCATGTTACCGTCTTACCCGTATTGTCTAATGATACTACCCGGCGTAGTTTCTCGGTGATCGCATATAAACGCGTACACAGCCAAATGTCGAGTGTACAAATGTGTTATGCGCTCGAGCATCACATTTCTCCGTGTTGCTAAATTTACTTTGGAGTTCGGTAACAAAAAGGACGAAGCATAGGACACGAGACATAAGTACTCAACGATTGAGCTAAGGAAATGAGTCGTAGACTCGTGTATTTAAAATAAGGTAATATATAATATATCCGCCTACAACGGTCGCACGCGCGACAGCGGAGAGATTCGCGTGCAACTCGTACAAGGAGAAGACGAGTATCCTGTGGCAGAGAATACTCATCCTCGGCGACCTTGCCGAGAATAACGATCTTGATGAGATTCGACTTACGCTTAGTCCGAAGAACGTGTCGCTTCCTCGGTACTTCTCGCGTCGCTAATCTGCTTACGGGTTTCTCGCTCGCTTGTTCTGGATTGCATGAAGAAGGCGTCCCTTCTCCTACATGCAGTTGATACTATCCCTAACAACGCACAGACTCTCCTCCGTAGCTGAACCAGCTAACCTCGAGCACAAGGGCTTGCAAAAGTTGTAATCGCGACATGAGATACGCACCTGCGTAGTCAAATCGAATCTGATCTAATCAGCGCGCGGGCTTTCTCGCACTCTTCACCCGCGCGTCTCTCGCCCAGATACAGCAGCGACGCCTGCTGTGTCGTTCCCATCGTGCAACATAACGAGCGCGCGATATTTAAATATCGACTCCTTAACTCTCGTTACAAGCATTAATTAAAAATTAATTTTTTAATTTTTTTTAACGATTGCATCGCGTAGAGCATACCCGAAGATAGTAGGAATGACTATTCCCCAATAAATTTTTTTGTTGTTTTCATCAAATTATTCAAATTCAAATGAAAGAATGAAATTTTTGCAATTTGGAACTTAACAATGGATTTATTGTCCGAGCCATTTCAGAAAAATAGAAAAAAGTTTTGACGCGAATTTGTTCGAATACAAAATTTTGATAGAAAGAAAACAAACGTGACGTAACACGATGAACATATGGGGCTAACAACCGCTACGTCCCCATTCGTGGCCCCGGGTAACGCAAAACGTGATTAGTACTGTACGGACTAACTGTACAGTTCTGATATAGTGGTTTCTTTCCTTATAGGTATAGAGCAGAGATGAGGAGAGAGATTGACGAAGACGGGGTTTTTCGTGCACCGAAAGCTGAGCCAAGAAATTGTCGGTACCTGCTACGAGTGGTACCGGTGTACCAGATGTTTCAAAACTATATACAAGTAAAGCAGTGAAGGGCTGCAAAGCTTGCAGAAAAAAAAATTTTTTTTTTAACAGAGGTTCAAGCTTCGACGCAGTTTTTTTAGTTGCAACGTCCGAGTGCCTTATACCTGACTGTTCTCTCGACCGAATCCAGAGCGCTAATCCTTTTATGACGGTCAACTTTGGCGCAACGAAAACTCAAAATGATTCAAACTACATATTTAAAAAAAATGTTCATTTCCATGTTGTTAAAAAATTTTCAACAATGAAAATGCAATTTGAATGGTAATTTTCCGACAATTTAAAGTTGTGATATATACATTTAATACATTTTAAAATCGTTTTCTTCGCTCTGCCGCTGCCGAAAATTAAAACTTCAAATTGTTAGAATTTGACCATTCAAATTTGTTTATAATTCTTGAAAAATTGTTAACTTAAATAGAGTATGCGATTTTTTGTAAATGCCCAATTTTCATAAGTTATAATTTTGTTTTCGTCGAGCGGAGCTTCGGTATCGGCCATTCCGTGTCCGATCGCCCTTGTAGCAATAGTTCGTTTCTCAGTTATTGAGTAGTTTTGACATTGAGATTTTGGAGAAGTTTCCTGACGCTCATCTCGATCATGGAAGTATTATTGGAAGGTTTTGTTGAAGGATTGGACATTTTTTTGAGATTTTGGTGTAAATAATTGGTGAGGAATTATTCTAAATTTCAATAGTGGTCATACATATTTTTGGAGGGAAAACGTATAAGTAGAGGTAGAGATTTATCTTGAGTGCGTAGTAGATATTTTACGAGTTTCAGAGGACCAGGCGGACATCCCTTTTACTTTTAAATTCACCGTAGAGGATCTTTCGCGGTCCCTTCTGATATTTAGCAAAATGCCACTTGTCTGATTGCAGTTAGTTATATGATTGCTAGGCCCATGAGATTATTTAAAATCATTTATTGTTGTTTGCCACGGAGTAACTGTGTACTAAGAATTGAGTACAATATATATCCTCGAATATTATATATTAATTATTTGTGTTAATTTTTGTTCACCCAGTTGCTACCACATTCCCGCTTCCCACCTTTTTAGGACTTTGTGAGCCGCGCGTAAATAAATTAATTGGGGGTTGGGTTGGGACTCTAACTGGAATCCCCGGGCGGGCGGGTAAAAGTCCACGTTATACCATATAGATTCTAGCATTCTTCCAAAATCAAAATTTATAATATTCATAATTTCGGTTAGATATACTTTAAATACATATTGTCATGATCCAAGTGTGGAAATTTGAAAATAAATAACGTTTTTTGAAAATATAAATAATTGAAAAAATTATATACTGCAATATAAACATATAATTTCTGACATGCTTTAAATTTTTCAATTATATATAATTCTTTGTAAATCAAAATTATTTTCAAATGCCCGCACTTAAACAATGCCAATCCATATAATATTAAAAAAATAAATCCCTTCTTGAAATTATTTTATAGAAAAACCCCCCCTACCGTCAAAATAATCTATAAAAATCAAATTTGAAATGATCAATCGTTGGGCCTAAACCCTTCGCTTTTTTATTCAACTATAACGTCCAATGACATTATTTATTTTTAAACTTATTTATGACAAAGGACCCCGCACAAAATGATAGGAAATGAGGTCCCGGTCAAATCGGCTGCAACTTTGATAAGTTGTAGTTGATAATCTCCTGAACAAAAGACTTGCTAGGCGCAACTCTGGAAAATCGCTGGATTTTGAGAAAATCATGATTAAATAAGCCGTTTTTGAGTAGGTTAGAATGGTCGGCTACGAATATAAACAAATAAATATAGATACATAACGCGCTTTGTATGTACATAAGTATACCTATACCGACAAGAAGAATAGAACATAGTGCGCTGAACGATTCTTATAAGCGGAGGCTAGATGAAACGCGTCCTGTACTAAACTCGAGCACAACGTATCAATGGGGCGTCTAAGTACGAAGAGAGCCCGCTTATGGAGTCTAGGTGGTGCGCTATACAGCTTTTTAACAGAACTTGCGTACCAGGTGCTTGGAAAGCGTCTAGTTAAACAGGGTCGTCGATTACGCACTCTAGGTGGTGTGCTCCGTACTTTTTTAACAGAACTTGCGCAACAGCTGTCGGGAAGGCGTCTAGTTATATAGGGTCGCAGATTACGCACTCCAGGAGGTGCGCTCCCTAGTTTTCCAACAGAAATTGCGCACCAGGTGCCGAGAAGGCGCCTAGTTCAACAGGGTCGCCGATTACGCACTCCAGGAAATACGCTCCGTAGTTTTTCAACAGAACTTGTGCACCAGGTGCCGGGAAGGCGTCTAGTTAAACAGGGTCGCCGATTACGCACTCCAGGTGGTGGGCTCCGTAGTTTTTCAACAGAACTTGCGCACCAGCTGTCGGGAAGGCGTCTAGTTAAACAGGGTCGCCGATTACGCACTCCAGGTGGTGCGCTCCATACTTTTTCCACAGAACTTGCGTACCACGTAAAAATACGAAATAAAATGCAAGACTTTCCAGCAGACTACTTATGTTTGTGTGATTGGTCTCACAGAAAATTCAAGATGAATTGTGAGAGGAAATGTGAGACTATTCAACAAACTAGTTTTGCCTGTATGTTTTGTCTTGAGAAAATTCAATAATTAAATACAACAATTTTGAACAGACTAATTTTGTCCCTGCGATTAGTCTGGTAGAAGAGGTGAGATAAAATGCGACAAAATTAATAAAAAAATGTTCTTACCGCCGAATCATTTTAACATCCGATTTTAGTAGAGCAGTAAGGAAACCGGGATTCCGACTTGCATGCGGTCTAAAAAAAATGAAATCAACTACGTGTACAACATCAACAACATCAAATGGTACGTCGATATAATTTCCTTACATGTAAAGCAATTCATGATCCCGTCTATTCTGCATCGCCTAACTTAATTGTGAATCAAAAAAAGCAGAATTCTAAACGTTATGACATAAAAAACGTAGTATCGTTCCATTTCGTACAGCGCATGAAAATTAGGATGCCGATTTCCTTGCTACTATATTAAAAGCAATTGTCTAAATCGTTAGCGATCAAAACACTACAATATTGTTTTATAATCGCATCGCAAGAAAATCGGCCACGAAAAAATTCGATTGCTAACTCAATTTCATTACATTGAACGACAAATAAACTCTCAATTATCTTGAACCGCTAGCACCTCATGATACCGGTGCCATTGTGTCGTTATAGAATGAAAAATCAAGTCCAGAAGTTCTACACATGCAAAGATATTCGAAGTTCAAATCACAACCAAATCGGGATCTTGATTTAATGACTGAGTAAAGGAATCAGTAACTTTGGTTCCGATTCGTATTCCGAATTTTTTACGACTCAAATAAATAGGGATATTGCGTACCTCGATGTGTCTTATTTTTACAATCAATTTTTTGAGACGCAACTTAATCAGGATACATCAGGATACTGTCTTCCTTGGTTAGTTTATTTTCCCAATCAATTTCTGTTGCCGAGTTTCATGCGAAACAGAATCTCAATTTGTTAATGCTTGTAGAACTTGAAGACTCATTAACCGTTTTGTAGTGACTCAGTGAAACCGATGACTTACTAACTGCGCAAAAATGTCGGGATTCTGCTTTTCTATCATTTACAATGAAATCGAGTAAGCAATCCAATTTTTCATGACTTAAAGAGATGGGCGTTTTTCTCGCACAGGTCAAACCAATGGATTTTCTGGCACTTGCAGGAAAATAGGAATCCCGATTATCTTGCGACGTGAAATATATTAAGATGTGAATCTTTTTACCGCCCACAGTGAAACCGGTAATTTACTAGCAGCGCAAAAATATCGGGATTGTTCTTTTCTATGCTCAACCATTACACCAAGATCCCGATTTTCTTGTGATTAACTCATACTAACTTTGCGTTTACAGAAATTCAGGACCAGATAATTGGTGCTCTAACGACACAGTGAAATCGGTATCGTTCTTTAGACGTACAATAAAATCTGGATTGTGGCTTTCGTTCAACGTAATTTTCACATCTTAATATATTTCTTGTCGCAAGAAAATGGGGATTTCTATCGGGCGATGTAAAAAGTTTGGGATCCTGAATTGTTTTGCACATAAGGAATTGTTCTCATCGTATTATTCAATATTACACATGTACCAATAGTAGTAACCGTTTTTTTTGCAACGCACGAAAATCGGGATCCTGATTTTCCTGCAGCTCTACAATCTAATATGTAAATAGTTGGGCGGTTGAAAGATTCACATCTTAATATATTTCACGTCGAAAGAAAATCGTGATTCCTATTTTCTTGACAGTGCCAGAAAAGAAGTATTCCATTGGTTTGACATGTGCAAGAAAAGCGCCCATCTCTTTCTGTCATGAAAAATTGGATTGCCTACTCGACCTCATTGTATTGATAGAAAAGCACAATCACGATATTCTTGCGCAGCTAGTAAGTCACCGGTTTCACTAAGTCACTACAAAACGGTTAATGAGTCTTGAAGTTCTACAAGCATTAACAAATTGAGATTCTGTTTCGCATGAAAATCGGACTCTTGGTTTAGCGGCAACAGAAATTGATTGGGAAAATAAACTAACCAAGGAAGACAGTATCCTGATTAAGTTGCTTCTCAAAAAAATGATTGTAAAAATAAGACACATCGAGGTACGCAATATCCCTATTTATTTGAGTCGTAAAAAATTCGGGATACGAATCGGAACCAAAGTTACTGATTTCTTTGCTCAGCCATTAAATCAAGATCCCGATTTTGTTGTGATTTGAACTTCGAATATCTTTGCATGTGTAGAACGTCTGGACCTGATTCTTCATACTTCAAAAACACAATGGCACCGGTATCATGAGATGCCAGCGGTTCAAGATAATTGAGACTTTATTTGTCGTTAAATGTAATGAAATGGAGTTAGCAATCTAATTTTTTCGTGGCAATAAGAAATGGATGCTTTTCTTTCACACGCCATGCCAATTGCAAGAAAGTGGAGATCCCGATTTTCTTGCGATGCGATTATAAAACAATATTGTAGTGTTTTGATCGCTAACGATTTAGACAATGGCCTTTAATAGAGTAGCAAGGAAATCGGCATCGCAATTTTCATGCGCTGTACGAAATGGAACGATACTACGTTTTTTATGTCATAACGTTTAGAATTCTGCTTTTTTCACAATTAAATTGGCGATGCAGAATAGACGGGATCATGAATTGCTTTGCACGTAAGAAAATTATATCGACGTACCATTTGATGTTTTTGATGTTGTACACGTAGTTGATTTCATTTTTTTTAGACCGCATGCAAGTCGGAATCCCGGTTTCCTTACTGCTCTACTAAAATCGAATGTTAAAATGATTCGGCGGTAAGAACATTTTTGTATTAATTTTGTCGCATTTTATCTCGCCTCTTCTACCAGACTAATCGCAAGGACAAAGTTAGTCTGTTCAAAATTGTTGTATTTAATTATTGAATTTTATAACGACAAAACATACAGGCAAAACTAGTTTGTTGAATAGTCTCACATTTCCTGTCACAATTCATCTTGAATTTTCTGCGAGACCAATCACACAAACATAAGTAGTCTGCTGGAAAGTCTTGCATTTTATTTCGTATTTTTACGTGGTACGCACGTTCTGTTGAAAAAGTACGGAGCGCACCACCTGGAGTGCGTAAGCGGCGACTTTTTTTAATTAGACGCCTTCCCGGCACCTGGTGCGCAAGTTCTGTTAAAAGCTACGGAGCGCACTACTTGGAGTGCGTAATCGGTGAACCTGTTTAACTAGACGCCTTCCCGGCACCTGGTGCGCAATTTTTGATGAAAAACTACGGAGCGCACTACCTGGAGTGCGTAATCGGCGACTTTATTTAATTAGACGCCTTCCCGACAGCTGGTGCGCAAGTTCTGTTGAAATACTACGGAGCGCACCACCTGGAGTGCGTAATCGGCGACTTTATTTAATTAGACGCCTTCCCGACAGCTGGTGCGCAAGTTCTGTTGAAAAAGTACGGAGCGCACCACCTGGAGTGCGTAATCGGCGACTTTTTTTAATTAGACGCCTTCCCGGCACCTGGTGCGCAAGTTCTGTTAAAAGCTACGGAGCGCACCACCTGGAGTGCGTAATCAGCGAACCTGTTTAACTAGACGCCTTCCTGGCACCTGGTGCGCAATTTCTGTTGGAAAACTAGGGAGCGCACCTCCTGGAGTGCGTAATCTGCGACCCTACATAACTAGACGCCTTCCCGACAGCTGTTGCGCAAGTTCTGTTAAAAAAGTACGGAGCACACCACCTGGAGTGCGTAATCGACGACCCTGTTTAACTAGACGCTTTCCAAGCACCTGGTACGCAAGTTCTGTTAAAAAACTACGGAGCGCACTACCTGGAGTGCGTAATCGGCGACTTTATTTAATTAGACGCCTTCCCGACAGCTGGTGCGCAAGTTCTGTTGAAAAACTACGGAGCGCACCACCTGGAGTGCGTAATCGGCGACTTTATTTAATTAGACGCCTTCCCGAGAGCTGGTGCGCAAGTTCTGTTGAAAAAGTACGGAGCGCACCACCTGGAGTGCGTAATCGGCGACTTTTTTTAATTCGACGCCTTCCCGGCACCTGGTGCGCAAGTTCTGTTAAAAGCTACGGAGCGCACTACCTGGAGTGCGTAATCAGCGAACCTGTTTAACTAGACGCCTTCCCGGCACCTGGTGCGCAATTTTTGATGAAAAACTACGGAGTGCACCTCCTGGAGTGCGTAATCGGCGACCCTGTTTAACTAGACGCCTTCCCGACAGCTGTTGCGCAAGTTCTGTTAAAAAAGTACGGAGCACACCACCTGGAGTGCGTAATCGACGACCCTGTTTAACTAGACGCTTTCCAAGCACCTGGTACGCAAGTTCTGTTAAAAAACTACGGAGCGCACTACCTGGAGTGCGTAATCGGCGACTTTATTTAATTAGACGCCTTCCCGACAGCTGGTGCGCAAGTTCTGTTGAAAAACTACGGAGCGCACCACCTGGAGTGCGTAATCGGCGACTTTATTTAATTAGACGCCTTCCCGAGAGCTGGTGCGCAAGTTCTGTTGAAAAAGTACGGAGCGCACCACCTGGAGTGCGTAATCGGCGACTTTTTTTAATTCGACGCCTTCCCGGCACCTGGTGCGCAAGTTCTGTTAAAAGCTACGGAGCGCACTACCTGGAGTGCGTAATCAGCGAACCTGTTTAACTAGACGCCTTCCCGGCACCTGGTGCGCAATTTTTGATGAAAAACTACGGAGTGCACCTCCTGGAGTGCGTAATCGGCGACCCTGTTTAACTAGACGCCTTCCCGGCACCTGGTGCGCAATTTCTGTTTGGAAAACTAGGGAGCGCACCTCCTGGAGTGCGTAATCTGCGACCCTACATAACTAGACGCCTTCCCGACAGCTGTTGCGCAAGTTCTGTTAAAAAAGTACGGAGCACACCACCTGGAGTGCGTAATCGACGACCCTGTTTAACTAGACGCTTTCCAAGCACCTGGTACGCAAGTTCTGTTAAAAAACTACGGAGCGCACTACCTGGAGTGCGTAATCGGCGACTTTATTTAATTAGACGCCTTCCCGACAGCTGGTGCGCAAGTTCTGTTGAAAAACTACGGAGCGCACCACCTGGAGTGCGTAATCGGCGACTTTATTTAATTAGACGCCTTCCCGAGAGCTGGTGCGCAAGTTCTGTTGAAAAAGTACGGAACGCACCACCTGGAGTGCGTAATCGGCGACTTTATTTAATTAGACGCCTTCCCGACAGCTGATGCGCAAGTTCTGTTGAAAAAGTACGGAGCGCACCACCTGGAGTGCGTAATCGGCGACTTTTTTTAATTAGACGCCTTCCCGGCACCTGGTGCGCAAGTTCTGTTAAAAGCTACGGAGCGCACTACCTGGAGTGCGTAATCAGCGAACCTGTTTAACTAGACGCCTTCCCGGCACCTGGTGCGCAATTTTTGATGAAAAACTACGGAGTGCACCTCCTGGAGTGCGTAATCGGCGACCCTGTTTAACTAGACGCCTTCCCGGCACCTGGTGCGCAATTTCTGTTTGGAAAACTAGGGAGCGCACCTCCTGGAGTGCGTAATCTGCGACCCTACATAACTAGACGCCTTCCCGACAGCTGTTGCGCAAGTTCTGTTAAAAAAGTACGGAGCACACCACCTGGAGTGCGTAATCAACGACCCTGTTTAACTAGACGCTTTCCAAGCACCTGGTACGCAAGTTCTGTTAAAAAACTACGGAGCGCACTACCTGGAGTGCGTAATCGGGCTCTCTTCGTACTTAGACGCCCCATTGATACGTTGTGCTCGAGTTTAGTACAGGACGCGTTTCATCTAGCCTCCGCTTATAAGAATCGTTCAGCGCACTATGTTCTATTCTTCTTGTCGGTATAGGTATACTTATGTACATACAAAGCGGGTTATGTATCTATATTTATTTGTTTATATTCGTAGCCGACCATTCTAACCTACTCAAAAACGGCTTATTTAATCATGATTTTCTCAAAATCCAGCGATTTTCCAGAGTTGCGCCTAGCAAGTCTTTTGTTCAGGAGATTATCAACTACAACTTATCAAAGTTGCAGCCGATTTGACCGGGACCTCATTTCCTATCATTTTGTGAGGGGTCCTTTAAATACTAACATTTCAAAATTCAAAGTATAAAAGTAGTGAGGTTGTCAGTTTCGAAAGATTGATTTTGAATGTGTGCTGTGAGATGGTAATACAAGTCAGCAGTGTTACTTATTTGGTAATCGTTATAATTTTAAACTGATTATTAAGCTGACACTTTGAGAATCGGTCATCATATTCAGGCTTTAAAAGAGTCAAATTGGCCTCATTTTAATTAGTCTCGTGTTTAAGTCCGAACTCTGTACCACGCGGTCCGTAAACTGACGGAGATTCTATTATACTACAAGGTATTTATTTTGTGAATAAAAGGAAGAAATACATTTTAATTTAAACGCAAATCGAGTGAAATCATTTCAAAAGTCTATTGGTCATTATAAACTACAATTCAGCAGAAAGAAAAAGACGAGGATAGCAGAAGCAGCAAAACATAGACAATAGAAGCAGCAAAGGTAAATCGTATAAAATACATACATCTAATACAGGTAATGAGTCCATCAATCTAGCCATTTGATCTTCACTCTTTAAACAAATCCACACAAATACAGTCCTACCTATGTACTGAGAGTGTAGGTAGGACATAACACTTTATAAAAAGTCTACTGCATAAAATTAAAACCATTTTCTTATAAAGCTGTCTAGCTGTATACAGCCTCATATAATAAGGGGCCACCCCTCCCTTTATTCTAGACACCCTTCCCTTTATTCTAGACACCCCTCCCTTCATTCTGGCCACCCTTCCTCTTTATTTCAGCCATCCCTACTTTTACTCTGGCTACCACATAACATCAACAATTTTTAAAATTTTGAGCTTAGAACATTTTTAAAAATTTGAACTTACAATTTTCACGAATTTCGGACTTAGATAATTATGGTTTTGGTGTGAGATCTCAGGTTAGATATCACCTGAGATATCATCTGAGATTTTTTAGTAGGGAATGAAAGGAATTTTAAGATACTATGAGAAATTTTACTATGTTTTACAATCAGATACATCAAATTTGGAGACTAAATATATTGAAAATTCATATGGATGTATTATTCATGTGGGAGACAATGAATGATTATCTGGTAATGTGGTATAGAGAGATAGGGCGTTAGGAGAGATTTTATCTCTCCTCTATTTCAGTTAGTGATCAGATTAAGATTTAATTGCGTAAAGTTTTACGATAAATACTCTATTATTTAAAAAAATTTTAAAATACGATTTATGTAAGAAAGATAATGTAAAGTAATTTTATTATATGTTTCAGATATATTAGATATTGTGAGATATTTTACTCTGTGATTTAGTTAAATAATTAATTCAGTTATGAAAATATTTTAAACAATTTTTTTAAATCCAATTTTTAATAAAATGGAAAAAACCAACATCTACACAAACATAAAGCGGCCATAGGGTAGGATAGGTTATTTACCATACTGAAAATAAACGTTTTAAAATATGTAGTATTTCTTATTATTTAGAAAAATTTTAAAATCAATTTTCTATAGTATAATGTATACGTAATTAATCGTATCTATAAAGTTTATTATTCGCGAGCAAAGCGAGCATTTTTCGCTAGTATGTAATTAAAGTAGATCAAACTGAGACTGTCTATCCTTCGATGATCAAATTATACGTTAAGGGGTTATGACAGGGTTAAAACCTGAAAAAAAAAAGAAAAATGATTAGGGCTGTAAAAAATTAATATATGTAGGTGCTCTAAAAACTACATTTTTCATTTAAAATATAAGTATTATACATCACTTTTATGCATAAAAAATATGCATAAAGTGAGTATAACATTTAAAAACAATTAAAGGTATTTACTTACCAAAAGTCCTAATTTTCATCAATTTTCTTTACTTGCCGCAGGTTTCTGCAGGAACCGTACCTTCAATCCTGGTGAACCAGACTGGAAAATCTTCCTTATAAGTCTGGTCACAAACTGAGCGGAAGGGATTTCTGAAAAACACAAAATCAATATAATTAATTATACATACATTGACAGTATTAGTAATTATAGTGAATGTTACATATGTAAACATACGTAACATTCACTTTGAACTTATCTTTTCCAATTCTGCTCCGCTCAGTTTGTGAGGAAACCTATCCCGAAGGTTTCTCTAAAATTTGAGCTCAATTGGTTCATCCGTTCCTGAGAAAACCTGCGGCAAGTGAATAAAAATCATGAAAAACCTAATTCTGAGTAAATGGCATTTAAAGTTTTACTTAATATTTAATAAAATAAAGTATACTTACAAATAATTTTCAACGTCTAGGCCAAATATAATCCAAAAGTAGCTGTCTGGGGATGATGACTGGAGAGACGCGTATTCAAAAAAGCTTCATTATGAAAGCTTATGTCCTCTGAAACACAAAATATGTAATAAGTGAAAAAAGGTTAAAATATTAAATTCAGTAGTTTTTAAATTTTTTTTATAATTCAAACTCAAAGTATGCTAAATTTTTGTGAAAAATTATTCAACATACTTTGAGTTAACGTATTCTTAATAAATATTTTATAATAAATTCTAAATATTTAAAAATATACTTACAAATGCTGTTTCTCATCCATGTAGCAAAAGAGCAGAAGAAATGAACACTAGAAGCTAAAAAGGTTTTGTCCAGATGTGATTGATAAAAAGTAGGTCAGAGAACAGCTGATCAGCTGTTGAGCTAACAGCAAGCCAGCAGACTCAAGCAGACTAAACTATCACTAATGTGCATGGTTATGAAAAAAAAAAGAAAACTGGAAAACTGTCAGCTCTGCTCTGACCAAATTTTCATTTTATTTTGTAATGTGTGTATTGTCTATGTTGGATGAAAAGTGATATGAAGCTTGTAGTGAATGCTTGTTTCAGTGTTTGGTTAGGAGTGAGAAGTATAGGGGTTATTTGTGTAAATGTTTAGTGTGCCCCAGCTGAGTAAGAATCATCATCCGGATTATTCCTTTTCCTCTTAGCTTTTCGGGCTTCTAGTGTAGATTCCATTGCTCTCTTGTCTGACCAGAAAAGCCGTTGTTCGTCTGCACTCTTGGCCCAGTCTACTGCAGAAGATCCCGGATGCACATTGAAATTCTTCATCACCTGAAGTACTCCAGCTTTGCCATCATTGAAGGAAGCAACAGCAATGAAAATTCCAATCTCCAAGACTGTGAGGCCGCTGAAAGTTTCCTTGGGGACGAGTTTCCAGATGGACTGGTTGAAGCTTTCGTTGCTGTTCTGGGTGAAGCCTCCAATGCATCTCTCCAGCAGGTCTGCTTGCGTCAAGTCCTTGTAAATTGGCTTGATTGCCTCCATAATTGCCATAGGAATCGTGTCTCGATGTTGGAAATTCTTCAGTTGTCCCTTGGCTTTGGCTGCTTGCCATTTACACCAACTGTCTGATCCCACGGGACAAAGGTGGTGTCTCGGCTCTTGATCCGTTGAAGATTTGTGATGGAATGTTGCCCAGATGGCATTGGACATTTCTTCAACAGAATGATGATGGCTTCGGATGGCATTGCCATAATATGTTGTAAGTTTATCAATTCTTTGAGCTGTCAGACGGTTCTTTCCACCTATCCCTGCACCATCAGACAGTTTTTGGCCAGCCAAAGTTTTCTTCAGATTTCTCAGTCTGGTTCCCATTCTCTTCTGCACGTGTCCAACACATTCCTTCTTGATGATGAAAAAATCTTCTCCATATGGCTTGGCATCATAGAGGGCCTTGTATACTTTTGAGTCGCCATCTCCTATGTAGCTCTTGTATTTGATACCGTGTAATGCCTCTGATCTTTTGAACATTTCCACAATACCGTCTACTTCCATTTTTCCAGAACTTCCCTGATGATTGGCGGAGCACTGGTCTTGATGTGCTTCAAACCACTCTCTGTATTCTTCAGTGTCCTCCACTTGATGTGATTCACAAGCCTTACAAAATGATTGTTTCGGTGCCACATCAATCACTTTGCCATTGTCGTTCCGGATCAACGTTGATACTCCTTGAAGGGAAGAAAATCCTCGTTTCCTCCAAGATCCATCACCGGAAACCATATCACAACAATTCTCCTGAGTCTCATCTGTATTACATTTTTCTTGCATAGCTGCTTTCATTGACTCGGTAGCTACTCTTTGACTCGAAATTTTTAACTCATGATTGATAGTTCCAAAATGACTATGAGCAACTGGTGGTAAAAAATCCATGATTCCACAAAAGGTTTTTAAACCAATGTGTCCATGGCCCAGAGCTCTCATTGCTAAAACTACTCGCTTATTGATTTCAAAGGCATTACGCTTTTGACCAATTTGCCTACATGAGTCAATGGATTCAGCTTTACAGCAATTATTACAAGTCATAGATAGTTTGCTACCCAGGCCTCTGATATCAACTTCATTAAAAGTGATATCTCCGCCACAGTTTTTGCAAGCCAGAAATTCTTGTAATCCGGGCAAAAGTATAGAAATGTCAAAAATTCTATATTGTATAGAACCAGCTTCAACATACTCTGATGTTAATTTCTGTCTTGATCTGGATACTGGAATTTCTGGCTGTGCAAACTGCGTAGCTGCTGTACCGGATGTTGATGGTTGCGTAGTTGTTCTTGTTGGAGATCTTGCACTGGATGTCGATGGAAGTGGCATTTCTCTCTCTGGTGGTCCAGGTGCAGTAGACGATGAAGGATGTGCTTCCGATGGTGCTTCATTTCTTGAAGATGGGATGGTCGTTGACGATGGTTCACTTCTGTACAACCTCCTTTGCCTCCTCTTCTTTCTTCCAAACCTACGCTTTCCTTGTGCAGATGAGCCTGGCTTTCTATTTCTTGAGCCAGTCATCTTATTGTTTTTTATAATCTTGATATTTCACAACACAATAATACACTCACAATAACACAATAATAACCTAGATTTTAAACTAAATAAAATACTTGTGCAATTTTCAGTTAAAATTATTAGTTTAAAACTAAAATCTTTACTGAAAAATTGAACTGAATATTATTTAGTTAAACAATCACTGTTTATCATTTAACAGCGAGTTTGACAACCTGCTAGTGCTATGGTAAAACAGGATTCTAGTTAGAGTGCCATTCGCTGTAGATACCATTTACCTCGGCCGATAACCGCCAAATTTAAAATTTTTTCCAATGCGTCGTACAGTGAAAGGCATATACACACACACACACACACACACACACACATATATATATATTTGATATATGCATAGCATCTTATGTACTTTCTTTTAATAAAACCATTTATAAAACATGAAATGGTACTTATAGTATAAAATATACGATTATCGAAAATCATGATTTTTTTTTTGGTTTTATGCCTATAACTTTTGAAAAAAATTTTGTACCGAAAAGTGGGTTTCGAGAGCTTATTCTACAGTAAATTTCCTACAAAAAACGTTAATAAAAAAAAATCGATTTTTTTGAAATTTTAACCCTGTCATAACCCCTTAATTTGCGGAGATTGAAATAACGAATAATGTGAATTTTAGTTTTCTGATTAATCCTGATATGTGGCCGTATCGATAGCCCGAACGAAAAACAGTTTAGTTGCTGTTCCTGACGAAAAAGTGTACGGTTCTTATTCCCTACGAAGAAAAGTATAGTTGACGTTTCTTGCCATGAAAAATGGTACAGTTGCATTGTCCTCGCAAAAAGTAGATAGTTGAGCTTTTCCCCATAAAAACAGTACAGCTCAGATTCTCCCCGCAGAGAGTAGTATAGTTCTATTTCCCCTTCGGGAAGAGTAATACAGTTACTGTGTCCACCACGAAAAATAGTACAGTAAGTAAAATTCAAAACTAAAAAATGCAACAAATTTTTTCAATCAATTTTTTTACCTCTCTCGAGTTTTTTCTCTAAATGCACTTTTATAAAAGTTTCATAAGAACAAATATATCTTTATCGAAAAATGCTCTCAAATTTTTTCAGATTTTTAAAACACGTTTTTCAAAAGTTCGATTTTTTTTGACTGATTGATTGAAAAAAATTGATTTGTAATTTTTTTTTACAGTTGCATTTTTTTTAATTTTAATTTTTACTTACTGAACTACTTTTCGTGGGGGTTGCAGTCACTGTACTACTTTTCGGGATGGGGAAATAGAATCGTACTTGAGTAATGATGGCTCAATCGGTAGAGTATCGGGCTAATAATCCAGAGGTCCTGGGTTCAAGCCTGACTCTTCACGACTTTGGGAACACTTCTTTGTTTACATAAGTGTCTATACATCTAAGCTCCAGTGGTTCGAATTCCACTGTGCACAACGTGCATTTTTCGTTGTAAATAAAACTGTCTCGGTTCCCATTGCTCTGCGCGAGTACCTAAAAATAGTGGACTCAATGCACTGAAATTAAGTACTCACAAGAGCAGGCAATTAAGAGCTATATAAGACTCGTATGAGAACTTGAAAACGCTGTAAAAATAAAATAAATAAATAAATAAATAGCGAATAAAAGTAATATCAAAATTTTATAATAATTTGAAAGGACCAACTTGTCAGATTTTTGCAATTTATGTGCGATGCTGCTTAATCAGACTTTTTCTACATAAATATTTAAAGCTTCACAAGAGTCTGGGATCGTTCCATTATAAAATTTCTGCAAGACTTTTGACCCAGACTTTTGCAAAACTTGTCATAAACTTTGGTTTTATGTGGGCGCTTATAATTGATTATTATTACATTGTTTTAAAAATAAACACAAAATCGCATATAACTTAAAAGGAAGAGGAAAACCTCGTGTGAACTATAAGAGTTAAAATATGTAAAAACCAATGCATAGAGATTATACTATCAATAGACTATATTAATAATTTATATTTACTGAAAAAATGTAGTGTAAATAATCCCCCTCCTGACTGCATTAATCTATAACTATAACCCATTAAGGACGAGCGAAACATTTTTTTCATGCTTTCTGTTACCGCATTATTTTATATGAAAAATGCTGCCAAAAAATTGAGATAAGTCATTATCGATGTAGAATTGTCTGAATTTTCGATTGACGCAGTCAAAATTAAAGTTGTTCGTTTAATACAAAACATGGTTTTTGAAAAAAATTGTTCTCTTTTCGATGTTATCATACCTAATACTCTTTTGGATCTTTTCAATTTGTGGATATTTTACGTCCATTTTTTCTTAATGATATAAAAAATGTTGTCGGTAGGACTAACTTTTCATACAGTAGAAAAAAGCGCTGGATTTAGGCCGAACGGTTGACCATTTCAAATTTGATTTCTATAGATTACCTTGACAGTAGCAGGGATTTTTCTATAAAATAATTTCATGTCGTGATATAAAGTTTTAATATTATAAAGGATTCAACTGCATTGTCAAGCCTATAACGTGTGTTGTGGAAATTTATAGTCATCTAACTTTATACTAAAGGATTCTATGACTTAATAGTGTGTAATTTTGATTATTTAAAATATCCTTATTTAAATGGTATGTGACTCTATCACTCGAAAGTATAGTATATAGATTAAAAGCATGAATCTATCGCTCTACTCGAGTCAAAAATAATTTTAGAATATAGGCTCTGCACTGCATATTCTCACAATGGAGATCTGTATGCAGGCAGGCCTAAAAAAAAATAAAGAGAGAAATATAAATTTCTCTGTTGGCGTTTCGTCCCAGCTGTCAGAGTGGACTCCTCAGTAAGGCTCTGACAGCTTCCTCAGGAAGTCCACTCTGACAGCTGGGACGAAACGCCAACAGAGAAATTTATATTTCTCTCTTTATTTTTTTGAGGCCTGCCTGCATACAGATCTCCATTGTGAGAATATGCAGTGCAGAGCCTATATTCTTTTAATCTATCCTTATTTAAGTTGTCATGAGCAAACTATTAATGAAATATTGAATAAAAAAAGACCTTTTCTGTTGTTTATTTAAGAATAAGAGCAATTATATCCCTACAATGTGAAAACTAAATGAAAATAAATGCCTGTAAAAATTAGGACGGTACTAATATGTTTTATAGAAATTATTTTATGGAATTCTTACCTATAAATATCTGGAGTAAAGTAGGGAGTAACATTTTTTTTACTGATACGAGTTATCTTGCTATAAGGTTGAACCACAGGTAATCCTAAAGGTGTTACCCACTCCATATTTTCTTCTCGTACTATGCAAATTAGACGTGCACATTCGGTAAACCAATCTTGAATTTCTCTTGCACTCTTAAACATAGTCCTTAAAGTTTGAAATGTCTTTTGAACAAGGTAAGTCGATGCTGGCCACAGATGTTCTTGTGGGAAATGATCTATATCTAATTTTAAAATTAATTTTATTGAAATGTTTTTTTGTAGTATTAAATAAATGTATTCTATATTTCTTTTTTAAACTTGAAATTTTGTAAACAATCGATAAAAAATAACTTGGCAATAATAGCTATATTTAAATTCAGTCAAAACGAAAATTGGCTTATTAGTGAGCGAAGAGAATAGAAAGGAATCGCTCAGTGTGTGTGTATGTGTGTGCATGTGTATGTGTATGTGTATGTGTGTGTATGTGTGTGCATGTGTATGTGTATGTGTGTGTGTGTATGTGTGTGCATGTGTATGTGTATGTGTGTGTGTGTGTATGTGTGTGTGTATATAATACAATATTTGCAATGCCATAATTTATACTAATTTTTTAATTTTGAAATGTCAGTAAAAGCATCATTTGGACATGAAGTCATCTATACTTTGTATTCAGACTGGATTTAAAATATTTCTTTTAAAATATTTCTTTCAATTTTTAGACGTATTAGCGTAGATGGCTCTATGAGCAGCGATAGCTTACGCTTCGCGCTGACCTAGGATTTTTTATGCCCAAATTTGATTTTGCATCAGTAACTTTATTTAAAAGCATTTTTTTAACTTTAACCCACAGAGAGAAAAAAATATTTCATCGAAAACTACAATTTTTCTATTAATTATTTTCTTTGTAAAATCTGTCATTTCTAATTTTTATGTATAAAGATGGATTATGGATAAAATTCGATTTTGAAACGATAACTTAACGTTAAAGAGTTCTTCAGCTTTTAATAAAAGGTTGTATGTGATCCAAATCTACAACTTTTGTATTTCAATTTTTTTGTAGAATTTTTAGAATTTAAAAAACTAAAGTCTAAAAATCAATTTTAGTAATATCTTAAAATGACCATATATTTAATACATGCACAGAATTAGACCGAAATATTTTTTGTCACCTTATTAGCACAAGGAGTTAGTTAAAGAAATAGTTGAATTATAAGTCATTATTTTTTAAAAATCTATATAAAAGCAATATAAAGACAATCTAGCTTTATCTATTTAAAGACAATTTAGCTCGAAGAGATCACTAAACTAATTTTTTAATAATGTTAAGCTACTTAAAATGCTGACATCGGATAGTTACAATAGTGAACCTTATCAAATCCTAGAAACAAAGTACATATAACTTCAATGTGCTAAAATCGTACTTTTACTGATTAAAAACCGCGTAAAAATACCTAAGTTTGGCGAAACTTGATCTGAACTTAAGTTTGGCTAAACTTTGTCCAAGCTTAGCCAATGAGACTGAGACAAACTTTAATATTTTGCAGTCTATATCAAGGAAAAGTTTAGATGAAGTTCAGAGAAACTTTGGCAAAACTTTGTGCAAAGTTTTTAAAACATGAAAATCTACGTACGCATGTTTATCTAAACTTTTGTAAAACTTTCGCAAAATTTCGACTGAAAAACTTTGAAAACTCAGGCACAAGTTCAGCTAAAATTTAGCTAAACTTCGTCAAAACTTCGCCGAAAGTTTTCAAAATGTGGCAGAAATTTACAAAAAATGTAAAGGAATAGCATAAGTTTATTAAAACTGAGAATTCCTAAGCGAAAGTCTGTGCCAGAATAAGGCAAGTACTGAATCATGTGCGTGAATTGGCATAGCTTTTTACGTAAAGAATATAAAGCTTTCAATAAAAAGAATTCCTTTTCAAGTTTTTTCATATATTTTTTATTCAACGCAAATGTTTAAGGGTGATTGAAAAGGCATATTAATGTAAGGTAAGTAATTAATGTTTTTTTTTTTTCAATTTGAACGTCTTTTCAGATGTAGATGCATTTTCGTCGTAACCCCTCTATTTATTGTTTGTGTCCTTGTTTTCTCGAGCTTTAGCGTACGTTTCTTTGCTTTCATATCATCTTTAAACAAATTTTTAAAACTTCATAATCAATTTAAATTTAACTGGAACATTTTTTTATCCAAAAATATATGTAAAAAGTAGAAAACTAAATTTTTTAGAGTTGTTATAAGCCTAATATATTTTTAAGACAGAATACACACTGTTCAATGACTTTTGGCACTGTCCATAGGATTCTAAGAATATGTATGCGTGAAATAGTTTCAAATTTTTTTACATGCTTGATATAGTATTAGTTATCGTATTAATGTAGATTGTATTTAAAAAATGAAAAATTATTATTTTAACAAATTATTTTCACTTTTTATTTTTTTATGAATCTTCTACTCAATCAAATCAAAAATCCGAACATTCATACTATAAATAATATTATAACAAGCATGTAGAAAGAATTTGAAACCATTTCATGCATACGTACTCTTAGAATCCTACGTACAGCGCCAAAAGACACTGTATTCTGTCTTTTGAATATTGTGACGTGGCTTCTTGCTAGCCTTCTTGGTCGCTCCTAGCAGCGCGCCGGCAATGCAAAAGGGGATTTCGCGCGACGGCGTCTTCATTAGCGCTGTCGCGTCTCTTTGTTTCTTTCTCTTTCTTTCGCGCTGTATTAGCGCGCTGAGATAGGTGTCGACGCCTACACTCTTTCGCTCTCTCTCTCTCTCTCTCTCTCTCTCTCTCTCTCTCTCTCTTTCTCGCTCTCTCTCTATCTCTCTCTCCTAATACTTTTTCCCTTCCCCTTAAGCGATTTCGCGTGCGGTTCCTGCTGCCTCGACCCTCACTTCGCAGTTCGTATACAAGTATGTGTGTAGGCATGGCTCTGAGCTTGCACTTGTATATGTATACGTACGAGCGCTTTGTCGCAATATATTACACTCAAAACAATTCCAAAAAATTAAGTTTCATTGTTTTTTACATATCTTTTTAGATAAAAAATGTTACAATTAAATTCAAATATTAACTGTGAAATTTACAAAAATATTTTTCAGATTTTATAAGTATCAGGTACCCTTAAGATAATGAAATTGATAATTGTTGTTGAAGTGAACAAAATTCTAAAAACCTACGAATAAATTTTATGCTCTTACTTTTAACTGAAGCCTACTTAAAATAAAATATTTTTATTTGTTATAATATGGTTAGAGTGTCACTAAATTTACCTTTGAGTTGACGAGCTATTTGTAATTTAGCACCAAACCAGGTAACACCATAAACAGTTGTCATTATAGTTTGTTTGATTACTTTTCTTTTAATGAAACCTTCCAATATTTTAGCTATGTGATTACCATTATTTGCATCTTCTTTACGTTTTTCATCGACCTATAGTTAAAATAATTTTGATAAAATGTAAAAACATTGTCTGCTATATATATACTATATAAATATAGTAGAATGATGATTAATTACCATAGTAGCAACGCTACTATATACATCTTGAGGAGAATCACTAGGAAATAAATTAACACTTTCTGCACCAATTTGGTCTCTTCCAAGTGCTGCATAATGTTGCAGACCATTACAACTACCATCTTGATGAATTGGAAAGCCTGTCATATGATGAATAGGATCAGATGATTTTAATGCTTTAGCTATTTCCATACAAGCAGCTAAAGTTTGCCATGGTTCTTCTGATTTAGCCCACCACATTTTTCCCTAAAGAATGTTTAATTAACTTAACTAATATAGCTTATTATTTTACTGTAAAAAGTTTGTAACTTACGGTCAAAGGATTTTCAGCACTATCAAGAATTTGTTCGATTATTTCATCAGCGTACTCTAATCTCGTACTAATTGATTCCCTTTTTTTAAAACCAGTTAAATTTATGGTATGTAATTTTAACCAGTTCAGACCTTGAGGTCCTAGTGGTTTTTTTACAGCAAATACAAGCATCGATCTTGCCAAATCAGATCCTAAATGATTTAAATGTGGCGGTACTGGATAAACCCGTCCCCGGAAATCCATATTATGTGGTAACCAAAATATTTCATTTCTAAACTGTAATAAAAATTACTTATCATTTTACAAAATTATAATTCAAGACTTTTTCTAAAAAATGTAATTGCAAAATTTACGTGATTGGCTAATGATAATCTATACAAAGCATCACACCATAAAGAATACATTTCGTTCTTTCTTCTTTTTAACTCAATTCTAGCCTTTTCAACCTTTTTCTTTTCTTTAGAGTCAGCATTGCTTGGTGCAGAAGCAATTGGAGCAAGTACTGATGGTGGTTGGGGCATGTTTAACTCAACTGACCCATCATTTTGAAATACCTTTTATAATTAAATTACATGAATTATTATGTTTATGCATAATATTATACTGTTTATTTAATTTAAATTTATTTAAATTTACTTTAATAGCTATATCAAGAACAGATGTATTGACAGTCCACGGAACAGACCCCAATTGATTCAGACTATCCAAAGCTGGATAAAGGTGATTTGCAGGTGCATTTATTAATCGGCTCCACTGTTGATTCTGCAATTTATTATAAATGTTTCATTAGATAAATAATAAAAATAAAATAAAGCTCAAAAAAGTTTTTTTATGAAAAGGAAATTCACATTCAGTATATTAAATTTATAAAGAAATTATAATGCAATTGCGTCCCTCCATGATGTCAGAAATCTCGCCAGACTTACCCCCATTTGAGTCACTCTCACAATATCTGTTTTTGTAACGATATATCCACCGCTATGTACAGACACCCATGGGCGTGGTGGGCATACTGAAGGTACAAGAATAGTATCAAAAGTTAGATTTTCTGGCTGTGAATCTCTAAACAATTTCGCTACAATCGGATGCGGCTTAACCTGAAAATTTATCAATTTTATTGTATATATATATATATATATATAGGTGATTCTCTGTAAAATTGAGAAGCAAATTTTATTTTATTTTATTTATTTCATTTTATATTCATTTACGGGCTTATCAACCCTATTACGCAGATTATGTGACAATGTTACTCATATAAATTCTTAGTTTATTATTTAATACAGCCTAGAATAAAGTCCCTACCTACCATACCAGTATTCACCACAGGCTATAGTGCAAGTCCTGTGACATAGGGAAAACTCCGCAGAAAATCCTACGTCAGTACAGCGGAGTCGCAGAGTTCATCTCCCGGTGGAAAGAGTGAGAATTTCTATGTTTCAAATTCACTCTCTTGGACCCTCCGGGATTCGAACCCTGGACACTTTGGGCCGCGCTGACATAGTCAGTAACTGGCGCGCCTTAGCCAACTGAGCCAACAAAGACCTCAATAAATAAATATCGTTATAATTCTCAGGATATGTTCTGTAGGTTGTAATAATGTCCTGTAAACTTCTATTGCAGAGGGTCAAAGTTGCAAATTTTAGAATTTTTTTCTTACTTTCATTAATTCTACCTCTGGTAAAAAATAGACCAACTTAGTTGGTGAAGGTGTCACATCATTTTTGTCCAAATAAATATCTAACTTAAAAAAAATTTTGTGACTATAAAATAGTACATTGTGTAACAAGTGAGGTATAGTTGCCCATTACGCACGAGGGGCCCTTGGCGCACGAGCGAAGCCATGTGGCCCGAGTGGCGTAATTGGCAACTATACCGAACGAGTTGCACATACTATTTTTTCTCATAAGTGCTCGATAATGTCGAGGGATAAAGGGACGGGGGGTAGGCAATAGAAGGGGGTAGGTTAGCCTAAAAAAATTTATAATAATCAAAAAAATAAAAATTTATTTTAAGCTTTGTTGTACAAAGAAGTACAAAATAAACTTTTCAAGATCATAGAAACATTTATAATCAACTATATTTAAGATACTTAGAAATACTTATTTTATGTCATAATCAAAATTATAATTATGAAAACTAAACTTTTGAGTGATCTTCGAAGATAATTCTAATTGTTGTATTATTACAATTAGATATATGTAAATTGATGCCCTTTTTATTGTGATTGTCTGTACTTGGTACTTCTTCTATTAAAACCTCATTTTTTTCACTCGAAGAAGGTACATTTTCAGTTGTCGGTAATTCTAAGGATTGTGTTGTTGAACTTAAGCGTTGAACAATTTTTGCCGGAAATTGACATCCTGAAGTAGATGGTATACTTGCTGTATTAGTTGAACTTGAGGATTGTAGCACTTGTTTCAAAATTTGCTTGGCGATTTTTGCTTTACTAGCTGTCGAGTCCTCAATGTAACCAGCTGCAACTGCTTCACTTTTCCAGCCTCCATGGCGTTTTATTGTTAGCATGTCAGCACCAGAGTCAGCTAACAAAGTTGCAGAGGTTTGACGATACGTGTGACCTGTATAATTATTCGCATTATCCAATCCGAGATACGTTGACACCATCTTTGGCATATTAGCAATGGTATTGATACCAATTGGCTGTTTTATGCACTTTCCATTACGGTAACAAAAAAAGAATCTGTTAGAATCCACATCCTTTGGTCGTAAATTGACATATTTCTTGTAAATATCATAAAAATCTTGATTTATAATAAAGGACTTTGCTTTATAAGTTTTTGTGACTGTAATTTTAACGAGCACCATATCCTGCTTATCGATAACGTTGTCTATTGTTAAATCACAGAGTTCATGCTTACGTAAACCACCTTGAATTCCAAATACTAAAACAGTCTGTAGAAATAATGATTATTACATTAACAAATGCATACATAACCTCTAAGAGGATTAAATAATTTAGTGGTTAGAAACAAATATGATTAATATTTACCTTTACAGCTAAATACTGGTTATCGGGGGCTTCATTTAGAAATTGCAGAAGTTGATCGCCAGTTAAAACTTCAGCTTTCTTGGGATTGTATCCTTGAGATTTTCATTTCAAAAACTGGATAAGGGTTGCATAGTCATGAATATTGACATTGTGCTTTGCGTGTATGACACTCCTCAACATAGAATACGTTGCCCACATGCTGGTTGGTGCATGGGTTTCCGAAAGTTCATCGAAATATGCCAAAAGTACAGAATCACTTAAATTTTGGATTTCCTTGCTTTTCATCCACTCTACGAATTTCTCGTAGGCTGCTTCATATTTCGGTCTCGACTTATATGGCATCAGATTGTTAACAGCATTTTCTGCCCTCGCCTTTACGTCAGTTGGTAGGTTTTCGGAATTTTCATCATTAATATCGTTACCTGATATTATAGCTGTCGATTTGTCTTTGAGGTTAGACACTGAAAATGAAGAGAAGTGTATCTCATTTAGTACGTATAACAACAAATATTTGTTTTATACATTATATTTTACATACTGAGTGTAATTTATATTATTAAGAATTTATACTTACTAGTGCTGTCTTTTGAAAACGGCAAGAGATGTCGGCATTGAAAAAAGTTTCGTCAGATAAGTAGCGTTATTTTGTATCACTACGGTTTCGCGTGACGTTACTTTTTATAACTCCACGCTTTTGCGTGATGTTATTGAAATTATCCGTTGCTATGGTGGTATAACAAATAAACACAAGTGGTGCGCGCAATCGGATATTTAGAACTCGAAAAACAATTGGGCAATCGGTCATATTGCGAGCACGTATGAGAAAAAAAATAGTTTATAAATAGTTTATGATTACAACGATACGTTCAAGCGTGAACATTACAATAAGTTAGCCATTAAAAATTTTTTCATAACACATGCATCGAAAGGACTCTTTTCGCTGCCTCAAACTCCGTGGAAAGTTGAGTTTTTCTATGCAGTGTCGGAGCGGGACGTAAAAATTTTTACCTCCCGCTGCAATATATAATTACCCTACTCTGGGTAAATCATTGATGAATAACGAGAAGTAAAGTGGCCCCAAAAGACTCCCCTGAGGTACCCCCGAGTTACGAGCGACAGAAGAAGACTTGCCACCATTCGCAAAGACGAGAACCTGCGTTCTATTGGTGAAGTAAGATCGTACCCAGCTGTAGACTTAGTCCAAAAAGCCCATTGATCGCAGTTTAAAAATCAGAAGCTCGATGTTGACAAGGTCAAATGCCTTTGAGAAATCGACGCCCACCACAAGAGTCACGCATTCGTCATCAATTGCTTTGCTAAAGTTGTCCACTATCTGAGTAACAGCTGTACACGTACTACGGCCCTTACGAAAGCCAGATTGAAATTCATCCAGCAGGTTACTTTCCAAAATAAATTCGGAGATCTGATGAAGGGCAACGAATCCGTGCAGCTTTGAGGAAGAGTTTAGAATGCTGGTCGATCTAAAGCCCTCGATCTCAAATGAAAAACTCTGCTTTGTACTAGGAATCGTACTAGGACATATTTACAGTCATTAGGGAAGCAGCCGGCACAAGTGGACAAGTGGATTGAGAACAACCGGGCAGTAATCTCGGAGATGACGGAGTGCAATTGAATCCGGCTCGCGTACATTGGAAGAAGCCGACTTGATAGTTCACAAAACATCCGCCGCATCAATTTTCCTGAAGTTAAAAATCGCCCTTGGAGTTTTTCCGGTTCAGCCGATGGCATAAATAGGGCCGCCGGCAGAGCACCGACAAAAAGAGAGTTGAACGTTTCTGACGACGCCGGTGTCTCGTAAGAGTTTCCACTGCTCAATGGCGTTGGGGCTAGCTATAAGTTTATCGCGGTAAAATTAAAATCGATTGTTTCTTATCGCAAGTCGTACTGAGTTATGCAAGGAGTTATAATATGCATGTCACACTACGCGAACGCTTAAATTTTTTCCTTATTTCTCGCCGAGATGAAGTCCTTGATCTCAGCAGTAAGCCAAAGTGCGTGCCGCTTCTTCAAATCATGTCGCCGTACGGAGCAAAGATGTCATATGCTGCCAACAATGAACGGATAAATACCTCAACCATAGCGTTGATATCTTGACACAGGTAAAGTGCGCTTCAGTTTACATTAGCGAGGTGACGAAGATGATCCGCGGAAATAGCGACGCCTTACTGTGATTGAACCTCGCCGAAGTGCCAAAAACGAAGGGAGGCACGCAAAGCGTCATGCTTCGAAATTGATGGAATAAGGTGCTGGTCATGTGATGCAACTCTAGCGATGTCCAAGACACAAATTTAGTCAATAGTTGAGTGCGTAGCATCACCAGTGTGGTGTGTGAGACCAAAGGAAAGCACGTCAAGGCAGCAGCTCGATAAGGAGTCGACCAGCGTCCGGCGCGGGGAAGTAAGGGAGTGCCACTCGATGTTAAAATCTAGAGTAGAAATGTAAAGTCGTAGCCATTATTGCAGTTTAAGATAGCTTCCTCTACGTTACCCCAAAAGTCAGCTTTCGGAGGGCTCTATATCATACCACAAAGAATGCGGGCGCTCGCAAAAATCAGCTCGAGAAATAAAAACTCTGGGCGCAGACATACGCCGCAGGTTGCAAAGAATGACAGGTTTCCCTGGCTTGGATTGATTCGTGAACGTAAATTGCGACTCCACCACCGCCTTTTCCAATATGGTCCAGGCTTCAAAAACGTTTCGCTGATTCCAAGAATATGTAGATTAGGAGCCTCTGTAAACAATAAAAATAGCATTAAAAAATCATGCATAAAAACGTCCAAAAATTCGAGACTCTTAAAGTAAAGGTAGCATTAGGACATTCCGTCAATTCGTTCCATAATTGTAAACACTTCGATAAATACAAATTAAAAACTGTTTTAACATACATAAAGTAATGGAAAAAAATATATTCATGTTTATGGATTATGTTATTCACACGTCCACAATTGCAGTTTGATGTAAGATATTAAAGTTTAAAAAATATGTAACTACTCGTAACCTTAAACAGTATAAAAAAGTGCAAGGTGTTCACACCAAAAGTATGAGATTTTGAGACTTACATTTTGCCGTTAGATTAAAAGTAAAATCCATTTTCATAATTATATGATATCAAATAACCATTATTTATAATTTGTAGATGTGATTTTATTATGCTTATGTAAAATTCGATAAATTATTTTTAAATTATAACGGTGTTTCTAATTAGGTTCATTTTTTTGCTGTGTCCATATTTATTAAACAGTGTTTATAGGTTACGTGCACTTTCCTATGGTTACTCCGCTTTATTAAACACGTGTGTTAACTTTGAAAAATTAATATTTTTAACCATAAACATATTACTAATTGATTGAAGTGAAGTGGCTAGAATATTTCAAATAAACAATGTTATCAATATAAATGTAGTAAGTTAACATATTTTAACTCCTTGTAGATATTCGTTTAAGGATTTTATTTATTTTATAACGTTGATTTTCGCTCGATTACCAACGTTATGATATCGGCCCTTCTCCTCGGGTTCACCTGAACCCGGTGGCGCCAGACACTTACTTTTAAGTGCCAGAGTCTCGCGACTCTTTTGCCGAACCCGGGGAGTTAGGCGGATTTGCCCGGCTGGCTAGCTCAGCTCCGCAACACGGTAAAGGAGAGAGGGCGGTTCGGATAGAAACACCTCTAGGTTGTCTTTATTTCAGTGCATTCTTTATTCAACACAGATGTAATATTATTTACCCAAATAAAAGGTAGCCGCAAGATATCCGTTCACGATCCACACAAGAGAATTCGACGCGTACCAACAATTGTCCTCTACGTCACCAACCTGAATACCGCTCGCTAATAAAATCGCTACTTAATTCCTAAACCGCGAAGATATCGACTCAAGGTAACTTTCACACTGCCCACTAGGCCACACACTCTCACTGTCCGCCGACTCTTCTTTCACACCTTAACCTATGGACGCGACCTCCCACACTTAGTTAGATCGCGCCCGTGTAACCTACGTTTGGCCGAGGGCCTGTCCGCGTCCGACGACTTACGACACCCCTTGCGCCGTAACCTAATAACGCGACCCCGAGCGAGGCCCCCTTGTCCTCGCCGGCGTACAACCGAATCACACTACCGCGATGTCTAGTGACGCCCCCCATGTCCTCGCCGACGTATAACCGAACCACACAACTACACAAAACAATGTCCCAGATAGCTACGAATTCCCTAACTACGCAGAAACCCCCTTTGTCCGCACGCGAAATAACTCTTCACTCGCGCCGGGACTACGAGATAACCATTCGTCGAAGATATCCGCGTAGTAGGTAACCCGAGGTACACAACGTTCACGCACTGATTCGCACTACGAAAGAACCTTAACTATGAGAAGACATTAAGTAACAGAGACATCAAGGCATCCGAGATATCCGCGCTCGTCGGTGTTCACGCGCTCGCGAGGTGACCATAACTCCGCGGTCGCGAAACCGCGCGTAGAGCTGCACGCATACCCACGAGGGAGACTCAGCTACACAAAGAACGACTTACTGACCTTTTATCCTTCCGCCATCCCTCGGGAGTGAGCTGCAAGGACGTCCGAGCTGGAGCGGCCGGGGCAGGAGAGTGCCGGCTCGCTTTCGCATAGCTAACCTCGCGCTCTCGCTCTTCCTTGCCGTCGAACAGCGTGCGCTCCTATTGGCCGATTCGCTTGGGCCGACGGCCCGAGCTCTCGCGCCGCAATACGCTCGCTCGCCTTACGCGCTGTCGATCGCGACGCATGCGCTCTCGACCTTTCTGCTACGATTAATGTTGGAGAAGACAACCACGAAATTCGAACGTTCGCTACAATAGACAGCCAACATTCACACAGATAATTCTCGCAATGCCGAGGCCTTGCGCGAATTACGAAGCACAATATAAGTCTCAGAAAATCCTTCTGTCTAGGCCTTTGATTCGGGAGCTCGCCTGTTATAAAGGGCGCCGAAGCTGCCTTTTTGCTTCCAACGTTCACGTGGGAGAACCACCATTACGCGTAGCCATGCTGCAGAAGGCGCCAACGTAGGAAGACTCCCGCCCGCTCATCTGCGCCCGACGACTTACGATGAGCGGACTCGAACGCCCTGGATGAATCTGTATCTGCCATTGCCGCGCCGGAGCTCATCATCTTCTCCTCTCATCCTTGAATAAGGAGCGAAGAGGTTCCCCGTATTTTCCTCCTCTCGTTGTCATCTCTCCTCTCCTCGCGTCGTCACTCGAAAGAAACGAAACGTCATTAAAACATGCACATGACCTTGAGACGCTCTACCGCGACAGCTCGGTGATCGATGTGACGTGGCGATCTTTTGCCACGTTACAATTTATATAAATATGACAAAAGTAAATAAGAAAGTTAGTAAAAAGTGTAAAGTAAAAAAATCTGAAACATGTGCTACAAAAAAAGTTGTTTTAAGAGTGAGGAAAAATGTTAAAATTAAACTAGGGAATGAGATCAAAAATAAAGTGAAAGAAAAAAGAATGAAATAAACTCAGAAATCTCTCATACAGAGAAGTATCAAAGTTATTTCACGCCCCATTGACAACTATCTACAAAGCTGTGAAATATCCTAGTGATACACCAAAGTCTCCAGGTCCTCCTACTGTACTGACTACTGAATAAGAATCAGAAGTGGTCAACTGGACTTTTTATCGAGCTGAGAGTGGCTTTCCAGTTTCAAAAATAGAATTATTAGACAGCATATAGGTATACACCTGTGCTCTCAAGAAAAAGACTCCTTTCGCAAATCGAAGACCTGGACGCCATTGGTTTGAGCACTTTAAAAAGAGGCATCCAGAGTTGACTATTCGTACAGTTCAACATTTAAGCCTCACTCGAGCTTCTGTAACTGAACAGGATTTAAGAGGCTGGTTTGCTGAAGTTGAAGCACATTTAGTTAAATTGAATCTACTAACTATACAAGCGTCAAGAGTGTACAATTTCGATGAAACCAACATTCAGTTATGTCCTAAAGCTAATATTGATTTACTAAGAAAGGGGCTCGTAATGCATATAAAATCGTCTATGCAGATGAGAAAGAGTGCCTTACAACTCTCTTCATGTACAATGCTGAGGGTACTCCAGCACCCCCAATGATTATGTACACACAGTTGCTATTGAAACTTTGAATAATCGTGACTTCGCGCCATGTTCTGGACATGTCAATTAACCGGTCACGGGTGGTACAGGTGGTAAGATCACATAACCCTTCATGATCAATGGCGTAACTATCACCGGTCAATTAACATATTAACATGTCAATGAACAGGCGGGAACTGATCAATATTCAAAGTTTCAATAGCAACTGAGTGTACAAGTACGTAAGTAATCAAGTACCAAAAAAAATTGTAGAGAATACTCCTAGTGGCTGGGGTATTGGAAACTCTGAAAATGGCTGCATGACTGCATGACCAACGAAACTTTTTATGAATATGTGGCAAATGTTTTTTATCCCTGGTTACTAAAACAGGAGATTGAATTCCCAATTATTTTGTACTTAGATGGCCATTCATCGCAAGTAACAATTCCTCTGTAAGGCAAAAGGAATTGAACTTATCGCTCTGTATCCCAATATAACTTATGTGATACAACCTCTCGACATAGATTTGTTTCACCCATTTAAGGATGTTTGGCGAAAAATAGTACCCAAATGGAAGATTGAAAATGAGACGTTGAAATTAAAAAAGAAAGATTTTCCTATAGTACTACATGCTGCATTAGAATCTTTTTCTGAAGAGAAAAATATTGTCCAGAACGCATTCAAAGCATGAGGCTTACTACCTTTCAACCCAGATATAGTCAATTTCAACGTACTACAAAAGAAGTCAAAAAATTCTGAGCAAACTGAAGTTTATCAAGTGTATAAAAATCTTAAAATAGAGAATATAAGGCGACATTTACTGCATATTGAGAGATAAATGCCTGAAGAATTACTTCAAGAATTTAAACTGGCTAAATCGATGGGAGTAAAAATCTATCTAGATAATATTAATTTTCATGACATTTTTGACTAACTCCTTCAATTATTTTCGAATTTTTTATCTATTACCAATTAAAAAGGGTTACTTTTTTTTACACTTATGGATAGATATTGAAATTATCTTTCATTTGAGTGGTAAAAATATGTGATTCATAACATTTTTTTAGTACTTTTTTACGTTGGAAAAAATGATCAGTTTCCGTCCGTCCGTCCGTCCGTCCTGATATTATTGTTTATAAAAAAAAATATAATTAATGGTATTTTTGGAGATTTTGGGTCGGTAATTGTATTGGGCACTGGTCCAGGATTCTTTTACAGAATGTCATCTTGAGATGGGGTCCAGATAAAAGGGATGCTGCGAGAGATGATATATACATATATACATACATATACACACACACACACACACACACACACATACATTTATAGTTTTTTTTATATTAAATGGCGTGATGCGTCAAAGTATACATGTATTGCCTATGTATCAGTATGCCTATGCACAGTATGTTTTATCTATGGTGTATTATGGGGTTTTTATGGGGGTTTTATGGGGTTTTTATAGGGATCTCGATTTTTTATCAGATTTGGGTTTTCATAGCATCAAACTAGTATGCATGTGGTTCTATGTATTTTCTATGGGGTTTATACAGTTTTATCATGTAACTCGTATGTTTCGTGTAACGACTCTTCATACAATGACAAATACGTTTATATAAGGTTTTTTTATTCATGGGGTATTATGGTGTTTTTATGGGGGTCACGATTTTTTATCAGATTTTTATCTATGGTGTATTATGGGGTTTTATGGGGTTTTTATAGGGATCTCGATTTTTTATCAGATTTTGGGTTATTTTGCCACATGTATACAATATGATACATATTAGTTATAGAACAAATATGGCAACGAGAGCAAATATTGCGAGATGTGATTTTTTAACTTTGTGCACTTGTTCTTTTAAAATTGTCACAATGATTCACAATGATAAGGTAAGCCTAAAATTTATAATATGTATAAAAATTTTTTAATGCAGCAGATAAATTACATTATCCAGGTAAAGGAGATAGATATTAAAAACTCAGAAACAGTATTATTGTCAACCAATTATTCATTAATACAACAATATAATAGATATAAAAAAATAAATATAGATATAAATAAATAAATATAGATATAGATAAATTTGTATTTATTTATTTTGTGCATGTTTTGTGAATGTTTTGTGTATGTTTTGTGTATATACATATACATAAATTTGTATTTCTTGAGACTGTCATATTTATTATTATTCCGACTTGAAGCTTGAATAATTTGATTAAAACAACACAAAATTTATTAGGGAATGGTCATTCCTACTATTTTCTGGTATGCCCGACTCGATGCAATGGTTACAAAAATTCAAAAACTTGTTCTTTAGTAACTTATAGACGAATTAAAATAAAAAATTCATTTTTTTGAAGCACTATCGAAATATTATATTATTTATTATTATTATTATTTTACAAATTATTATTTAACTACTTTTATTAAATAAATTTTTTTAAATAAATTGCTCTCTGCATTTAACAGTGTTGAGACTGTCATATTTATTATTTGTAATATGCCCACATTACAATTTATTTAAAATTTACAAGGATAAAGTAATTATATTTTGGCGATTACTCAACCAATTGGATTGTATTGAATGATTTTATTTTTTTCTTTTTTCGTGTATATAATGAATAGAATTTACAACAAAATTTTTTAAATATTAATTATACTTTTGGCGATTACTCAACCAATTGGATTGTGTTATTAGAGAAATGTGTCTGAAAATTGATATTTGGACATATATTATTGTCATTTTTTGTTTACTTTTTTCATTTTTTGAGTATGAAACTACAGTAATAATGTTGTAAAATTGTTGAAATGCAGTAATAATAACGTATAAGAATACTAATTATACTTTTGGCGATTACTCAACCAATTTGATTGTGTTATTATAGAAATATTTCCGAAAACACGATATTTCTTGTATATATCTTATTGTCATTTTCTATTTTTCGTTTTTTATTTTGTTTATTTACCATGGAGTTGCTATTTTTGTACATAGCAGCATCTTCACCTATAACAATTTTGAGATTTTCTTCTGATGTAGTTCTTGATAAAGCTACATATAATTGTCCGTGGCTAAATACTAGTGAAGATAAATATAAACCTACTTTATGAAATGACTGACCTTGAGATTTATTTATAGTCATGGCGAAACTTAATCGTATGGGAAATTGTCTTCTTATCATATTAAAAGGTATTTCTTCCAATGATGGAGATAAATCTATACGTGGTATTAATACTATTTTACCAGCATGTTTATTGCTTATAATTTCTCCAATAAGTATAAATTTTTTTATATCCCTAATTATAATTCTTGTTCCGTTACAAAGGCCGCCATTAATATCTAAATTTCTTAAACAAGAAACAATTACTCCTTTTTTTAAAATTAATTTATGTGGAGGTAGGCCATTAGGTGTTAGTGTATTTAAAAATTCTGTTGTTACGGATTCTAATATGCTTTCATTATCTTGACATACAATTTTATCGTCACTATAAAAAATATAAGTTTCTCCATGAATTCGTTCAATAATTTCCTCATTAAGCTTTAATACTTCGGAATTTAAGGGTGCTAATATTACTTTGTATTGTAGTGTTCCATCATTATGATTAATTTGTTCTCCAAATATTTCTGATATTAAATCATTATTACAAATTAATTCCTTCGGTATTTCCCTCATATTATTATTTAACTCAAACTTTGTTGCATTTTTCTGTTCACCTACATCAAGAAGCCAACTCTTAAATTTATTGTCTGAATTTTGTAATCGTAAATTTTCTTTTAATGAAACCTTTAAAAATTGATGCCATATAATACTTCTTTTAATACAAGTTTCCATTATTGTACTTTGATTACCACGTCTAACAATTGGAAGTGTTTGTCTAAAATCACCAGATGTTACAATCATTTTACCTCCAAACGGTATATGATTTTGACATAAATCTCTAAAAAATCTGTCTATTGCATCAAAGGCATGTTTATTCACCATTGATATTTCATCCCAAATAATTATTTTAATATTTTTTAAAAAAATTCCATATTTTGATGTAGGACAAATGTCACATGTTGTTTGCTCATTAATATTTAAAGGTAATTTAAATGTAGTGTGTACAGTTCTTCCATTAATTAATAAATTAGCAGCAATACCAGTCCATGCTGTAGTTAAAAAAGGTATATTGTTTGAAATAAGATATGTAATTATAACATTGTGTAAATAACTTTTTCCATTACCACCAGGTCCATCAATAAAAAATAATTTATTCATTGCGTCGTCAACATTAGTTAAGGTACTTATAATTAAATCGTATAATTTTTTTTGATCAATAGTCAAGGAATTTATTAAATTTTCTAAATTATTTTGTTTATTATATTCTTGATATTCATAGTCTTCTTCCATACAATTAATATCGACATTGCTTGATATATTAAAAGTTTTTAAATTCATTTCTTGTGATATTAAAATTTTCTCAATGTTATTTAGAGCTTTTATTTCTGCTAGATTAACTGGTAATTTTGGATTCATAAAATGCAGTTTTTATTTATTGTATAATTCAGATGCATTAATAGGTTTTTGAAATATTAAAATGTATGCAAATAAATCACACATAGCTTTAGGAAATTTAAATATTGACGCTTCTTCTAAACAGTTATCCCGTTCTTTATCATTACTAATTATGCCTCTCATTAAGCAAGCATCTTCATATTTATCACAGATTATGTTATCAACTGTTCGTATGTCCGTAAAGGATTTTGCTCCGCGAACATGTAGGAGTAATAAACGTAAAAAGAATGTTTCTCTTTTTTTAGGATTTACAAAATACATTCGAGATATTAATGATTTTTGAAATTTTTGTCTTTTGGTCCATTTTTTAAATTTTGAATTAAAAACATAATGGTATGGAATTTCATTGTATAAATATTGTCTGGCATTTTCATCTTCTATATTTAACTTAAACCATGCTGTTAGTGTAGTTTCAATATTTTTATTAATCATTTCATGTTCTTGTCCTTCTATAAAATAAACATAATTTTCTTATTCATCATGAATGTGTAATCTATAAATTGCATACGATTGTTTATATAATTCAAATTCAAAAATTCGATATATAGCTTCTGGTGCACAAACATATCTTGTTGATAAATATTGTGTTATTTCATCAAAACTATATGTATTTACTTGCTCATCATTATTTTCAGCATTTAAATTACTTGGATCATTTTCATTATCTTTAGGTTGTTCGTTTGTAAATTTTACTAGAGCAGTATCAGGACCCTTGTGAAAGTATTTGAATAAATACTTTATTGCTTTGATAGTACTACATATTTCTACATTAATATGGCATTCTAATAATAGTAATAAATATGGATTATATGGTACAACAAAACTATTATTTGCAATTTTATGTTTTGAAAATATTATGTTTTTGCCATCATTCCTTCTACGGTAAGTAGGATAACCATCAGAATTATACGTTGTTTGATCGATAAAAGCTTTTAGAAAATGTTTAGTGCAATATTTTTTATCGTCACTCATACATACGCAATTTAGATTTTGTATTCCACATGGACCATGTATCATATTATTTTTCACCAATTCATATAATTTAGGATATTTGTTTTGGTCAGGTATCTCAGCACTTATTAATGAATCAATTTCATCTGTATTTCGTAACTTATCATTTTTAGATAACCATAATAACATGTGTATGTGTGGCAATCCGCGTTTTTGAAATTCTATTACATAAATGTAACCTCTGATTTCACCAAATACACATTTCTTCGTAAGTACATCTATTAACAGTTTCATTTTTTTATGAAATACTCGAGAAACTAAATCTGGACGATCAAGAGTAGTTTCATAAGGTAATAAATTTTCCACAATTTCTCTCCAATTTGGATTGCATGTCATCGTTAAAAATATATCGGGTTTTCCATCGAATTGTAATTGTGTCATTGAATCTAAATAATTCTGTTGTATAGCTCGAGGACTACCAATGTGAGAAGATGGTAATATAACCATTTTTCCAATTCTTTCATGCTCATTATTATTTTTATTAGAAATGTAATCCATTAAACCTTTGTACATTTCTGTACGTAGTTGAGCTTGATGACTGCGAAGATAATATAGTCGACATCCATCAATTCTAGTCCATACATCAACAATAAATTGTTGAGAAAGATTTTTTAAATTTAAGCAGGGATTAAAATTACCACGAATACTTAACTTATATGAATAATATTGTAATGTACTGATATTATCTCTTTTAATGTCTTTTTTTGAACTTTTCATTTCTGGATGCCATCCTGTTTCACCGTAAGGAAACATTAAAGGATATATCATAGGATCAAGATGCTTATTAAGAACATTTATTCTTAGTGGCTTATTTGCTTTAGGATATATACAAATGTCACGATCTATTGGCGGATCACCATCATTATCTACGTATACAACAGCAACTTCATTACATGTAGCAAAATATGATTTATTGATTACATTATTGTCACGAGTTAATATCATTATTATTCCCTTTGGTGTAGATTTATTCTTTACTGCTTTAATATTTTCTTCTTTTTCAATTTCGTACATCATTTTATATGCTGCAGCATAAGGATTATTTTTCGATATAAATGCACTTAAATAATTTATTACATTTGCATCTGCTTTATGAACGTACGATTGATTTAGTCTACAGGTGTTTGCAATTTTATTATCTATAATATATAATTGTCCATATTTTAGTATGTCTTCATCATTAGAATGTAATGCATATGTGTTATGGTATGTTTGTCCACATATTTTTAATACTTGTGGTCCAGGAGTTTTAAAATATATTAATTTTGATCCAAAACTTGCAAAAGCAAGCATGTTGTTATATTCTCTAATATTTGATTTAAAAGATTTACTTCTTATATTTTGAACGAATAATAGATCTTTTAATTCTTTGGGATATGGTTTATTATTTTTTAAGTCTACTTTATTCTTATGACAACAATTATTATATGTTTTATCTGATTTTAATTCTTGTATAAAATGTTTGGCACCACAAAATGAACAAATATTATCTAAATGACCTAAAAAATTAGATGTAATGGAATTTTCATTAAATTCTATATTCGCAATCAGACCGTATTTTTTAAAATTAATAATATTTTCGTTTATTTCGTTTCCATTGTTTATTATATTATTTTCACTTTTTCTATTTCTATGTGTTTTATTTATGTTTTCTAATTCTGTTCTAATATCTGTATTTGATGAATGTTTTCGTTTTCTATCTATTCTTACTAAACTTACGACTGGTGAATAATTAATTGTACTATTTATTTTTCTTTCTGCATCTCTTTTTTTCATATCAGTAGTTAATGTGGCTCTATAATATTTTTTTCTTTCTGCTTCTTTTATATTTTCATCAGTTGTTGTATTAATCCTTGCCATACGTTTTCTCTCTGCTTCTTTTAGTTTTTCATCTGTTAATGTATTAAGTCTATATTTTTGTTTTCTCTGTGCTTCTTTCAATTTATCTTTGGTTGACATATTTTGTCTATATGTGCGTTTTCTTTCTGCTTCTTTTAATTTTTCATCAGTTATTGTATTAATCCTTGCTGTACGTTTTCTCTCTGCTTCTTTTAGTTTTCCATCTGTTAATGCATTAAGTCTAGATTTTTGTTTTCTCTGTGCTTCTTTCAATTTATCTTCAGTTGACATATTTTTTCTATATGTACGTTTTCTTTCAGCTTCTTTTAACTTTTCATTATTTGCTGTATTAGACCTTGAAATACGTTTTCTTACAGCTTCTTTCCATTTGAAATCTATTGTCGAATTAGCTCTAGCTATTCGTTTTTTTTCTGCTTCTTTTGATTTTAAATTGTCATTTGTTTCATTATTTTTTAAACAAACATTATCTTTAAGCGTAACTTTGTTAAATTCATTTGCTATATTTTCAATAAGATTTTTATTTACTTCATTATTTGACACTAAATCAATAGTTTCAATTTGTTTTTTAACCGTAAATAAATTTTAATAATCTTTCTGACAATTAGTCATATCTATATTCGTGAAATTTAGTATATTATCATGATGCGAAATTCTTTGATTTACATTTAAAATTGTATTACTATGTAGTTGATTCATTGTTCGTTTTACATGAGGTAACATTTCTAATTTTTTATATTTAAATATATTTTCAAGATGTTTTCTCATTAATGATTCATCAAATATGATAGTACATGGACATATTCCAAAGTGAATTGAAATTGCATTTGCTATAGCAAATACGCCGCAATTATAATGTTTCTGTTGATTTTGTACATTTTCTACAACCACATTAATACAAGACGTATTAGGAAATAGTCTGTGGATATAATTTAAGTGATCTTTATTAAGCCCTGCATTAATGCTATCGTATACATGAACCGAACTTTTATCATACCATATACATATCCAATGTCCTGACTCTGTATTACCACTATGTAATATCTGAATTATTTCTTCATCTGTATTTCTTTCTTGAATTTGAGTTAATATTTGACTTAATAAAGTCGATTGCATATTAAAATGTGGTATTAACTTCATAAATTCTTCCATATGAACATCATTTAACATACCACTTGGATCATTTCCATCGCGTGTAATAATATTAAAAAAATCTTGATGCATTTTAATGTATTTTAATAACTGAAAATAACACAATAATTGACTGAATTTTTAAATTGTAAATTTATACTTTACAAAAAAACTGTTATACATAAATAAATAAAAAATAAATATTACGAAAGAACCTACTACACATTTATTAGTAAAATTATTAGAAAGCGCAAAGCATTCAAAAAGTGCTATAGCTGTTTTTAAAGATTTAAGTATAGAAGTAACGTAGAGAAACGTGGATAATTGATTTTTTGCGACAAGTATATTTGAGCTGCACAAATTCTAAGTTGATGAAATTATGTTTGTTTGCTTTTTCGACAAAGACACCTATAACACTTTTTTTATAAAATTTCAAGTAGAAGTGATATAATATGTTTAGACATACATTTAAATTTTGGTCGGTCAATCTATGAGAGAATTACCCATATATATATGACTTCAAAAGTACTCTTGTTGAAAAGCTCAGTAAATTTTATAAAAAAAGTGTTGTAGGTTTTTTTGTCGAAAAATGCTTCTCTGAATAGCTATGAATTTTTGAAAATCAGCAAAAAATGCATAAAAACCTGTTTTTATCAACATTGACCCCCCAATCCCCCACTCCCCCCCCCTAATGCAGAGATAATCAATGCGAAAAATCCGAAAAACGTCTGGGAGTTGTATTTCATCAAGTAGATGTGATATAATATGTTTAGATATATATTTAAATTTTGGTCGGGTAATGTATGAGAAAATCACCCATATATGTTTTAAGAAAGTTAAAATCAAGTTTTGTGAAAGTTTGATCAACCGGATCAAAATCAAACAATTTATTGAGATACCTTATTTCAATATAAAAAAGTCTATGAAGACCTACAATGTCAGAGGCTTTGCTTTAACTGTAAAAAATCATTGTAACAGTTCATATATGAAAAAATGTAGTTCTATTGTTATATCAAATCATTTAATTATCGTTATGAATTAAATAAATTCTTTTCTAATAATTTCAATCATTTAAAATATGGAAAGGTTAATGAAATGCTTCGAAATCGTAAAAAGCAAAAAATCCTGATTTTATCAACTTTGGCCTTCTGTAACTCGGAGATACTTGATACAAAAAATCTGAAAAAATTCAAGGATACTCACATGTGCGTGCGTGTGTATGTGTGTGTGTGTGTATGTGTGTGTGTAGGTGTATGTATGCGTGTGAGCATGTGTGAGTCTTTGTTCATAAAACATTCAATCTATAAAAATTTCATTTTTATTATTTTGCATTTTGCTAATTTCATTTACATGAATAATTAAAGTTAATAATAACATTACTTAATTAAAGATAATATTGTCTATTATTGAAGTAAATATGAATAACTATAAACATACATACACATACATTTAAAAACCAGTATTTACATAAATATATTGGTAAAAAAATGGATAATAATAAAATAATTAAATTGCAAAATGTCTAATGTTATTTCCATCATTGTGAGTGTATTAGTATGTGAGTGTATGGTTGCCTCTGTATTCGTAAATATGTGCATATATAAATTCAATCGATTTCGTTATTTATTTTTTATTTACTAATTTAATTATATCTATAGTGATTTATATTATTTCATTTTATTATATTGTTAATTATTAAAATTTTTTGTATAGATTTTTATACTATACCACTTACTATTTCATTTATTACACTATTTATATCCTCCAATTTATAAATAATTATAAATATAGTGTAATTTATTAAATTCAGTTTTCCACTAATTTATATCTCATTGTATACTTATTATAAACATAATTAATATTAAAAAATTATAAGCTAACAGTGAATAAGTTACCAATGTACTCTTATTAATAACATCTTACAATAATACTCACTACAATCATTGTATACACAGAATATATAGAATATATAGGTAAATTAAAGAATTTATGTGAATTAGACCTAGATAATGTAGAAAAATATTTTCATTTAAGGTGAAAACGAATATCCTTTAATGTTCACATGTATATAAGTTTTTATATATGTGAATTTTGGAAATGTTAACTAAACAAATGAAAATAGTAACATTTGTGATTCGTACAATTTTATATAAGAAAATACGACATTGAAAATAGGCATAAGCAATGCTCATGCAGTTGAAATAGAACAAGAAACATAGATGAGATTGATACGAAGGATAGCAATTTCAGTAAGAGAAACCCTTAAGAATTTAAGAAAACAAAACACATGTCAATAGCATCAAAACTACGGCATATTTAACTTAAATATATATAATTAAGTATTGTAAGTATTGTAAGAAAAATGGGAAATAAGTCTAAACCGATAGAAATTCCAACTGCAACTAAAGTAAGTTTAATATTTATGTATATTTATAACTTTTCACCCTGATTATTATTAATTTTTTCGTCTCGACTTAGTTTGAATGTGATGCAGATATTCCAAAATTAAATGAATATTTAGAATGGTTAAAACAAGAAACTGAAAGAATAAAGCAAATAAGAGATAAATGTATAATTCGCCAAAATCTTAAAGATAAAATAGTATGTTTTAGTAATAAATTTGACGCTGATGTAAAATTTGATACTATAAAGATTGAAAGAAAAAATGACCAAGTCGATGTCGAAGGAAGTATGTATAACCTATATAATTTATTAATTTTCGTATGTTTTCGATTTAAATTATTCGTATAGTTATATGTGCATTTGTATGTGCGTATGTGTGTGTGTGTGGGTCTGTGTGTGTATGTGTATGTGTGCGACGTTGTGTATATCGAACTACGGATATATGTATATATGGGCTTACGAATGTGTATATATACATATGTGTATGTGAAATGCAATGCTGACAATATTTCATTTAAAATTCTAAATTATTGTATTTATTTTCAAGAAATAGATGAAGAATCAATCAATCCACAAAATCATGATGCTAACAGTGTATCCATGGAAATAAATAATAAATTACCTGATACATTACAGAAATCGAATCTTAACATTAATGAAAAAATGAATTTATCTGATAAATTACCTGATACATTACAGAAATCGAATCTTAACATTAATGAAAAATTGAATTTATCTGATAAATTACCTGTTAATATTAATATTACTATGAGTACTAAAAATGAAAACGATGAAAAACATACAACTAAAGAAGGTATATAAAGTATACAATTATTCATTATAGATTATGAATAAATATATAACTATTAATTACTTGTTCCTTATATATTTAGATAATAAAAATGTATCCAATGAAAGGTGGAGAAAACGAGCTGGATGGAAAAGAAGGAATTGGCATTATAATAGAAATTTACCATATGCTCCTGGACATTATAAAAGATTTGTCTAAATAAAAAATACAGTTTTAAAAATGACATGTTTATTACTTCACAGGTTATTTCAAACTATGTATTTTTCCTTAATAATAAATAAATAATAGAAAAAATTGTACTAAAAAAATAACAGAAGATATATTTTTCAGAAGATATTATAACACATGATTAAATAAAAAAAGGTAATATGCAAAGATGTGTGTACATTTACCGTATATAAATATACAAATTGCACACGTTATTTTATATGCTTATAAAAACCCGCCCCTTCAAATATATATGTATATGTACAGTAAATGTACACACATATATTTATGTAGTACCTTGGAAAAACTTTATCAACAAATGCGCCCTCTAATGGATGTCTAATGGATATCAATGAATGAACCTGTATCTATCTTGGATTATCCTTTATGTCCTGAGTATGGAGCATATCTAGATTGTTATCACTGTGCGGTAATAACATTGTACATATAGACGCGTGAAACCTGAAGTAAACTCCGCATGCCTAATTTCAAAATTTTCGATTGAATTAAAATTGTATACTTTGATTGTAGGGCTATTCGTATATAACTCTTATGAATCTATGATTAACTGATAAGGACGGAAAATATTTGTGATTAAAACTTAAAGGGATTGATGAATGACCATGACTATTAGTTTTACGTATGATTCAGTTATACATGGTATCGTCGCATGTACAGCTTATAATAGTTTATACGATTTATTATTGAGTGTTGAAAAGTATGTTTATTATAATTGAACTATATTCAGTAAGATTAGTTAAATAGCCTAGGATACTATATTTATATGAATAAAGTATAATTTTGAACGAATATACTACTCTATTATAATATATTATTTAAAACTTATAAAAGTACCATATACTTATAGTCATTACTGTTGTATTAGTTAAACATAGTTTTTAAAATAATAAGACTGCATACGAAAATAATACACATATCTACAAAATTATATATATTTACATTATTTCAAAGTAAAAGGAGAAAAGTATTAAATAGTATAACTCGAACATATAATTATTATACATACTTTGTACATTATTTACTCTTATTTTGCAAAAATGTCAATTAAAAGAAAAACTGCAGATGATATTCTTTCATCGTCAAAGAGAATAAAATTTGAATCTTTACGAAGTTTTCAAGATGCAATCAATTTTGTTAAGAAGTAAGTTAAAGTTTGTGTACTTGCAATATACTTATTTGTAATTCAATCGTGCAATTTTAATTAATATTATTTTTTATACATTATTTTAATAAAGCACGACATTAAATTACACAATTGTGTATAATTTGTTTGGTTCAATGAATAACCAAAATTTTTATAAAATTTAGCGTGAGAAATTTGTATAATAGCTTTCATATTAATATGATTCTTGAATAAATAGAAATATTGTAAGAGTTGATGAAAAGACGTTGAATTTAAATAATTTCAAGATTACGTAAAAAAGACAGGGAAAAACTTAACTATATATTACTGATTTCATTTAAAACTAACACATGTTTCTTCGTATCAAAAAATTTGTGAAAAAGCGTTACTTCTTTTTAAACTTATTAATAGATATTAACATTATCTTTCATTCGAGTGGGAAAAGTGTCTGATTTACAAAATTTTAATGAGTGTGTGTATGCACATATATATATATATATATATATATATATATATATATAAATGGATAATTTATATATATATATTTGTATGAAAATATATAATTTATATATATTTTCATACAAATGTGTAATTTTAAATCATTTTAATGAACATTTTATATTAAATTTATACTTTATTTTTCAAAATGTTTGCATTTATCATTTTGGGCACATAGAATTGTATAGAATAATCCATATATATATATATTATGTGCCCAAAATGATAAATGCAAACATTTTGAAAAATAAAGTATAAATTTAATATAAAATGTTCATTAAAATGATTTAAAATTACACATTTGTATGAAAATATAATTATCCATTTTGCATTGGATAACCCACATATATTTAGATGTAAATTTAAAAGAAAATAAATAATGAAATTCATAATTTTAGGGCTACTTTTATAGGTAAAGTTGTTTTGAAATCTGATGTAAGAGAAAATACTAGATCAAATTTTTGTAAAAAATCGTTTCACTTTGATATCAGCGATGAATCATGTATAATTCGTTGTACAATGTTTGATGAAGATTGCGACAAATACTATGACTTAATACAGGTATAACTTTCTTTATTTTTTTTAGTCATCTTTAATAATTAATGTATCAATTTATTATAGTATATATAAATTTAATATTACAGGAAGACAAAACATATAAATTTACAAATATGTTAATAAAACCAGCAAATATAAAATATAATAACTTGAAAACAATTGCAGAATTGTGTACTCTTTCTGATTCCCAAATAGTATTGGAGAACAATACTGATCTCAATGTTGATAAATTTAAATCAGAAACAAATTTCAAAACAATACTCGAAATTCAAAACATGGAAAAAAATACTTTTGCAGGTAATATCATAGTTTTTATTCATCATACAAACTCAAAACATCACATAACTCTACAGACTAGAACAATCTCAATAATATTTAATAATTAATGAATATTATTATTTTCAGATATTGTTGTTATTATAAAAGAAGCCAAAGATGCGTCAGTTGTTACCAACAAACAAGGCACTTCTTTCGATAAAAAAGATATTATTGTTTACGATGACACATATGACAACGTAAGCAATCTTTTAACATCTAATTATTTCATACTTTTTATTAATTATTTATTTTAATATACATTTTATTGTTTAGTTAACATTAACAATTTGGGGAGCCAGATCTAAATGTGATTATTATTTGAAAGACACAATTTGGTCTATACGAGGAGCAAAAATTGGATTGTATGAGAATAAAAAATATATTCAATGCGTATCAACCTCAATTATGATAGAAGACAACACTTCAAATATTAGTCTCAGGTACTTAATAATTATATAAAAATATAAAATAGTTAAGTACAAATATAAATTTATTTTTTAAATAATATAAATTTTTTACAGATTGCAATCATTTATGAAGAAATCTGGCTAATAGTTACATATGACTAGTGTTTTTGTAAACTTGAAAAAAAATTTTTTTCCTTCATACATTCTTTAATTTACTGTTGTGTAAATAATTCAGTATAAAGCAAAATAGATAATTGAAAAGTATCTAATTACAAGTATTTCAATGTGTCACTGAATAAAAAAAAATAAATTGTAACTACAAGTTTTATTAGTTTCAATTGCAACCTCTTTCTATACACATATTGACCCATTAAGTCCTGAATGGACAAATTTTCATTACAATTTTCAATGTTAATATTTTATGTGAAAATGGATTTAAAAAAATTTATGAGTAAGCGTATTCGATGTAAAATTTAATGAACTTTCAAAATCTTAGGTCAGATTTAAAAAAAATGCAACTATGAAACACTGTACGTGATTTTTTAAAAAAAAAACGCAATTTTCGAAAGCAAAAAAAAATTTTCATTCCCATTTTTCGAATGGAATATATTTAAGATTTAATAATCGAAGTACTGAAAACGTGTTCTCGAGAGCTAAACTTGAAAATCCAATGATTAAGATTTCGAAAAAAAAATTGGAAACAAAAATGACGGCTAAAACGCAAAAAAATTATAAAAATTTTCTAGGATTTTTTACTCAATCAAGATGGAGTTTAGGGAAAAATTTTACTGAGGAAAAAATCCTTAGAATCAATCACAGAACACGCAGGAATTTTTTCAAAAGTATTAGAAGCATTTTTGTATTTTTCAGAATTTTTGAATTTTCCAATGAATTTTTCTGAATTCTTCTACTGTTAATTATTATTTTACTTCTAAAATTTGAACAAATAATGAATTTTTTATTCTTTAGAATTAAATTAGAAATAAAATTTGTATAGGCGAGCGAAACGAGCTCATTGGCTAGTGAAAAATATTAAACAAAAAGGATTTTTTGAATATTGGCTTGGCATGAAGAAAATATTGGGTACATAAATTTGTTAATATTTTATTATATGTTTATTAATAAGTATTCAAATTTACATATAAATATATTGTATATATAGAAAATGGAAATTCTTCAACGATTAAACCTAAAATAAAGAGTGTAAAAGATTTAACGAATCATAAAGTAAAGCTGATAAAAAGTACCACAAGCGATGATACCTTAGTAATAGATAATGTTATCGAAGGAACTGTCGAGGAAACTGCTAAAATTACCACTTATAATCGTATGATTCTTTATAAGTGCTAAAATTACCACTTATAAAGAATCATACGATGATACTTTAGTAACTGATGTTATTGGAGGGCTTAACGAAGAAACTGTAAATAGTAATACTGTTGAAGAAATAAGTAGTGAAATGATTATAATTGAAGTACCAAACGATTTTCAAGAATATGTTCAGATCATTACAGATGAAAATGCTCAAGATTCAGGTATAATTTCTTACGTAGTATAATAATTAAAAGGTTTTACAGGAAAATGTTGAACCAAAAGCAATTATTCATTCTCATCCTGATGAATTTTCAATTCCTGACAAAGTAAATATAATGATTGAATCCGGAAAAGAAAATAAAGAAACCATTTCATCAAAAGATAATCATGAATTTCTTTAACGAAATATAATTTTTACAAGTGTTATATGCACGTGAAATATATAATAAAATTCTTATTGGTGATTTCAGCTGAAACCAACAACTCTACCTTTCAAGCTTTTGCTAATGCCTTCACTTTACCACTTAAGTATCTACCGAAGAAAAGACGAGATCAATTACAAAAAAAAGGTAAAAGGAAAGTACCTTCAGTTGGGACCTCTGATGAATGGCTAGCTTTACAAAAAGAAAAAGAAGAAAAACAAAAATTGAAAGAAGATTAAATCCAAAACAAGAAAATTTAGCAAGAGCGAAAGAAACGGTTGGCGGAAGAAAAAAAGAAGTTAGAAGAAAAAATCAGGAAAGTTCAAGCCAAAATTAAGAAGGAAAAACCCTGACTGTTTTAGTCTGCATATGCTTATCAATTTAGTGTAACATATTTATAACTAAATATTACTTTATTTTGCTATGTATAAGATTTATAAATAAATATTACTTATAAATAAATCTTTTTTGATGCGATTTATTACGCGTTTAATAAAGGGGGCATATTTTATTAAACACTAAGGCGTGTATAAATTCGTGTTTAATAATTAGGCCATCCATTATTAAACACTAGGGCATGTCTCAAATTTGCGTTTAATAATATGGACATACGATTTTTTTGAATTTCATACATTATTTTTTTTTCGTTAAATAAGTCTACTTTTTAAAAATTGATTTTTATTCCCAAAGCTTTAAAGTATCAAATGATATTTGGATTATAAGTTAAAAAATTATAATTATTTAAAAATAAAGTATTGTTTTAGGGCATCACTGAAACACGTTTATTGATTGGTACCTTTACCTTACTACACATATCAAATAGTCGATTGTTACAAGAAATTTTTCTTCTTCCTCTCTCACGAGGTAACTAATGAGGTATAAACATTAAAAAATAATACTCACATGCCTGACAATACAGATACTGATCGCACAAATAAACATGATACAACAAATAACGATGTAAGGACGCAATAAATTTTTAAAAATACGCATATTAATTCTATACAATTCATAAAACGCAATATAAAATCTATAAAACATCTAAAAAGCTATAAAAGACTCAATTCGCAATCAACACTTTACTGAGAACTACAACGACAATCCTCATACAAAATTAAATATATAGATTACGGCCATATGTCATTCTCGTAAACGTAATCGAATAAAGTGATTTTGAAGGAGGTGACGGTGATACACGCTCCCTCTACAGCCTCTTGCGCGCGACTACGTTTTCCCCCCTCCACCGCGAACCGCTCGGACCAGAATATATAAGCGCGGCTGCTTCGAGCAAGAGGGCTTTTCGACTCCCAGCCTCTGTCCGGCACACGTCGAATCCCCGCTCGACTCTCGAGCCGTCTCCCCAAGGACAGTCAGTCTAGGGCCAAGAGACAAATATAACAGTTTACCTTTAACCGCGTCTTATTCTTTCCCTTCCCAGTACCGCGCCGCGACGAGCGAAGGAGAATCGGCAGAACGGCCGACGAACTGCGGGCCTCTCTCTGAGGGCCGCGCTTCGCTACTAAACAGCGACGAGCGCTCGCTCGCCAGTCAGTTCTCGCGAGCCTGCCGAACTGAGCGGACGACCGGTCGAATCCTCCCGGACGTCCCTCGGACTCGTGCAGCTACGAATCGCGGGTCTCTGTGCCCAGGAGTGCGCTAGCCCTCAAGGTCACCCGAAACGACCCGGTCGACTTCGTCCCGAGAGTCGGATTAAGGGGCCTTGAGCCTCTCTAGCTGCATCTCGAACGCCTTCCCTGAGCACAGCGACAACGCGGCGTACGCATGCACGCCGGCGAGCTCTGCAAAGAGAACTCGGCCCCGCGACAGCGATCCGAAAGGCAGCGGCAACTGCGCAATTGGCGGAAGCGCAGGAAGCGCCTGCAACGCACTTCGCGGTCTCCCGTTCAAGAGACATCGGCGCCCGTCGACGTCGCGTCGCTCGCGCAAATCCCGAAACTCCCGGACGGTCCAGTAATCGTCATACGACGCCGACGACGCCCGGTCGTTCTCTCGGACGCTCCCCCGGCCGTACGAAGAGCTCACCGTGAGCCCCCCGTCAAAGCCTTGGACGAGGAGGTGGATCGCGACGTCCTGAGCCTCCACCCGGACTCGGACGACGCTGTGAGCGACGCTCCCGTGATTCGCGAGAACACTCGTCCCTCTCTCATACGCGTGGCCCGTCGCGCGCCTCTCGCGGAGAGCCCGAGACGAAGCGCCTCACCGAAAACCACAGGCATCGCCGCCTTACGCGATCCGCGCCGGTTCACGGCTGTACGCCGCCAACTACAGGCTTCCCTCGAGACTCGAGTTAAGGCCAACCGAGTCCGGGCGTACACCGCTGATACCGCTCCTCGCAGTCGCAGCGCGAGTCGAGCCCAAGCGATCAAGGCCTTGCATAAACGGCCACGCGATCGAGAGCCCAAGCGCGCGCGGGAGCCTCGTCAATAGCGTGCTCAAAATATAAACATTACCCGTTGCTCCCCTCTCTCTCTCCAGAGGAAGATAACAAGATAACAACAACGTGGGGCTCGACGAAAGTCGAAACTGTATGGAAGTACGAGTACGAACCCGAAACGAGCAAACCGGGACAAACACATGCCAGTGCAACATTCTCCGAAGAAGACAAACAGCATACCACTTCTGGGAGTGGAAAATAACCCAGTGGCGCCCAATAACAACGACATCGAACAAAACACAGGCAGGCGAAGACTAGCAGAAGCGGACGCTCGTCGAATAAGAGCAGAGGCACGCGAAGCACAGCGCATCGCCCTGGCTGACGAAGCTGATCGACGCGAGGCTCAGCGAATCGCTGCTGAAGCCGAAGCTCAACGACTCGCTGCTGAAGCCGAAGCACAACGACTCGCTGTGGAAGCAGAAGCCCAACGACTTGCCGCAGAAGTCGAAGCTCGGCGACTCGCTGCGGAAGCAGAAGCTCAACGACTCGCTGCAGAAGCCGAAGCTGAAAGGCGACGCAGAGCTATGGCGATCCCTCTAGCAGCAGTACGTAACTGGGAAGAGTTCGCACAGGCGCTCTTTGGCTATCGCCCAGCTCTCCCAGAGTTTCACGGCCAGAATCACGAAGATCCTGAAACCTACATAACACGCTGCACGGCGTATCTAGAAGCATACAACGTGCCCGAAGATCAGCGTGTTCACGCCCTTGAAAAAGGCCTCAAAGGAGAAGCCCAGAAATGGTGGGAGTGTTATCGTGGAGTCGGTGTCGAGTGGGCACGATTCCAGGAACTTCTACGGGCTCGCTATAACAGTCAATCTGTCATCAGCGATCTTATGGCACAGCTCTATGGAAAAAAGCAAGGCGACAAGGAAAGTACGGGTACTTTCCTACAACAAAAATATCTGCTGTTTCAAAGACTTCGTCCTGACGAAGCAGAAGCTACCAAATTGACCGCCCTCGTCAACCTACTTCGCCTCGGACTACGAAGGTCTTTACGTTCAGCTACTCTTGAAAATTTCTCCGACCTTCTTGCCAAAGCTATTGAGGCCGAACGCGATGAAGAGGAGGAGCAACAGATGAATAAGGGGAAGAAGGTCAGCAACCCACAGGAGAAACCTCAATCGAGCGAGAAGGCCGTCAAAAAGGATCCACCTAAATGTTGGCATTGCCCTGCTTATCACTTCCACCGTGATTGTGAAGTGTTCAAGCAGAAGCAACAAGCCAAACAGCAAGCATCGGGAAACTGGCGTCAGACGGAGAACAACCCGGCAATCCCCGTCGACGACGAGACAAGCCGGAAGCCAACGGCTTAATTCAAGCCAACCAACTCGCCAAGGTCAACATTGAATACAACGGACAAGAAATAACTGCTCTTCTCGATTCTGCGGCGAGCGAAAGCTTTATCAATCCAAGAATTCTCGCGGATGGAGCCCAATACTCTCGTTGTTCAAACACAACGCGCTTCGCTATGGATGGTACGGCGTGTGAAGTTATCGGCAGCACCGATTTGACATTTCGACTGAAAGGGAAAAGCTTCACAACAACCTGCCTCATGATTCCAAATTTGAGGCACTCGTTTTTACTGGGCCTTCCGTGGTTACACCAAGAGGGAGCAGTCGTCGATTTTTCACAAGGCGTAGTGCATGTTGGAAGAAACGAGCGAATAACCGCACCGTTGGTCAACCTACAGCCGAGCGCATCGTCATCAACTCCCTTGGATCTCAAGCTGCTTACGAATAATTTTCCCGAAAAGCATCAGGACGAATTCAAGCGGATTATCAAAGCACACGCAACTGTATTCGCGCCGTTGGGAGGTCGGCTTCCTCAGACAAAGATCGTGAAGCACGACATCAAGCTAACCAGCCAGCAGACCTTCAGGCTCCCGATGTACCATCCATCCGATGAAAAGAAGAAGGCGATCAACAAGCAAGTGCGCGAAATGCTTTCCGCAGGGCTAATCGAGCCGTGCATTTCGCCATATTGTTCACCGATTGTAATGCCTAAGAAGAAAAGCGGTGGCTTTCGTTTTTGTGTCGATTATCGCAGGCTAAATGCTATAACCGAAGATACCGCACAGCCAATGCCGAAGATACACGGCGCTCTCAAGGACATCGGCAATGCCACGATTTTCAGTACTCTAGATATGAAGAACGGCTACTGGCAAATTCCAATGGCTGAATCCGCCAAGAAATATACAGCCTTTTCAACCCCTTCAGGAGGCACCTATCAATTCAACGTTATGCCTTTCGGGCTTAAAGGTGCTCCGAAAACATTTCAATCTGCCCTTTCTCAAGAGGTGCTAAACGGCTATATCAACGAATTTTGCATCAATTATATCGACGATGTGATTATCTATTCCCGAAGCTGGGAAGAGCACCTTCGCCATGTGTCTCTCGTACTCGAGCGTTTGGATATTCACGGATTCACCTGCGCAATTGAAAAGTGTCGCTTCGGCATGCGTAGTCTCGAGTATCTCGGCCACAAGGTCACATCCGAAGGCAACGAAGCTAAACCCGAGTACGTCAGCGCTCTTCTCCAATCTCTGGCTCCACAAACAAAGAAGCAGTTGCAAAGCTTCGTTGGTTCTTGCAATTGGCTACGAGAGTACGTGGAAGACCTAGCAATAATCATGGCTCCACTGACCGATCTACTGAAGCATCAACGCAGCTTTCGTTGGACAAGCGCAGCTCAACAAGCGTTTCTCGCAACCAAGGAGGCTTTCAACAAGCCTTTGCGCCTGTCAAGACCTATACCTGGACTTCGCTACGTACTACAAACCGATGCCTCAGCAAAAGGGATGGGCTCGGTGCTTTTTCAAGAAGATGCTGAAGGAAGGAAACGTATTATCAGCTACGCCAGCGCCAAGTTCTCTCCAGCGGAAAGTAAATATCACTGCAACGAACAAGAATGTCTATGCATCATCTGGGCAATAAAGAGATTCCGACAGTACCTCGAAGATCAACGGTTCACATTACGCACCGATAGCAAAGTTTTAACTTGGCTTAATCGGTTCAAGGACACACGCGACAAGCTTATGCGTTGGTCTCTACTACTGCAGGAGTTCTCCTTCGACATTGAACACTGTCCCGGTCGACACAACGAGCTCCCTGACCTACTTTCAAGACATCCAGAAGGCGAACACGGTGAACTCGACGACGTCGATCGACTAGTACCACCAGCTCTAAGTCCGCGAGTTGAGAGCGAACTGAACGCGATCGACCCGGACGACAAACAAAGAACTCAAGAACCTGCTTTGATCACCGCCATTCGCACCGCTCAGCAAGAAGATGAAGGGATAACGCAACAAGCGAGACGCTGGCTAGAGCTCCAGCAGCTAGACACGCACAGCAAGGCAGATGAACGCTTCATCGAACAGTACCAGGTACACGACAATGCCTTATGGCAACGTGATGACGCTGAATCGCCTTGGAAACTCCCGATTCCGGAACCGATGCGAGCTTGTGTCATTTTCGAATATCACGATTCACCGCTGGCAGGCCATCCCGGAGCAGAAGAAACTCTCAGGGCGATCACCCAACACTACCGATGGCCAGGCATGGCAAAACAAGTCAAGGAACACGTCAAACTGTGCCATCTCTGCGCGTGTAACAAGAACACGGCGTCCCACTCACACAGTTTACGTGCTCGTCAACCGACCGAACCGTGGGATACAATCGCGGTCGATCTAATGGGCCCCTACCCCGCAACAAGTACGAGAAAACGGTTCATTCTCGTAGTCACCGATCTATTCTCAAGATGGGTAGAAGCGTTTCCGCTGTCCTCATCTGAAACAACCCACATCATACGTCTGTTGGAGAACGAAGTTTTTGCCCGTTGGGGCTACCCTCGGGCCATTCTCTCTGATAACGGGCCCCAGTTCGTTAGCAAAACGTGGAGCCAGGCTTGCGACAGATGGCAAGTCTTGTACTGGACAACAGCTATCTACATCCCACGCGCAAATCCAACAGAACGACGTAACTAAGAGATAAAAAAGGGACTACGGCTTAACCTCAGCGGGAAACCGCACAAGAATTGGGATATTGAACTACCAAAAATTCTATTCCAACTTCGATGCCGACGTAACGCAGCGACGGGAGTTACCCCAGGTAGAGCCATTACTGGAAATGACCTCAGGAAACCTGGCGAATGGCAAGTAGCCGCATCAGCTCCGTCCGCCGCACAAAAGCAAAGGATCACGGAGATCTAACTGCATCAACAAGAATACCAAAAACGATATTCTGAACAGAATAGCGAAGCCGCAATACAATTCAACATTGACGACTTGGTCTACATCCGGGCACATCCTCTTTCCGATGCCGCAGCGAAGTTCCACGCAGGATTCGCGAGTAAATGGGATGGACCATTTCCAATCGTGAAAATTGTAGGCCAAAATACGTACATCGTCGATCGCAACGGCTCCCACGTCAAGGTCGACTCAGACGATGTAAAGCGTGCAGCCGCATCAAGCAGCCTCCTTGATGCCTCAAAGGACGCAGAAAGCGTCGACAGCCGCGCAGCTGCCCCAGCCACCTCTAACATCGAACACCCTTTCGATGCTACTCTCACCAGCGGGGAATGCACCGCCACCGCCAACATCGAACACCCTTTCAATGCTACTCTCATCAGCGGGGAATGCACCGCCTCCCAGAGCTCAATTGTCGAACATCCAATCGACTCGCTCTCCATCGTCGATAGTGCACGCGCTGCCATCCCGACAACCCAAAAAGTCAACGCAGAGGACGAAACTCACCAGGGTAATCCGGAGATTCCCCTATCCACGCCAGAGGTTCTGGCTACCATCACCAAGCAGTGGGATACTGCTGAGCAAGAAGACGGACAGCGAGCCGCCACACCACCGAGGTACAACCTGCGGCTGAGAACGAAACGGCAGTATGCTCCGATTAAACGGCCATACAACCGTCGATCAAAGAAGAAATAAGTGTAGTGACAGTGCTAAGTTTAAGAAAAGTGTTTTAATTATTTATTTATTTTTCAACAGGCGTAGATTAAGACTCAAGTAACTAAGGTTAAACGGAGAAAAAGACTCTGAATGAAGTAAAAGAAAAAAATTTTTTGCGTTTATGTTAACTTTCATTTTATTACCATGACTTAAAATTTTCATTTGTACTGCGTTTTATGTTCAAATACCGATTCTCAAACTTGTCAATCATACGAAAAAGAAAATATTTCTGTAATACTGACTGCTCCAACCAAAGCGAAATCGCACGCAAGAGTCTTCTAAATGCGGGGGATTGATACACGCTCCCTCTACAGGCCTCCGTCCGGCACACGTCGAATCCCCGCTCGACTCTCGAGCCGTCTCCCCAAGGACAGTCAGTCTAGGGCCAAGAGACAAATATAACAGTTTACCTTTAACCGCGTCTTATTCTTTCCCTTCCCAGTACCACGCCGCGACGAGCGAAGGAGAATCGGCAGAACGGCCGACGAACTGCGGGCCTCTCTCTGAGGGCCGCGCTTCGCTACTAAACAGCGACGAGCGCTCGCTCGCCAGTCAGTTCTCGCGAGCCTGTCGGACTGAGCGGACAACCGGTCGAATCCTCCCGGACGTCCCTCGGACTCGTGCAGCTACGAATCGCGGGTCTCTGTGCCCAGGAGTGCGCTAGCCCTCAAGGTCACCCGAAACGACCCGGTCGACTTCGTCCCGAGAGTCGGATTAAGGGGCCTTGAGCCTCTCTAGCTGCATCTCGAACGCCTTCCCTGAGCACAGCGACAACGCGGCGTACGCATGCACGCCGGCGAGCTCTGCAAAGAGAACTCGGCCCCGCGACAGCGATCCGAAAGGCAGCGGCAACTGCGCAATCGGCGGAAGCGCAGGAAGCGCCTGCAACGCACTTCGCGGTCTCCCGTTCAAGAGACATCAGCGCCCGTCGACGTCGCGCCGCTCGCGCAAATCCCGAAACTCCCGGACGGTCCAGTAATCGTCATACGACGCCGACGACGCCCGGTCGTTCTCTCGGACGCTCCCCCGGCCGTACGAAGAGCTCACCGTGAGCCCCCCGTCAAAGCCTTGGACGAGGAGGTGGATCGCGACGTCCTGAGCCTCCACCCGGACTCGGACGATGCTGTGAGCGACGCTCCCGTGATTCGCGAGAACACTCGTCCCTCTCTCATACGCGTGGCCCGTCGCGCTCCTCTCGCGGAGAGCCCGAGACGAAGCGCGTCGCCGAAAACCACAGGCATCGCCGCCTTACGCGATCCGCGCCGGTTCACGGCTGTACGCCGCCAACTACAGGCTTCCCTCGAGACTCGAGTTAAGGCCAACCGAGTCCGGGCGTACACCGCTGATACCGCTCCTCGCAGTCGCAGCGCGAGTCGAGCCCAAGCGATCAAGGCCTTGCATAAACGGCCACGCTATCGAGAGCCCATGCGCGCGCGGGAGCCTCGTCAATAGCGTGCTCAAAATATAAACATTACCCGTTGCTCCCCTCTCTCTCTCCAGAGGAAGATAACAACGGTAGGTTTTAACTTAATATTGCATGGTAATCCTTCCTAGAACTTCATGCCTTGAACCGAGATACTTGAAGCATATCTGGTTGTTGTAGGTATGGAGATCTTGAAAATTAACGGTTCAATTTGACGATTTCTGTCCGAACGTTGCACCTTAGAATCAAGGATCGGAAACAGGCGTAGCAAATACGCGCGCTTTCTAAACTTAAATAGTTTGTACATAACTAATCACATAAAATACATTCGGCAACCGGATATTGATAGCCAGCGCAACCGTTTATAATAAATGCTGAGGCGTGCAACTTTCTGCAGTCTAAAAACATATCTAACCGCAATATAGTATATATAATAATCAATCATTTGTAAAACTAAAGCCTGCACTAGCAACTTCTTCACATCCCAGGATAAATAGTAGGAGTTGTAACGCAAACACCTCAAAACGCAATGCACCGGCGAACAACTACTCGAAACTTGAGCGTTCCAAGATAAATCCTTCGTGATTAAGAACTCGAGATCCTTTATAGTTTTTGTCAAAACGACCGATGATTTATCTGCAACTATATTGGCGGAAGATCTTCAACGCGAATGCGCATTAAATTCTATTGCGACGCGAATAAAATTCCCTATGTTTTACATAGATTAAGCTACAAGTCGTTAACATCAGCCCAATTTACAACCGCCTGTATATCCTCATTTAACAATCGAATGTCATTTTCAAGCTCATCACACGGGCATTGCAAGTATAATTGAAAATCGTCCACTCATAATATCGAGGAGCAATGCTTGATGCATGACATAATATCATTTATTAGTATAATAAAGGCAACTGTCCCGGGATTGGATCCCTGGAGAATTCCCGATGAAGTACGAAGTCAAGCGGAAATTGAACCATTCAAATCAAGGCTGCGAAGGGTCGATAATGTAAGACCAAAACCAGCGAATAGCCAGATCTGAAAAATTCATCTCGTGCATCTTACGCAAGAGCATAGCGTGTTTTACTGAGTCGAAGGTCTTCCGGAAATCAAAAAGAATCAAAAAAGTACAATGCCCTTGATCAATGCCATATCGAACATCTTCAATAATTTTTAAGGGCGCGGATTGCGTATTATAAAGTTCCCGGAAGCCGAACTGGATCGGAAATAAAAGCTCGTTTTTTTTAAGAAACTCAATGAGTTGAGAAGCTACAATTTTGTCAAATACTTTAACGAAATGCGGGAGATTGCATATAGTTCTTCTGAAATTCCATAAATCAGGATAATTTTCAGTTGAGATCGAGGCACTAAATATCTGTCATACAGCAAACAATAAATGCTAGGGAATCCTTAAAATAATATAATGGCATGTCATCCGAGTAACGCCCCTTCGCTCTCGAAATTGTAACGACGCTGGTTTGGTAGACTGTGACAGGTCCAACAGCTGGATCTCAAAAGCAACAGAATCCGACAGACCAAATATTTAGTTTGTAAATGAGCTAATCACTCCATATTTCCTGAGCAACGCCCAACAATCAGCGGTCCTCGCAATTTTTCAATTCCTCCATTAAGTATCGATCACGCCGTCTCCGAATCTTAATTTTTAATCGTTTACGAGCATTTCTATACGCGTTTGTCAGAACTTGACTCTTTGTGCGCTTTGCTCTTAAATAAAGCCGGTCCCGCTCTCTTAGTTTAGATAGAAGTGCACTGTCGAACGAAGGTAATGGCTTTCTGGGACGAACCCGTTGACACAATGGTGCCTCCTCATCAAGAAGATCTGACACGACTTGCTTAAATTTATCCAACATCGAATTTACCGAACAAAAACCAATTTAATTTAATTTACAAATTTTTTTTGCATTGTATTTTCTAAAATTACGCTTCATCGAACGTTCCTGTACTAGTCTCTGCGTGGATATTTTATTGTCAAATATAAGTGAGTCGTGGCGACATATGAAAGGGACACTCGACTTTTTGAAATCGACAAGTTTCTTCTCACAGTCAATTATAACGATATCCAACGATGTATCGGTCGAATCTGTACGATGAGATGCACCAGAATATATGTCTCCCAAAACAATGAAGTTTGAGGGCCGATGAAATATATTTTGCATAAGGTTGAAAACACCTGACAAGACATGGCCATTCGGACGTCTATACTCTGCTGCAACAAGGATACGCTCGCGATTTATAGTTGCTTCGCAAATCAAATACTCCGTTTCATTTACACTCCTTAGGGATGACTTCTCAATTTCGCGATACTTGATAGTAGCGCGCATGTAAATACCTACACCGCCACCCTGCACAAACGCACTAGTACTATTGAATTTCACATTATCCCTGTAACTATGCTTTGCTATTGCTAGTAGCCACGCAGCGGGTTCGCCAATACAGATACCCCCGATGCACGGTTTCGCTTAATATTTCTTTTACTCTGTGGGTTCGTCCTCAATCCATTATCATTCCGAACAAAGTTATAACCATCGAGACGAATGGCATCGTCCGCTACTTTACTTCCTGGGAATAACCTCACACGTCGGTTCTCTTTTAGGTCGCGGATTTTCTGAGCGTGTGATGCAATGTTACTTTCTATTCTATGAATTTTTTCGGTATGCGTATCGACAGAGAGCTACGAGACCGAAGATATCAAAACTTTAGCCATAAAAAACATCACTTTTAGTCTACATCCCAACAATAACATACTTTGCAGTGTAATAAAATGTACACATCCGATCGACTTTTATTCACGAGGCTCGATCGGCTTTCTTCTCGGCTTCACCGAGCGATGCTTGGAGTCGAACGTCAACCATAGATTGGACAGACCTGTAGTCATGCTCAAAGTCAATGCTCTGCGAGTCGAATGCAACATTACCGCCAGTAGCCATATAAATGGACAGAGTGTGCACACAATTCGTAACTTCTTTTCCGCCGTTTCTCCGGGATTCGAGACCATCGAAATTCCCTCGCAAGTCATTTACTTGACAATCACCGTAAAGAGCGACTCATCGCAATGCAGCGCTATCAGTCGTCAGCGAATTGTCAAAGCGCTAACACAACAAAGTGTAATATTCTTAAGAAGTCTTAAATTCAGAGTACGTCCTCGCGGAAAATAATGCAAAATATTCTGCGCATTCAGGAACCTGTAGCGTTCAATGAGTAGATGGCTCATTATAAGCTTCACGCACATCAGCCCTACACACCTATCAGTTACAATAACAGCAATGATATCTGCATAGCCATTCAACATCAAGATCTATACGTGCTTCACTCTCGCAGTTCGATGCATTTCTATGGCAGGCTGACGAAAGCCGATAGTATTGTAGTCGCCAATACACATTTTGTCAACAATGCCATTTGTCACATGTTCGAGGAGATTCGATACGAGATGAATGCTGTGGAGATCGATAGATCCAAAAACGTCAGTCTCAGCAGACTGATGAAAGGCTGGCTTTTCTTCAATCTCAGCCAGAATTCAATGCTCGGAAATGCTGGCTGACTCGTTATTTAAAAGGCGACGGCTCAAGTGAGCAATGTTGATGGCTGTTTCGATATCAACATACATCTTAGCATGATTCTCGGTTTTGCCGAAGACTGTTGCAAGATCGTGATCAACGTCAAACACGAGCTCATACTCGTAAGAGCGAGGAGTTATTTGAATGCAGTCGTACAGACAGCCACGCAAGATGCTACTCAGCAAGTTTTCTACGAGAATTTCAAGACGAGTTGATAAAAATCGAGTGGCTCATGCCTTACGTAATCGCTTCGAACGTCTACAAAATGTGTCTGCTCAATTCCGAGGAGAAGAATAGACAGTGTGAAATCCTCCAATCAGCTGGAGAAACCACGATTCGTTGTTCTCGCACTCCAAACGAATTGAAAGAATCAGAGAGACAAGAACGCGAGTCATTTCGATCACTGCAATCTCAGCTACGTCAAGGTTTCTCTCAACTTCCAGTACTATCGCTATGGAAATTGAATCAGGATATAGCGCGAAATCAGTTCTCTGTATACAGCGATATGTACATAAATTTCGAAAACATCTACTACGACAAACATCCTAAGCCAAGGCTCATGCATTCCGCTCTTTGTGATCGACTGCTCGAAGTAGAGCGAAACATTAAAGAGTGCACCCGTGAACGTTCAACTGGAGCTCGAGTCACGTATTAACTTCCCGGCCAACACGACAGCCTACTGTTTTGCACGATCGCATCGTTCCGTATAGTCCCGTCAGCGGAGACGTGAAAAAGTTTTTATACAATGGAGTATGCTGTGCATGTGCAAGGCTTCAAGCATCCTGGAAACGACTTTGTTTTCAAGAAGTTGGCCATTTTCTCGCTCACTGACGGGAGCGAGCCACTAATACTACTGTTCAGAGAACCATTTCCCTGGAAAAAAACTCACGTCAAAGTGTAAGAAAGAGAATGAGTGGCTTAAACGTGACTATCATGGATTATCCTGGTCATCAGCAATATATCCTATATCGAAATCGGCCTCGTTCTTCGAAAAGCCCTGTATGCGCCGAAAATGCTTACTATCTGCACCAATCACAATGGAGTATGCAAGTGTACCTGTGCTCTAGAAAAGGTCAAGACTATGAAATTGTTCTACGAAAAACATATGCTCATGGAATGGGAAGATATTTCCGAAAATGTAGAATACGTTTCATCCGTAAGGTAGTATGTGTACCCGATCGATGTACTTTCTACAAACTGCGCTAGCTAATGCCACACACGGAGTCAAATCCCATCAAAGCAAAATACAGCTAGAGCTCAACAGAGCGTTGAATCAACTAGGAGGTACTCGGAGATACACTCCGGACAATGGCAAGCTCAAGTTCAACCTAATTGTGAGGCCCAATGCATTTTTTTCAAACCAAGCCCCCACAAACACTCCCGAGACTATGGAGTACATAACCCTCAACAAATTAGTTGGAAACCGTACAGTTGGAAGATAAAAAGTCTTTCAATGTAGGAAATGTCAACGAGTAGGCTATGCGATCAGCAACTGTTTGATAGGATACAGATGCGTCAAATGACAACAACCACATGGGCCAGTCGAATGCAGCAAAGACTCCCTTTTTCCCCCCAGTTGCATCAACTGTGGCGAAGACGGACACCCTGCCAACTACAGAGGATGAAAATTCCAGAAAAAAGTACAAAAAACTATCAACGAATACAGAACATAGGCCAAAGAAATCAAAAGACAAAAAATAAGCAAGGCCTCCGCTTACATTCAACAAGGAAAATCATGTGCCTCTGCACTTTCTGCAATCAACTCACAGCATCTCCAAGCTGCATGCACACAAGATCACCCTCTTCCACAATAAAACTCAGAAAATCAGAAAAACGAATTCAAAGCTCTACACCTTCAAAACTGATCTATTCACTGAATTCAAACTGCAAATTACAGAAGTCAAAAACCTAGCTGAACAAAACTCATCGAAAATCAACTTTGCAGTCAAAAAAACTTAACATACAATGAATGTAAAGCTAATCAAACTCAAGATAATTTTAGCCAATTCTCCCATAATTACTTATAAAATCATCACCGAGGGAAAAACTCACAGTAGAAAGTGTACGCACTTATCTACACACTTCTAATTTCAGTCAATGTTAATTCCATCATACGGAATACCCGTAGATTTTTCCTAGGAAAATTTCTTGAAGCCAATGATTCGGACATAATGCTGCTCTTAGAGATCAAGTTAAACCCCAGCCATAACCTACAGTTCGAAAAATACACTATATGCAGGAACGACTGGCCCAATGCACAAATGGGAGCAGGAACAGCAGTGCTGATCAAAAACAACATTTCCTTCCCAGAGTCCAAATCTTTCAAGACATTAGAAGCTACATTATAAAAATAAAATATAATAATAACATCAATTTATTTATAGTCAGCTTCTACACGAACAACAACCAGCACAATAGTATAATAGGATAACTTAACACCACCATGCAACGGCTACATCTCGACAACGCTTGCAACTATTTCATCATGACCGGTGACCTAAATGCCAGACACCCCTCCTGGGGAGATTGAACTGGAAACTCAAGGGGAGGTTACATTCTAAACTGGAACAGAGAGAACTCTATAGAGTATAAATGCAACATTTATTACCCAGAAGAACCAACATTCCCGAGTCACAGATCATTCCTCGACGTAGCCATACTAGACGCTAGATTAACTATCACCAAACGGGACTTAACACCACAAACGGGAAACTCAAAACTATAAACTACGACAGTGACCACAAAGGGCTAATATTTAATATAAGCTTATCCAATGCAGTTGAAATCCCTCTTGGAAGCCTACCCGGCAACCACGTACTCAATTACAAAAAACTAAATGGCTTAAATTTCAGCACCATCTAACTAAAAATTGCACGTCTAACATTGCCAGCCACAGGAATCTCACCAATGACGAAATTATTGCCTCTCTTGACACGTTCGACGCATCAATCAGAGTCTCCATTGAAGTTACGATCTCCAAGTTTGAGCCAAGAAATCTCCTCAAACGAATTTCCAACAGGAAAACAGAAAACCTCTAAAAGCACAAACCATTAGTCTAACCCAGTTAAATTAACACAGGAGAAGGGGTTCCAGCCATGAGGAGTTAAATTCCCTGAAGATTCTATTAAGAAACGCGAAATCGTAACTGGATGAACAGTTAAACCCAGTCATCAACGAATACTGGCTCAAAAGAGAAGAGATTGACCATCGCATACCAGATATATTCTTCCCACGCATAAACAAACTATTTCATTCTAAGAAACACGACAACATAAAAACCATTATAGTTCCCAAAACAAAGACGGACTGGATATCAGTAACTATTCTCAACAGCACCAACTCCTACGACTGTGGAGCAAATCTTGCCACCGACAACCAGGAAATAATAGTCAATATTGTAAGTTTACAGTACCAAAACGTCAACAAAGCTAAACCAGCCACGGATAGCCCGTTTGAATTACTAATTAACAAAATAGTGAAAGAGCTCAAAGAGCAATCAATAACGCGAACCGTTACGCAAAATTGAGCGACTCAAACCTGAGCCCAACAGCAGCTCCGAACTCTCACGAAAACGCCGCAGAGCTTGACCTCTTCACCTTCTCATTCAAACTAAGCCAAAAGCTAAAGAGTCTAAATAACAAGACCACCAGTTGATTTGACGGACTTCCTAAAATCGTGTTAAAACACCTACCTACAAGCATTATAACGCAATACGTTATAATTTTCAACAATATCATTAATAACAACTTTCATCCGCCTAAATGGAAGGAAGTAAGAGTTATTCCTGTACTTAAAAAGGGAAAATCCCCCAAGAAGCCTCAGGTTCCAGACCTATAAGCTTAATATCTAACATGAACAAGGTGTTTGAAATGATCATTAACGACCACTTAAGGGGACCCAACACCTTTAAAACTTGAAAAATTCGATTTTTTTTATGATTTGTTTTGATAGGAAATTTACCATAGAATATGCTCTCGAAAGCCGTTTTTCGAAAAAAAATTTTCCCGCAAAATTATAAGCAAAATACTAAATAAATATTTTGACTGGTTTCTCGCAAATTTGCGTAATTAAAATTATTTATTCAATATATCGAAAAGTTTCATTTTTTTTTAATAAATCCAGTCAGAACTAGATATTTTTATTGTAATTGTAAAAAACAGTATTTTTATAACTATATATGTATATATATACATATATCGTATTACAGGAATGTTTAACTTTTTCCTTGCGTATGAATGTATTTATGCGCGAATGTGTGTATGTTCGCGCGCATGTGTGTGTGTATATATATATATCACTCGCATACACACATACGCTCTTAAACATACATACGTATTTCGTAAATTATTTTATAACAATAAATGATGATTTTTTTTCATTCTGTGTTTCATGAAACTATATAGTCATTAGTTGAAATTCAAATACGCGCGCTCTTCGCAACAGTCTAGGCGGCGATTCTGTTACCAAAACGTGATGATCGCTGTGACGAAAATATTTGAACTCCCCATTTACCGACCATGTATACATCGTTTCTTTCTGACTGAAGTCCTGTTTCGTAAAGTACATAAAGGTTAGAATCAGTGTGCTTTCAAATCTGTTTTACCAGCTTTCAAATATTTGAAAGTTCTTGAATGTGAGATGTTTTGCACAGTGCAAACATAGTTAAATTTAGTTATTTGTTTATTTACCATTTTTTCAGTAGTGTTTATTTACCTTTTTTTCTTCTAAAGTTATTTATATTTTAATTTTTTAAAGTGAAAAGGTTGGAGTAGTTGTAAGAAATTTTAGTTAGTTTAGCTTTTAGTTTAGATTAGTTAGTTATAACAATGAGTGATAACAAGGGCAGATTGCCTACCACTCATTTAGATAGGAAATACTCCTGTGGAAGAAGTAAAAGGTGACCAAGAACATTTACAGGAACTAGACCCAGTGACGCAGTAGACTCAACTGCACAACCAAGACCTTCGACATCTTCAAGAAAACTTGAAACTCCAGCAGCAGAAGGCCTCTCCGGAGTCAAGAATAGAATTATTGACATCAATATTCTATTTCCTGAACTTCAAAATGTGTTGTGTTGCAAACAGTGTCATAGTGAAGTGCAGTTTTCTAAATCAACAATGTTTGGATTAGGATTTAAAATTGAAGTGACATGTGTTCGATGCAGAGAAGTCTCCAGCATCAATTCTAGCAAAAAAGTGGGTGAAAGTAATCGTGCATGGGAAGTGAACCGAAGGGCTGTAGTTGCATCTCGTGCTCTTGGTGTTGGACATGCTGGACTTTCGACATTTTATGGCATAATGGACTGCCCTAAGCCTATAGCTCAGTCTGCTTATGATTTCATCAATCAGCAGTTCAGTCTGCTTATGATTTCAGTTCAGTCTGCTTATGATTTCATCAATCAGAAGTGTGTGAAAGTGTTTCTAAGGAGTCTATGCGAGCTGTAGTCCAAGAAGAAAGAGACGCTACTGAAGATGGTGCTCTTGGACTAAACATTTCTGGTGATGGCTCGGGGAGAAAAAAAGGATTTTTATCGCTATAAGGATTTGCCATTAAGGAGTCAAAAGCAAAGGCTTGGCAAGGACTACGAAAAAGAACGAGTATTCTTCTCTATATTGTTTTAGCTGATTTTTATGGTTTTTGAAATATTAATTTATTTCATTTTTTTCAGTGGATATGACGCTAAGTTGGAATTCTATTTTTCTTCCATCAAATCAAGTTGGAGCCTTCAACAAAATAATTAGGTAAGAATAAACAGGCATTTTTTAGTATTAAATACAATAAATTAATCTAATGTTAAAATTCACAATTTATCATTTTTTGTTTACAGGTCCTCAGAGGCGTACTCAACACATTGGTATACATTCAGTATACCATATAAATCCTGAAAGTGATGGTCTACCACCAAGGATCGATGGAAAAATAGTTCCAAGAGATTTGGTAAGCAATAAATTAACTTATATTACAATATGCATCAATTAACTTTAAAGTCAATTTTCTGCAACTTTGGTTTTTCATGATTTCAGCTCACTGTGCGTAGGATTCCAGGTGACCATATGCTTCGATTGAGCTGAAATTTTTTGAGTATGCTCTATGTAAGTATAGTTTTCGTATGAACAGAGGGATTTTGATTTAAAAGCTTCAAATTCGTTTAATAAATAAAAATGTGGCAAAAAAAAATATTAAAAATAAAAAAATTAACTTTTTTTTAATTAAAATTTTTCTAAGTATTCAAATCAAAATCCCTCTGTTCATACGAAAACTACACTTACATAGAACATACTCACAAAATTTGAGTTCAATCGAAGGATATGGTCACCTGGAATCTTACGCACAGTGAAAATCAGTCTGCGGAGTGCCACTCTGGATAGGTAGGTCCAAACTTGGATTTCAAGTGCTTAAATTGAAGGTAAGTGAACATATTATAAGTATGAAAAGTTTGTCTAACATATTATTTAATTTTATACTAATTTTTTATAATTTTATGTTTCAGATTTTAAACGCGTTGGGTCCCCTTAAACGAAACTACCAACCAACTCAATGTCATACCCCCGCAGCAATTTGGCTTTCGACACTGCCACGCTACCACCCACGCAATCAACAAGCTGCTCAACGACGTCTATGGGGACCTCCGTAAGTACAAGCAAGTTGGAGCATGTTTCATGGATCTCGAAAAGATCCTTGTCACAGTCTGGGTGAATGGCCGAATCTTTAAACTCATCATGAAGAAATATCCGGATAACCTAATAAGGCTTATAGGCGAGATACTCTCCAACAGGAAATTCAGAGTTGAAATACGAAATCAAAGTTCTTGGCTAGAGTTCATAGTCGAAGACAGCCTGCAGCAGGGTATGGTTAACGCCCCCCTGCTATTCAACATCTACAACGCAGATGTCCTCAACCTACTCGGGCTCAACGACGACAGTACAAACACAAAAAAGCATAGCGTTTGCCGACGACCTTATAATATACATTAGCGGCAATAATCCCTACAAAATAGCCATGGAGCTAAGCGAGATGGTGTCCAAGATAGATAATTATTACAAAACCTGGCACCTCTGCATAAACCCAGCCAAGAACGAGGCTATACTCTTTTGCAAGCCATCACGATACCTTTCAAGAAGTGCCCGGGAGGGGAGAAAACAATTCCAAATAATAATAACCACAGACACACACACGAAGACCATACCCCGCACAGTGAAGTATCTTGGTGTTCAGATCGACCATTTAGCTCGGCTAAACACACACCTCAAGATCAGCTACTATCTTCTCCTCATAAGGCCAATACTATGCTATGCCGCTCCGATTTGGCTCAATATTACGGCTGCATCCATGGAAAGATTGCGTCGTTTCGAAAGAAGATGCTTAAGATTCTGTCTAGGCAAACACCGCTCCGCATCGTCCGAGTACCAAAAATACATCAGCAACTCTCTACTGTATCGGGAGGCCAACGTTTCAAGAATTGACAATGAAATCATCAAATTAACACGAGATTACCACGCTTAGTACATACATATCAAAAACCCTATATTGAAAGAGTTCGCTTCAATAAACAAGCAAAGTTTAGCTCTTCCATTAACAACCAACTACATCTCGCCACGTAAGGCTTCACGGTAGCTGACGAAAGAAGCCCAATACAGGACACAAACGGAATCCCGATCATTTTCCACTGGCCTAGAGGTAGGACAAATAAGAAACTTACTCTAACTATCTTAAAGCTTTGAAAATGTCAGAGAATCTCAAACATTCAACAAAGACACCAAGAATAGACCATGCAGCTTTCTACAGAATTAAGAAAAGCAAATCGTACTGGTGGCTCACTGAAAACGCACAAATAAAAAAAAATCGAGACAACGACAAGCCCAGAGAGAACAAAGACCGACCAGGAGAACTCGTACCCGAGACGGGCACCCACAACCTCATTGCTTGCAACCGACCTTTACACGCATCTAGAAGACAAGCAACATATATTATATGTTAGCTTAATCATCTCTAGGTATTAATTAGTTTCTAAAATCAAGTATTATAGATAGAATATTAATATATACACTATTATGTATTGTATACGCTTACAGAAGCAATCAAAAGCGCTGTTATTCCGCAACTCGTAATTATTATGCCTTCGCCGCCCACAAATACATACTTATGCAAGCAACCCTCTTCCTGCCAACACCCCCCATCCCCATAGTTGCCTTGCAAACCGTTTTTCTAACCAAAGTCTAATGGCTCCCTCTCCGAACTGACCTCTCATACAAAACACTTATTATGAGTCTAATACCCCCCCCCCCTATCTTTTGTTTGAATGCGAGCCCTAGCAAAGTCTAGCATGTATATATTGTATCATTCACAAATTGTAAGAGGATAACAGGATTATATATATATTGTAACAAGGTGCCCGTACACAAACGTGTACGCACACCTAGCGCAACGCCGTGCACACACACAAGCGTGCAAGCGCACGGCAAAACGAGGATCGAGGCGGCAGGAGCCTCTCACGAAACCGCTAGAAGGGAATGGGGAAAAGATTAGGAGAAAGAGAGACCGACAAACATGCGAGTCGGCGACAAGTACAACGCGAGAGAAAGAGAGCGCGCTATACCAAAGAGAGAGAACAATAGACGCGACAGCGCGTTAGAAGACGTTGTCGCGCAATTAGGTGTGGGGACTCCGAGATCGCCGAAGGCGAGACGAAGCGACCACACCGGCAGATTACACATTGGCCTTCGACCCAAGCACACGCCCTATCGATCGCTCTCATTAATCGAGCAACGCGGATAACCCGCTGGCTGGAAGGCCCAAGCTACTGCACGGCCCAACCATCGCCACGCCAGCCTTGCCTCCCAGGGAAGCCAGGCAGGAGCCACGTCACAAAATATGTATATATATTATCGCTATAACCAATTTTAAATATATCATCCGCCGCTAGGAAGAAAAACTCAGTTCATAAGGTGCGTTGAAGACTAAAACATTTACAATTTTTCCGTAAATCCTAGCCCAGTTCACAAGACGCATTGAAGAGCAACCCAATTATAAATTTCGCGTCGAATACTAACCCAGTTACAAGTCTCGCATCAAAAACATAGCTAATGGATTGATTTTTTTTTATTATTTATTTTTGCAGCCTTTTCAAGTCATACGACTCTTATATGACTCTGCATTTCCTACGCTTGTGAATACTTAATTTCAGTGCATTGAATCCACTATTTTTAGTTCTTGCGCCGAGTAATGGGGATCTAAAGTTTTATGTACACTGAAATATACATGTAGCATACAGTGGAATCTGCACAGTGAAACCACTGGAGCTCAGAAGTATAGGTACTTATGTAAATAAAGAGGTATCCTCAAAATTGTCAAGATTCAGATTCGAACACAGGATCTCTGGATTTCTAATCCAATACTACCGATTGAGTCATTGCCTTTCTTAAATAATGGACTGATGGATTGAATGGATTGATTACACCGTCGTTCAAAAAAAAGTGATTGGACTTTTTGACCAGAATCTGAAACGGAGTTCACTTAGCCGTATACTTCAGGATTTTGAGTAGACAGCGAAAATCCCTTGAAAATTGCGGAAAATAGTGAAAAATCGGTTTTATGCTCACAGATTTTTTCTTGAAAACTATGGAGTTTTTTAAAAATTTCAAAAGAACAAAAATATCTTAGAATTCATCAAATGCTTTCAAAATTTTTTAGGTTTTTTCGAAACTTTTTTTTGAAATTTCGATTTTTTGACTTTCGAAAAACTTAAAATTGTACAAGATATTGTCAGCCCACCCAGACTCTCTCGCGCATGCAGAACTCGCAATCCGGCGCGCCTGTCGCCCCGCAACCCGCCAGCACGCATAGTGGAGTCGAGCGCCGGCAGTACCGCGCGCGGCCGCTAGGCGGCGGCGGCCGGATTTTCGGCAGTCCACATGAAAGTTGGGACTCCGGCCCTATAAGTAAACCGGCCGATCCGAGGCCTGGCACTTCTTCCCCCCTTCCTATAGGGTAGAACGAGTTCTGCATCAGCAGCATAGCGGGTGTTTTACACTGTGCCACGATTGCTATTGATTTTTGTTCCGCAGAATAAAAACTACTCTTAAATAAATAATTCTTTTATTTATTTAAATCCTCCTCCATCCTACCCAACTGCCCATGCCGTCCGTCTCTACTAGAGAACTGGAGGCCGAGCTCGAGCTTAGCCAGATTTATCTGGCAAGGGCGAACCGGGAGATCATCCTCCTACGGCACCAGCTTCGAGCAGCGACAGCGGCAGCAGACCGAGCAGCAGCGACTGCAGCTCCACCACCCCCGCCAGAGAGGACTCTGGTCAGCAGCGCCGTGCAGGCGACGTCGCACTTCAGGGACTTCGGGGCGCAGACGACTCCGGCGAGCATCCGAGCCGCCTTCAGGACGCCGAGACCGACCGCCGCCTTTCGCCCACCGGTGGAAATCCCGTCGCTGGACGACACGCTCTCGGCTGAGTGACCTGGCCACGAAGAGGGCCTCGAGCTTGAAGCGCAGCCACCTCCAACAGCCGGCCTGTCGCAGCGACCCCTCTCCGCCACCTACCGCTTCCTGGAGCCGAGCGAGCCGCCCACGGTGCTCAACTCCGTGATCCAGAAGATCGCGGCGAAGCAGCCCACGCCGAAGAGAGTCGGCTTCTTGCCATCTCCGACGGTGCGCAAGAGGACGGCCCCTCTTCCCCCGGGGCGCTCAGTCCCTCGGGTCATCAGTGTGGAGTCGGTAGACATGCCGCTCTTGCGCTGATCCCTTCGTCTCCTCGCGGAGGCAAGGAAGCGTGCCTTTGGGCTACGGGCGGGGCGCTTTCTTAAGCGCTTGAAGCCAATTTTTGTGTGAGCCGGTCCCCTGGACTGGCTCCGCAACCTAATTCAAACATAACCCCGGGAGTTCACTCCCCCCTCCCCCCTTTGCGACTGGGTGGTGTGGCCAACACTGAGTTGGGCGGGCTCTCTCTCGTCCAGAGTCGACGTGTGGAGGCTGAGCAGTGTCCGCTCCACACGCAACGAAGAAGCTCAACAGTCGGACGTGACTGCATCGTGGGACTTCGAGAGTCGACGAAGTCACCGCCGCATACGAGCAGCCCAACCGCATCCCCGTTCTCTCCGTCACCGAGCCACGGTGTAAGCGTGACATCACTCCGTTCGCCTGCCGCCCTTTCCAAGGGCGCCAGCGTTAGCCCCGGGAGCACCTCGCTTACATCAAAGATCAATTTGAAAAAAATTGGAAGCATTCTTTATTGCATTCTAAGATATTTTTTTTTTAATTTTTTAAAGATCATAGTTTTCAAGAAAAAAAATTTGTTAACATAAAACCGATTTTTGACTATTTTCCGCGATTTTAAAAGGTTTTTCTCTTATTATTCGAAATCCTGGGGGTGTATGACCAAATGGACTCCAGATTCGGATTCAGCGAATCAAAATTTATAAAAAAACATTGGTATAGTTGGTCGAAAAAAAAATTTGTTTTTCATCTTCGGATTAGGTTAACTATGATTTTTCCCTATTTTCCGCGATTTTCAGATGTTTTCGCTGTCTATTCGAAATTTTGAGGATGTAAAATAAACTCCAGATTTGAATTCAGCGGGTCAAAATAACTATAGATATGTGGGTCTGATCGAAAAAACCGACCATTTTTTTTGTGTGCCGGTCTTATTTTTCACTAGTTTATGACGGGGAATCGCATCTGGGCTAGTCTTTATCGCAAAGGTCTGAATTGATCTACTCTTTGCACTAAACTCTAAATTCATTAATTTATAAACCCTAAACTCACAGATCGACGAACTCATAAATTCTAGAACTAACAACCTACAATGAATCCTATACGTACATGGTCCGATAACTATATAAGTAGAGCGACGATGGCTCAATCGGTAGAGTTTCGGACTAGTAATCCACAGGTCCTGGGTTCAAGCCTGACTTTCGACGATTTTGGGGACACCTCTTTGTTGACATAAGTGTCCATACATCTGAGCTCCAGTGGTTCGGATTCCACTGTGTACAACGTGTATATTTTCACTGTACTTAAAACTGCAGGTTCCCATTGCTCTGCGCGAGTACTTAAAGAATAGTGGACTCAATGCACTGAAATTAAGTACTCACAAGCGCAGGCAATGCAGAGCCATATAAGACTCGTATGAGGAATTGAAAAGGCTGTAAAAATAAAATGAAAAAAAAACTATATAAGTATTATCCATAACTGTATATAGGAAGCTATATATGACTTGAAAGTATTGTTGTTGGGAATTAGAAAAAATTTTCTAAATAAAATTTTTCATGTATGGGAGGTACGTAAAAATAGATTTAAAAACGCAATAAATACAGATTTCATGAACTTTGTCTCTATGTAAGTAACTTAATATAAGTAAATATTTAAAATAATTTGTAGGACACCATTACAATCTATAAAATATATTCGGAGAGTTCTACACTGAAATGGATTGGGGATCATTTTTCCCAAAAAAAAATTTCCAAGAAATATTTTTCCCAAAAACTTTTTTCCCCAAAAAAATTTTTTCCCAATAGGTCATTTTAGATCAAAGTAAAAATAAATCCAAAAACAAAACTAATATCTACGACTTAGAATTTTATTTGGTATCCAATATTTTTTAGGTAGCTTAGAACAGTATTACGCTGTAAATGTTCTTCATATCGTTGTTCAATGCTTGTCAGTTGCTCTTTTTGTTGTTTCCTATTTCTCTCAGTTCCCCTTCGAATCCTTTGCCCAAGCTGTAATTGATGAAGCATAGTGTCCGTATCAGCCTGTTCCTTTTTAAGCTCATCGAAAAAGATTATTCGTTCGTGCCATCCTCTTTAAAAAAAGTGATGGCCTTTGTTGTGAAGCATTTAATACGTGATTCTGATTGGTTGCTAAGTAAACATGATTATGGTTACCATATTCATAGTTCAATTACTGATATATATTTATAAAACCAAAACATAACCCAAATCGCGCGCGAAGCGCGCCCTAAGTTCCTTGTATTATTAAAGACTGAGTCGCAGTGGTTTCAAATGCGAGGCGGATATCTTGCGTCCCTACTGACCAGGCGGAGTGTAGTACTGCGTCTTCTTGCAATTACGCGTTGACAACTACAGGTCGACTCAAAGTAATCCGCAATCGAACTCAATTCGTCAGGTAATTCAACACCGAGTACACGGAAATGCCTCTCAACGTCCTCAACTGGCACAAAAGCTAAGGAACAGACCTGATGTGCACCTTTTTTTATTCTGCGGTCTTCACTATTATACGTTTTCAGGCCTTCGCTTACTATATGACGATAAACGGATTGACGCAGATGGAAAAAGCAGCATTTAACAGCATCATCCCCAAAAATTTCTTGTGCAGCATTTATGATACCCAATTCAAAATCTGTCATGACATAAGTACATAAAGGTGCTTCACCAAGTTCTTTTCTCGCTTCTTGCAAAAAATACATGAAACACTGTAGCATAAAACGATTGCTCCTTATTTCCTAGAAGAGCGTGCACGAAACCCCACCATTTGTGATTGACGATTCACACGAACTTTTCCGACTACGCAAAGAATCCAAAAAAGCTGAAAAAAATGGTTGGTGTGGTCTTGAAGGTCTCATCGACAAACCACATGTCACATTGAAAAAGTCGGACTATACTATCTGCTGTCGCGAAAATAATAATTCTACCACCGTTATCGACTTCGATTTGGTCTTCATCGTCGCCGTTAATGTCTACAGAATCATACAGAAAAAAATGGTATCCATTGTTATGTGCCGATACCAAAGTACAAATTGGCAACGTCGCATGACGCCTAAGTAATTAGAGAGGTGCAAAAGTATGCGCCCAGCCGTCGCCAAGTCGCACAAAGACGAGCGATAGCGGTACTTCTCCAGCCCTCGAAACGCTGACCAAGCGCTTCGCCCTCCCATGCGCTGCCGGATTTCACCCAAAGTTCGAGAGTGCAAGTGAGAGCGAAGTAGCTAACGAAGCGAGGAGAGGGATGGGGGAGAGGTAAGAACAATTAGTGGGAGAGAAAGTGACGCGCTCTCTCCCATGCATAATTGCGCGCCCTCCGGCAGAGCATCTCGAGCCACCAAGCCGAGTGCACGTACTTTTGTATTTAGAATCGTTTATTTTCTTGAGCTTTGTCTTAGACGCCTGCGTGGCTTGGTCAATTCGTTGTTTGCATAAAATCTTAAATAAAGTGTCAGAGATCCAGCTGAAGGCATTTAGCTTATTATTTTCCTGCCTGCCGCTCAACATTTTCCTGGACAACCTTGTTTCGCATACACATAACAATTTGCATACAGATAATTGTTTCGCATACACATAACAATTTGCATACAGATAATAGTTTCGCATACAGATAATAATTTGGCATAGCCGTAGTACACTATTTACCCCAGCTGCCCCGCTGATCAAACCCAAAGGTAAGAGTTTGCATAAATTTACTCATTGAAAAAGTGAAAGTGTCGCCTTATCCCGATCGCGTTAAGTTTCGAACCGCGGTTAAACGCTTTAAGTATTTTTCGTATCGCGCGCTCCCCCGATACTTCTGATGTGCAATAGGCTTGCGTGCGCGAGTACTTAACACCATCTACAGTCTACTGATATTGAACCGGTATTTCTTCTACGTTACAAATTCGAATAGAATTGGGAGGTACATTTTGCAGGCGCCTCCGGATAATTTGCTATCGCAGGTTAGGACGAATGGGCATTTCAGCCAAGATCTCTAATAAATTTACAACGACACAAGTAACTAATTTCGAGAGTTGAACATTTGAATATTACTTCGTGTAATTCTTTACGCAGTATTTGGGCGGGTGGCATATCAGCATGTTCCTTCAGCTGCTCTTTTAAGTTATCCGCGAATAGCTGCAACTTCTTTGCGTTTTGGAGCATTGTTATGCTCAGACTGTACAGACCCTTTTACTACGATCAAATTGTTGTCGTACCCCGAAGTAACAGCTCGCGCTACGCACTCGTCTTTTCTGCGGCAATTCCAATATTTTTCTTCGGAAATCGCCGGAATGCTTATAGTATAAGTATCCGTCGATGTGCAAGAACGGACCCGAGTTTGACTCAACTATTTCTGCCATGATACTATCAATTTAGAATTTCCTCAATTGCAATTTTTCGTTGACACGTAAACATTGTGAAGTTAGTTATTTTATATTTTATTTCGGAAAAAATGTCCTAAAATTCTAAGTAGTAGATACTATTTTTGTTTTGGGATTTATTTTTGAATTTGGGAAAAATGACCTATTGGGAAAAAAATTTTTTGGAAAAGAAAGTTTTTGCGAACAAATTTCATTAAGAAATTTCTTTTAGGAAAAATGTCATTAGGTCGAAAAAAGTAACAGTTACTTTGATTTAAAGAGCATTCTAAAGATATTAGTACAGTGACTAGGTTCGAGCTGATATCCGATTGGGCGCTTAGGTACTTTGATTGAAATAGTTGTTATTCGGGGGGGGGGGCCTATTCTGAAGGCTCTTTGAACTTCACGAGTACCATAGGTGCCAAATTCTCACACTCGATTTCGCAGAGAATAACCCAACCCAGATATATGTACACATAATTTCGTTTCTTCGTATACGATCAAACTTATCCCTCTTTAGCTATTGAGTCACGAAAACAATAATGATAAAAAATTTGTAATCTTTAAATTATAATATTCGATAAATTTAACATAAAAATAAATTAATTTTAGTGAATAATAACCTCTTCTTTAAGCATTACTCCGCTGTGTCGGAATATTTTAAAAAATGCTGGAACTTGCTGCTTTTGCCCATAATGAATTTTCTTTTTTTTAATATAATTTGGATCGAATTTCAATTCGTTAACGATGATGTTGAATAGAAACTTGCCAATGCTTGCTTGTACATTACTTTGCCATGCAGGAACATCTACATCTAGTGTTACTCCATATTTGTTTCCCTCATGCTCTAATGACGTCCATGTCATACGACTATTTACATTATCCTTGTTATTTAAAAGCCAGTGACAATACTGTACATATACTTCAAATATTTTATCATTTACGCCATTTATTTGTTTTCTTTTTGCCTAAAAATATTTTATATAAATAAAATTGTATAAAAGAATAAATAATATATTTATAGTACTTAAAAGAATATGAAAAATGCTTGATTGTGGCATTAAATGTTGTATCTAAATTTGTATGTACTCAAAAATTGACATTTTCATAAATTGGTATTCAGATGTGCAAAATGTAGGCTGATGAAATATATAACCGTTTAATTCTTTTAAAATTTATGCTTTTTAAAACTTTTTATTCTCTAATTTTCTAATTACAATATGAATTTCAAAATAAAAAATTTAAATTATAAATTAACAATTTTAACAATTTCAAGTTTAATTTGCAACAATTTAATAGTATAAAATTGCAATTCCGATTGATTTTTAAAATTAAGAATTAAATTTTTAATTTTGTTTTATTTAAGAGGGTCATTCCATGACATACTTGAATAAAGGCCATGTGAAGTGAAAAGTTCAAAGTTTAAATAAACAAAATGTATCCATCTTCTCCAGGAAAACTAATTTTAATTATATATGATGCTTCTATCTGTAATTAGGCGTGGCAGCGGAAAGTGAGAGGGCCCAGCGCCAAAAATCACCTACCTGCTTAAATAGAGAAGATAAGCGGCGGCGCGGTCACTAAGTTCACAGACCGAAAACTGATCAGTACGATCGATTGACCGCAAGTGCGTGATCTCTATATACGCAGACACAAATAGTCGACAAGTACTCGAACCTGTATAATTGTATTCTTTTGAACGCGCGCAGAAAACACGAAAAGCAGTAGTGCGCGAGTCTTCCGTAATTAAGTAAACGGAGAAAACATTCCGTTCGAGAAAGAAAAGAGAGAGAGAGAGAGAGATAGATACGGAGCATAGAACGGACCGACCGAATACCTGTAAAAAGGCCCAGACGCGGCGGCGCCGTATACTCTCTCTCTACGAAGGAAGACCCTCACAGCGGGAGATTACCGAGCGGCAGCATCCAGCATCGACTTCTACATATACATAGATATAGATATACACGTACACATACAACACACCGAGAGTAGCAAGGTCACTTTTTCTCTTCCTAAAATATCTGAGTTTTCATTTCTACTACTGGCTCGTATTTCCGACCCCTCACCCGTGTTAATGCTGATCGTAAACGATCGCAAAGCAAGGGGCAATTACTGTAAATTCATGTTTAATAAATGAATGGATAAATTATACATAAACTTTCAATAACGTAACAGAGTCCGTATTATTTCTCCATCGCGATAGAAGTTTATCTGTCAGACGTAACATTCGCTCGAGAATGTAAAAAAGAGCAATGCATCTTTTGCGCAAACGTGAATTATCCTAAGGACGTCAGCAGCGCTCTCAAAGGCTAACAGGCCAACAAAAGGTTTTACAAAAATAATAATATTAATTACATCAAAAATTCTACATATAAATTTAAATAAATTACCTAACATATAAACTCAGTACATTCAGTACATCTAATAATTACACCGAACCGGAGAGCAGGAAAACCAGCTAAACTATAAAACTCAATTAATTTTTCAAAAACTAAATAAATAATTATTAAAAACAACCTTACTTTTTTTCAACGACCGACAAACGGCGTACAGTGCCGGTGTCGACATGGTCGGAGGACAATCAACGACTGATTTTCCAGCGCAACCCTTCCTTACAATTAGAGAACTAATACACTCTTAACAATTTTCCTACATGCATACAAACTAAATACTATAAGAGCCGGAGATCCGATACAAGAACGGACATACCCAGCTCGCATAAAGAATAAATTTCACGTTTGTTCGAAGAGATGCATAGTTGTCTCTTTTTTTAAATGAAAACTAATTTTATTTATGTCTGTAGTTTCAAGAGCTAAATCCCTCATCTTCAGGACTATAACTATTATAACAGATGAATTGGGCAGGTAGGCGCGAAAGGATACGAAACAAAGGTGCGTTTAGTGTCTTAGTTTATTGATGCTCAAGAGAGAAGCTTTGCCCTTGTTGCTGGGTGTCTGCCTGCGTCGTTCACGAGTCGCGGCTCGTAGACTCGCAGTTACGCGGCCAAGGTGCACGCTTGCACTTCTTGGTTGTGGGAAGCTCTCGGCCGGCTTGTTCTCTACTAATGTTGCATCTGGTGCAGCGGCAGCCCCTGATTCTCCGAGCCTTTTCTCGTACAGCCTCGCGGCCGTAAAATAACGAATTTGACTGGAACAGAGAAAACCAGTGGGTCGGCCGAGAACTGCAGCGTTGCAGATGTTCGTTTTAAGATTAGGAAGGTGTGTGGGGTGATTAAGTATCATGGGGATGCGAGCGGGGCAGTACGCCCTCGCAGAGAAGAGATTTTCCGATTTCCGATAGCAGTCGCTGCTGCTTTACAATAGGCTTAGCCAGAGCTCATACATGATTAGAATATTAATAATAGTAATAACCTTAATTGTAGTAGAATAATACAATAATAACGTAATGTAATGTAATCAATATAGTAATAATGACAATAATACGATGATATAATATAGTTTGATAGCAATAGTTGATGCCGATAGAATGTGAAAAATATACTCTAATATTGTACTATTACATGATATAATTATAATATGATATCGTTAATATAATGTTGTGGCATCAGCATCACCTATAGTGAACTAGTACAGACATGCCCTGAATGTAATGCCTAATTTCAATTAATGCAAACAAGACTCGGATGTTTCTCGGCACCGGAGTTTTACTCCGGGGTGATATTTTTGATCGCCCGGTATATACACTACAGCATATGCGTCACGTCTGTTTACATGTCGCTCAGTATACGCGCGGTAGTGCGTGCCGCTCTCGGTGCATTTACAGCCGCGCGTGTGCTGTTTTGGGGTTTTCCGATCGGCTAAGCCTGCTTATGGCTTTCGGAGCTGAAGTTTATACTTCGGGGCGATACGCACATTCCGGAGGGCTCGAGAGTACGTAACGCGGAGCAGTGCGATAGTTGCTGAGCAAAGTGCTTAAAGTGCCAAGGATGACATCCAAATACCCGAGCGACTTCCCGTGCATGCGATAGTGTAGTGCTGTGGAGTGTCGTACGTCAGTGGGAGAATATTTTATGCCCACGGTGCCACGACGTGAGTGCTTTGCGTGTTTATTTGCACGTCTTGTCGATGTGCAACGTTTTTCTTTTTCTAAAATTTTCTTCTGTTTGTAGGCCGCGTCGGCTGACAAGCCCAGCCGTAGCTGGACATTCTCCTATGCTACCACATCGTCTGCGGCGTATTGTCGGACACTACTGAGGCGGTGGACCACCCCGCCGAGATCAATTGTGGGCCGTGGATGGCGCGGAGGCGATCTCGGTGCCGGTTATTTGTGAGGTGAATGGCCGCGTGAGTATAAGAGCGTGACTTTTTATGACTTCTTTCCCTTAGACGTGGGTGTGTTAATGATCGCGCCTGGTCGGAGGGGACGGGGGCACGAGTAATTAGGCGAAGTTGTCAAGGCTCTTGAGTTTTAGGGGGTAGGTGGGGCCCACGGTTGTAGCGGACTTTTTTTGGAGACAGCTTGGTGTGCCCTGGCTTTATCGCTTGCTGCGGCTGCGGCTGCTAGTGTGGATTCTACGTATGCATGCAACTGGATGCGATAAGTGTACTCTGATCGTTGAGCGCGGAGGCTCGGGACTCAATTGCGCCGTCGGCTGTTAGTTCCTGTGCAGCCCTTTTAGCGAGCGGAGTCGTGATGCGTGTGTACGAGGACGGGTGTTTCGTTGACTTGTAAGTATGCGTCGTAGTGTAGTGTTCTTGTTTTCCAGATCGTTTGGGTATGACTAGTAGGCTGCCGTTGAAAAAGCCGTGCGGGCCTTGTGATCCGCGCACCTGGCCCTTGACTCAGGTCTGTCCGCTCTCTGCTGCCGTCAGCCTCGCTTTAATTTGCGCGCGGCGCAGCGCCGGCTGATAGTGCACTACTTCCCATCGGATGCTCACTCCACCATGCTCGGCTTTACCACGGAGTGGGTCAATTTCTTCCCGACCATACTCTAGCCGATATCGTGTATGGCCGCCGCTTGGTGCGCCTGAACTGGCCGGTGCTGGAGGAGAGGCCATCCTCCTACCTGGACAGCATTCTCCTTCACGAACTCATCCATTACTATCTGGAAGTCGTCGCGGGTGACCGCCAGCACTGGCGGGCGTTCCGGCAGTGGTGCCGCGAAATCCATCGACAAGCGGAGCACGAAATTCGTGAGGAACAGCCGCAGTCTGCAGTGAGGTGAGTGTGTTTTAGAGTGTTAGAGTAGACTCGGCAACGGCGCCTGGTGGTGCAGCGCTAGTCCGCAGCGAGATTGAAGTTCGGGCGCCCTCCTACCTATTCGAGAAGGTAGTTGGGCCCATTCGTGTGGATTTTGGGCTTTTGCGTGCCGTAGCTCGAAAACGGCGACTGTTGGAGACATGTCTCTGAATAGCGGGATCGAGGCTTTGGTGCCCCTCTACCGATTCATGAGGACAGCCATGTTTAATTTCGAGTTTCGGCTTCGGTGGAGGGCCCTGAAGTTCGCCACGTTGAGCCCGCGTACTGGCGCTGCTCGGCGTTGCTGTAGGTGTGCGGATTTTGAGCTTCCGCGAGTCGTAGCTCGAAAAACGGCGACTGTTGGGGATATGTCTCTTAACAGAGGGATCGGGGCTTAGGTGTCTCTCTATCGATTCATGAGGAGAGCCATATTCATTACTGGGTTTTGGCCTAGGTGGAGAGCCCCGAAGTTCGCACCGCTGAGCCCGCGTGTCGGCGCCGTTCGGCGCGCTGCGAGGTATGAATCGCTCACTGTCGATACTTCCGTTGCCTATGCCGTGCCTTTTCCCGGGCCCATTTTGGCGTGGATTCTATTACTTTGGTGCGGGAAGCTGCCTAAGATTGTCTTCTTCTTTTTATCTTCCAGGGAGGGGGCGCTAGACTCGGAAAATCTGACGCCTGTCATGGAGTTGATTTTCGTTAATTATATCTCTTATTATGCATATGTTCATTCATGTCACTTTTGTTATTGCCGTTTAATGGAAATAAAGATAATATGGGATACTATACGTGTGTGTGTCTTTGTCGCGTAGCTCTTTTTGAAATGTATGTTTTGGCGGTGAGGATGCTTTGCCTACAATTCGCGCATGGCCTGCTTGCAATCTTGGAGTCGCTGAGCCTGTTCGAGGGCCATGAGGGCTTCCTGCTGATTCAGCATGCGGCGGGAGGGACCACCGCGATGCTTATGGTAGCAGACACACATTGCGGCCCCTAATACTACGAGCAGGACGAGCGTAACTGAAATCGAATAGCTGAAGATGGAGGAGACGCTGCTCAGCTGACGGAGCTCGAAGGATGTGGCTCTATGGGTTGTGATGTCCTTAGTCCGTTCGGCTATTTCGTGCAGAGACACTCCTGCGCGCAAGCTGTCGAGGTTCATCCCTTGCTGCCTCTCCACGCAGTCGGTCGCCTTCTTTTCTATCGTCTCGCGCAATTCTATCTCGGAGCCCGCGATCCTCTCTGAGTTCTGCAGCCGCCACATGGTATTGTTTTATCAGTTGGTACTTTTCTTTTGTTGCTGTTATTCATGTATACAATCGCCGTTACGTGCTTGCCGGCGAACGCGTCATCAAAGATCTCGCTGCATATTATCCACTCAGCTAGCCTCAGCATCCCGAGGTCTCGGACTACGGCAAAGCTCCTTAGTTTGCGAGCTTCAGTATGCTTCTAAGTGCCCTCAAGCATTTTCCCAGGACGCTGCAGATGGGCCTTTCCTCGCTGTACTTTTTAGCGTACAGGCCGATGACTTGGAGCCGTGAGCAGTCCGAGATGCTCACCTCGTCGATGCCACTGGGGGCAGTTCGAAGCCTGACTCCGAAGGTGCTCAAACCTGATTCCAGCTGGCTACTTACCTCCCACTGGACGTTTGGTGCGACCGCAGCCCTATTGGGGGTCCCGTCCTGCGGTGGGTGTTCCTTCGCTGCTTGCTGCGCTCGATCTTTGCTCTTGGTACGTGTTGTTTGTCCCGAGACTGCGGCAACGAAATGTCCATGAACGACGGCGCGATGTTTCCCTTCGCGCGCTTTCCGCGGCCGATTATTGGGAAGGCGGGTGAGGTATGCCCGGTGGCTGGGGTGGCATCATCGGCGACTGGGATGCCAGCGTACTGGGGGGGGGGGGGTGGCATCACTGGTGGCTGGAGTGTCGCACGGCGGGAGCCGCCCTCGGAGCCGTACTCACGTCTTCTCGGCGCGTTGCCGCGGCGGTCGCCCCCCGCCTCACCTCGTGACGCCGGCCTGTAGTTCGCATTAGAGTCAGCGCTGTCGCGCCGCCCCCGATGGGGATCTCGAGACTCGTAGTGTCCGCCGTTATGTCCGTCCAAGGCGTAGCCACGTCTGCCACCGTCGCTGTCCGACCACCTGTCGCGTCTACGTCGATTACCGCCGGGGCTGTACGGGCGTCGGTATTGCGCGCTACCATCCGACCCGTTCCGTCGCTGATCCTCTCGCCCCTGAGCCCTGCTGTATAATAGCTGCTGTGCCAGCTATGGTCGGAATCTCCCGAGTCACCGCCTTGTCGCGTGCCGCGCCGAGCCGGTGCTACGCGGCGATGCTTGCGGCGCAGGCTATCGCCGGTAATGCTTTTGTGACTCCGTCGTCCGAAGCGGGTTACACAATTTCGCTGTACCGGCGGTTGGGGCGGTAACCATAATCCCGGTGTAGCCCGTCGGATGGATCGTCGCGGTCGCTCTGGTTGTAATATGTCAAGCTGGGTAAGCTAGCTCGCGTAAAGCAGGGTTGACGCTTAGATGGTTGTTCTCGTTTTTACAAGGTTAATCTCGCGACTACGAATTTGCGCGGTTCGGGGAGCGGGGGGGGGGAGGAAAAAAGCATAACCAGCTGAACTGCTCTTATAGAAAGTCCGACTTACAGAAGATCAGAGCTCGAAAATCCATTTGAGCTGCGACGGATTCTGGCGTTGGCGGTGACTGCTAGGGGCCGTGCAGATTGCTGCTGGCGCTGGGGAATGCTTGCGGTGCTGATGACCCTCGTTCTTTGTTGACTGACGTGAGTACGATCTGCTGTGATGGCATGGGCGCTCCAGTGTGTGCTTCAACGCAAAGTGCGCCAGCGTTTACGGGAAGGAGCCCCGAAAATTCCATGCAGTAATTCTGGGTTGAGAGTGTACCTGTGTGCATTGCTTTAATAAGTGGAGCTCGAGTAATGGCCTCGAGCTTTGACAACCTGGGCGGCTTACAACTTCGGCAGCGTGACCATTGTGCGGCGTGGCGCTGCTCGGTTGTGATTGCAGACTGTGGTCCCAAGAAGAATTCGCTGGCTTTTCGAAAAATGGTCGAAGATCCGCCAGTGTGGTAGCGAAGTATTGCTGTTGCGGAACTTTCGACTTCTCGTCGCTATCGCCAGGAGCTGTTCAACGGCCCTGGCTTGACTGTGTATAGGCATGCGTCGAAAGTTGGAGACGCTCGTCGGTTACTCCGGTTACGCGGAAAAGAAAGTTGTAATTTCCCACCAGACGGAGTAGACGGAGGCGAAAAGTTACGATGGCACCGCACCTCACTAAGACACTTTTAATGTAGTGTGCTTCAAGAACGGTTACCACCACTGAACGCACGTACGAGTTGCTGAAGTTACCAAGATACGACACACGTACACTGTCGTCGTGTCGCGTTTCGGGACCCTAAGGGATGCCAAAACTGTAACAGACGGACTAGGCAGGTAGGCGCGAAAGGACACGAAATAAAGGTGCGTTACTGTCTTCGTTTATTGAGGCTCAAGAGAAAAGCTCTGCCTTTGTTCGCGGTCGCCAGTTGTCTGCCTACGTCGTCCACAAGCCGCGACTCGTAGACTCGTAGTCACGCGGCCAAGGTACAAGCTTGCACTTCTAATCCGTGGGAAGCTCTCGGCCGGTTTATTCTCTGCTAATGCTGCATCCGATGCAGCTGCAGCTCCGGTTATCACAGTTGATGCTGGCAAGTCACCCGAGCTTTTGCTCATACGTGACACTATGTACAAACAAAAATACATGCAATTCAAAAATGAACATAAAAATAATTAAAATGCCAATTAATTTTTTACAAAAAGAATTAATACCTTACTTTAAAATAAAATTGTAAGTGAGCGTTGCCTTACACTAAAAAGTACAGGACCTCCAGTACAAGACACGTACTAAATAAAATTGCTTTATAGCACAGGGTGGCATAAATCCGCATTTATGCCACGGCTATCCGTGGCATAAGTAGTCCATTATGGCACCGTGTATATCACACTCGCTACGCTCGTGTGTTAACCTCACGGTGCCAGAATGGACAGCTAATGCCACGGATATAGCCGTGGCAGCGGATTTATGCTAATCTGTGCTATAAAAAATCGTACGATATACGCGTGTCATAAGCCGTTCTTCATGGCACGACTCTAACCTCACTCGCTACGCTCGTGCGGTTATACACGTCGTGCCGTAAAGTACGACTTATGCCACTAGTATCGTAATGTACTATTATAGCACGGTGTGACCTAAATCTACGCTTAAGTCACGCTTATCCGTGACCTAAGTAGTCCATTATTTCACCACGAATATCACACTCGCTACGATCATACGCTAACTTCGAATAATCGTGATTACGGTTTAGGTAAGCTATGCTATAAAATTCTATACGGTACTAGTGACCTAAATGACCCCTAATGATGGGCCACTTAGGTCGTTGTATCGTAATGTTCTATTCTTTTACACCACGTAAAGTGTGTACTACAGCGCCTCATTGCGGGGGCTAAAATATGCCATTTAATCCCTAAGCAGAATTGTACAGAGAGTAAAATAAATGCACAACTATATTTATATAACCTCAATGCAAAATAGTTTGACTCAGAAGAACGTGTATTGTAGCTCCTCCTGGCGAGCTAAAGAGTACTCATATCAAAGTATCAGTCAAAATTTCATCTTTTAAAATGATTCTTTTGCAATATAAAGTGCAATATTTAGTGGATTCATACCTATACTATAAAAATCTATTAACTGTGTATATCAAGATATTAAGAAAATTTTAAATTAAAATAAAATTTCATTTGCTTATTATGCCGTTTATCAATAAATAATACAAATTTAAATATACTAATATTCTTTAAAGTAATGCTTTTATTTTATGATTTATAAAGAGTTATACGCATTGTTATGTTCACTACTGAATCGCTAAAACTATGTAATCGCGAATTTAGCGCTTCCTGGTGTTTTCGGTGCGCGCTGGCCGGCCGCGTTTGCTTTGCTCGGACCGCAAATACCGCGGCGCCAAAAACCATATAATAAAATATAATTCATGCTGCTCTTCAAATAAGCACTGAAGTTAGCATCTAGTGCTCATTCAACTCTCAGCTGCGGGCTTTGTTTTCATTCAAAAGAAAATGTTTAGATTTTATATACTTATTACTTTTTAGTGAACGCACTTTCTGTCTATTCCGATGAAAACAGTATAATATACACCATGAGAATAAAATGGGTAATGTAATCATCATGTGAAGTTGCCGTCCAAGCAAAGCGAGGTGCATAATCTTCTATTTATAATAAATAAAATTCAAACACACAAAAAAGCAAAGTGAAATTAGTGATCAAGCCACTGTATCAAATGATAATGATTGCTAGTAATAAAGGCGGACATAAAAACTCAGTGATAGGTAACTCAAGTTTCGCATGAAAAAAGAGACGGCTGCTAAACGCGAATTGCTAGATGGTACAAGCCGACTCCTACTCCGACGAGATGTACCGATGTACAGCCTCTCGACAGTTGATGCTGACGTAAATGGTCCGCGCGGACGAAGATACCTTAACAGAACTTCTTTCTCTGAAAAATTTCCCAACTTAACACCATGAAAACACTCTCATCCTGGAGATCATGGAGACCTTGGGTACTTAAAATTCTCTGTGGAGTCTCAACATTATTTCTTAACTTCTAACAAAGGCTATCACAATAAAAAATATCCGTAAATAATTGTTGGATTTCTGCATAAATCTGCATAGTGCATTTTTGAAATAACCTTAATTTAGAAATAAACCACTGTACGTGCGCTCAGAACAATTAGTAGACTTAAGCAATAAAATCGGGCATATTTTTCCAGAAGTTTTCCGGCCTCGAAGAACAAACTGCACCTGGTGCAATAAAACGGTCAGTTTGTCGCTCTTCGCAGCCACCGTCGCTTCTCCGCTGATTTTGCCTACCTGGCCTGGACGAATACTACAAGGGCTGTGAACCATAGTATCGCCGAGTACTAGGATAGAAGCACAGTCTCGATACGTCACCCGAGCAATACTCTTATGCTGAAGAGTAGTGCGTATCGAAGTTGGCGTTCAACTATATTTATTATTGTATTTTAGCTGAAATAAATTCACACGTTTATCCTTTTGAAACTCTGCCCAGTACATTATTAAATAAACTTAGATAAATGTGTACTTTCATCCACATATTTCACATTTATCATGTTCTTTATCATCTTGAATTTATTGCAGAATTCTAAAATTTACAATAGAAAATCTACCTTTACGTGTATTGTTTAAAGTGTGTTGTTTAAATTGTGGATTTACAAAATTACCACAAACTTGCTTCGATACTCCGCCTTCTTCCTAGCTAAACTTGTATTTTGGTTTGTGACGACTCCCAAACAGTCATTACCATGACTCGAACTATGACTCAGAATTACGATCGCAAATATCACATTATGATCCTATTATGGGCCTACCGTTGTTGTCTCTTGGTAAATTTTAATTTCAATAGTTAATTCTATGGTTAAATTTTATTAACTAAAAATTTAAAAATAATATATTTTTAATTAAGACGTGCTCTCATGATAATTTTTGCTTCAGTAAAGTACTGACTCTTTAAGTGCAAAGTCAATTTTAATTTTAACTTTATTTATTTTTTCATTACAAATATTTTTGTTTGCTCATATTTATGTCCTGATAACCCTATAACCAAAATTCAACCCGCCAAAGTTGTAGCTTGAAATTTCAGAGCTTTAATAGTTAAGTTTCTAGATCCCGATTAATGCCTTTCCTAAAAAAGACAAGTTTAGCGTCCATCCTATCACCCAGCTTTCGGAGCAGACATTTCATAATAAACAATAGAGCAGTTGGTGCAACTAACAGTAAAGCTTGGAGCAATGTCTGTAAACGCATGCTATGTTGAGTAAGTTTGAGATTATAATATTAATAAAAAAAAAAAGAATAGTACTGAATAGAAAATTGAAATGAATATAGCAAGGCACAACTCGGTTAAACATTTAAATTATCGAATTAAGAAAAAAAGTTGACCTTTAAGTACATCACATCGTGACGTTTTTGCTTTCTCATTGGAAAAACTTTGTAACAGTGCAAATTATCAAATTGAAAATTCTGATGAATTTCCATGATTTACGTGTTCCCCAGTCAGAAAAATGTATCTAAAAAATGTATGTATGTACGTGCGCAAAAATTGTCTGGGCCATATCTCTAGAGCGAATCTATATAGCAAGCTCAAATTTTGAGTGCAGGCTGATTGAGTCCTAACTTAGATGTTTTGGAATTTATAAGAAATGTTGAAAGTGATTTTTTTCAAACAACTACATTTTTCGTCCATTTTTACCATAGATGTACAAAATCTAATGCCATATTCTGAAAGATCATTAAATTTCCTTCAAAAATATGTCTACTGGTTACCACCTTATCATTACCGCTGGCTTTTAAACCATCAGCATATAAAAAGTATATCTATAACGAGAGAATTTTCAGTTCAGAATAAAAAACCATGTCTCTTGAGAAAACATTCTGCTACTCAGTTATTTTAGTTTTGATCTAAAAAATTATTTAACTAGTGCGCCACACTCGGCCTTTCGGGCCAGAAGGCCTCAGTGGCTTACCGCCTTGCTTCGCGTTTTGCATTTAAGGCGCGACCGACTGACGTTCGCGCTTCGCGCTCGCCTAATGTACTAATGCTCGCGTTTCACGTTCGTTTGATCTACCGATGCTTATATTTTATGTAGGCTTGCCTTTCAAACCTGTATAAAATGTATAGTACAATTTTAGTAGTATATTATTGTATCGTGAAATTAGCGAAATTACGGTGAACAGATTTATGTCTATTTTTAATGAAAATGCTTAATAAATTAATTCACTGAATAAATTTGGACTTGATCTGATGTACCTATAAAAGATGCTTGGAAAAAATTGTATTTACAACATTTCTATTACATACAGATCTACAACATTTCTATTTAACTTTTGTGTGTAAAATACTTAGAATTTAATTTATGGCCAAAATACCGTTTTTCGAAAAAAATTTGGATCGATTGGAACTAATTTCGAAGAGATAATCGTGGCCAACTCCAATTTTTCTTTAAATAGTCAGTTTTTTGAGCTTTACAATGCGTTAAATCACTCTAAACGTTTAATCATTCTGGTTAAACATTGTATTTTTAAAATATCTATAACTTTTATATTTATAACGAATTATTTCCATATTAAAATTTGATTTTAGTTTTTTAACTTGAATTCTAAGCATTTTCGATTGTTCATGTTAATAGGAAAAAGTTGTATTATTTTGAGATCTACATCATTCCTATTTAACTTTTTTGTATAAAATGCATAGAATTTGAGCTGTGAGTAGAAAACCGTTTTTCGAAAATCTAAGAAATGCCCTTATATTTTTTGCATATACGGAATCGAGCCGAATTTTAAACTATCACATTCTTAACATAAGCAGAACTTACAAAAAAAATTTTGGATCGATTGGGACTTATCTGACTGAGATAAGCTTATTACAACACACTTCAGTTACAAATACATGTAAAATTAAGCATAAAGAGCTCCGATTTGAACAATTGGCCGGTAACCGCAAAAGTAAAAAAAATGTTTTTTTTGTATATATAAGAGCTGCACTCTCATAAATTTTCAGTCTGATTGGTCGAAAATTAGCTGAGATATCGCAGGTTACAATTTTTGCGATGATAAAACTATAGGTATTCCCGCGTTGCGATCATGCCTAAAAAGCTATAATATTAAATTTTTCGAAACTATTTAGAACTTTATACATTTTCAAGACAGAATAGACAATGTTCGATGACTTTTGGTGTTATTTATAAATTTTCAAGAGTTTAAAAGAGAAGAATGTTTTTTAAAAATAAAGAGAGAAAAAAAATTTAAATAATTATTGAATAAGATTTTTTGTCTCCTAAGTTTTCACATTTGTTATTTTTAAAATTTAAAGGTACTTGAAGTTCAGGTGTACTGAATATTAGAAGGTGCATGAAATCTTCATTTTGAAATAAGCTAAAAAATAATGCTTTTTTAAATTTTATATTTTTCATAGTTATTCGAATATGGCCTGAATCAAAGTATAAAAATATGTCCCGTTCGAATGCACTATTTATATCAATGAAAATAAAAGTTTTAAAAAAGATTTTAAATATATAGTAAATTGCATTAAAATTTTACAGAAATAATATTTTAATTTCCAAAATCAAGCATTTTTAAATATTAGGAACAAAATATAGTTACATTTTACCTCATACATTTTATAAACTTGATGACCCATATGACGACATAAGGAATTATATGGTAAACTATACATTTCAGAACCCATACCTAAATTACGGATTTCTCTCATAATGATACACACGTAATCATCTGGCTTTAAAATGGATAAATATGGATATAACATGATCCTTTTTGTTTTTTGAAAAGTTTCTTGATTTTTTAACATTGATAAATTTCTTGTAAATGCATTCATAGCCGTCTTTTCCCAAATTTTTTCGAGGCTAGACAACTTTTGTCTCTGAAAAAAAATTTTGAAAATTATAAACTATAAGAAAATTTTATGCTTCTAAATAAAAGTAAAATAAGTACATAATATATATCACTAAAACTTTAAAGTAATAATTATGTAACGGAGTGAAAGAAAAGTAATGGGAAAAAGTGTGCGATTAAATTGTTGTTAAGGGGACCCACCACTTTTAAAATCTGAAATAAAAAAAATTTTCAAATAATTTTTAAATTGTTAAAGTCAATTAGAATTGAACTAAAACATTTTTGATCTAAAAGTGTATATAAAATATAGTAAGATTAAATTTTTATTGTCCTACTTTGAATGTGTATTAGACACATTCATGTCAGCGTAAACACTGTTCGATGACTTTTGGCACTGTCCGTAAGATTCCAAGTGTACGCAAGGATAAAATGGGCTCAAATTTTTTTTACAAGCTTATTATAGTATTAGTTTCCATATGAACAGAGGGATTTTAGTTTGAATGAGTAGAAGATTTGAAAAAAAATAAAATATGTTAAAAAATATTTTCAAAACCATTAGATTTTAAATTTATTGACATATTTTATTTTTTTTGCGCCCGTTTCATCCATGAGTACACTTGGAATCTTACGGACAGTGCCAAAAGTCATCGAACAGTGTCTACGCTGACATAAATGTGTATTAGGCTCAAAGCAGGACAATAAAAATTTAATCTTACTATATTTTGTATACACTTTTAGATTAAAAATGTTTTAGTTCAATTCTAATTGACTTTAACAATTTAAAAATTATTTGAAAATTTTTTTTATTTCAGATTTTAAAAGTGGTGGGTCCCCTTAAGCATGATCGTAGTTTATACTTTGAGAGTAATGATTATGTTATAATTATAGTATAATAATTGCTTCATTATCATATTATATTTTTGATATAATATAATATTATTTTTTATGTAGCATTATTATTATACTTATTATACTTTCTTTAATTTTAAGTTATAATTATTATACTTTGTTTTCTTACCCAATGTTTAACATTTGGAGAAGATGAATTTTTTACAGCAATATTTTGAACAATAACTTGACCATTGATTTCCTTATCTATTTGTGTTTTTAAGCGATTTTTCATTTCCTCTATTGTTAATAAACTATTAATACTACTCAATGATCCAGTACAGCTATCTCTTATATTGTCAAGTAGTCTGCAGTTATAGGCTGTATCAATTGTTTCGTAAACTGGTTGAAATTCATTATTGAGTAATTTTACCATTTTTTCAACAACTATTCTCTGATCACGCAAAAATTTTGTTTTTGTCATAACATCGTTCAGAGATACACAATCATTTTGCATTTCTGCATAGATTTGTTTTAATATATCTGTAAAAGAGAATTAATTTTATTGTAAGCTATAAAATAAAATAGATTTAACATAGGTGTCCAAAATCAAGGTTTCATGAATTTTTAAAATATGGAGTGAGAAGAGGGTGATAGTAAATGAGAAGCGGGAGAGGCCTTCTTGCAAAGGAGGCGACATTTCTTTATAATTGTACATAAGCTATGTTACCACTTCATGATGATACTACATCATGATGATACTACTTCATGCTATTACTACTTCGTGCTGATACTACTTCATCATAATCGTACTTTATGTCGATACTAATTCACTTTACTCTAATTCAACTCATTTAGTCCATCGATCAGCAATGTATTCTTTAACGATTTTTGCTGTCGGACTCTACCAAAATTTTTTTTTATCTATGTACGATTCAGAAGCTTATCTGTCACCTTCAAAATTTTAAATGATTTTTTCAAAGTCTATATAAATGTGTTTCGCTCCAGACTACACGCTGGGCTTGTCAGTAAGATGATGAGTCATCCTATTTTAGGCGCACCATGGAATATCGGGATGTGTAATACTGATGAAAATGAATTGGAAATTTAGTTGGTGGAACGCAAAAAATTGCGATCCATCTAGCAGACAACAATTGAAGTAATCATTTAAATTTTGAACATTTTTTTGATTTTCATTCTTTTAAAGAATTTCGGCTCGAGGTGATAGATAGCTCCTGAATTATATAAATTTTATTTTCGAGCAATAGGCTTTGTCTTAAAATTAAAACGGACTTATGTCACTAACGGTTCATTAAATTTTCACTAAGTTTTCAATTTGAATCTTCAGAAGTGGGAATCAGTCTTGCGGAAATAATTAATAACCAAACTTCATATTAATCTAACAACGTTTCGTCCTTGGTTTAGGACTGACTCACTAGCTGTCACATGCATTGGAACTAGCAAATTTGTCTATTATTTTTTATTTTGATATTTGGCTTGGACACGTCGTAAGCCAAGGACGAAACGTTGCCAGATTAATATGAAGTTTGATTATTAATTATTTACCAAAGGCTACCTCCCACTTTTGAAAATCGAAATTTCTTAATAACATGGCGAGAATTATTCATAATAAGTCACTACGTTATGTTTCGGGGGTAAGCATTTGAATGGATTATGCCATTTCTTTACTCCTTACGGGAACTTCTGGATATTTTAGAGCGTTTGATGGTTTGAAAAAAAATCAAACTACAAAAAGTGCATTTTTTGCCAGTATTTTAAAAAAAATAATGGATTGCAAGTGACTTTTCGTAATTTTGCAAGTATGCATAAAGACAACGATTTATATCGGACTGAGTGTTTTGAACTTATCTGAGACGCTGATATATCGGTTTTACCATGACTACATGCTCAAATAAGCCAGTGACAAATGTAAGTTTCTGTGTATAAATACAGACAACTTGATTTATGAAGTGACAAAACTGAATGTATATGATATGATGTGTAGAGATATTCATCAATTATAGAGAGAGAGGGAAGAGCCAATGGATATTCCTGAATCTTCAAGAGATGGGGAAGAAGTTGCTGCGCAGCCAATGAAAGTCGTTGTCGCGGTTGAACCGCTGAAATTTGGAGAGGGAAAAGTTGTGAACTTGGTGGGGCTTGAACTATATGAGTCAAGACGACTGTATGATGTTTTGACCCTAGGGTCAGAATGGCAGAACGTCATACAGTTTGCTGATCTCACAGCCGAAAGATCTCATGAGCAACCATGGACAAAGGAAACAAGAAGAGACGTTCTACTGAGCTAAATATATTGAAAGTAAGTTACTTAAAAATAATTGTTTTTGTTCTTAATCAAAGGGTAGACCTGAGTTAAACGTTTAAAATAACTAAAAATGATTTATTATCTGCAAATTAAGTCTACTTAACTTACGTAAATATGACTTATTGTACTTAAAAATATACATATTATACTTCATTTTAGCACACTAAAGTTGTCTATATAGTGCTTCTAGGCATTCTTCTCCGAGATTGCCCACTGTCGTGATTATCCAATTCCAACATTTTTAGTAACTTACCATGGGTTTTTGAGTCAACCAGCCATTGTTATTTATCAAAGCTAGGCTTAAAATTGTCCTTATAAATAGTGCTACGGACTTTACGAATTATTCTTTTAAAATAATCCTGATTTTTATTTATTTGACAACTTATGCGAGGTATGCAAATAATATAGTAGTAATAGATCTCATATAAGTGTATCAAATGTGTCAAATGATAGTTTTGATAAATATGAATGGCTGGTTAGCTCAGAAACCTGTGGTAAGTGACTTAAAATGGAATTGGATAATTATGGCAGTATCGGAACCCAGAAGCACTATATAGAAAACTTTAGTGCGCCAAAATTAAGTATGATATATATATTTTCAAGTACGAACAGTCATATTTACGTAGGTTAAGTAGACTTATTTTGCATATGATTAAATCATGAATAGCATTACTTTTCTTGTTTCAAATGGATATGCAAAATCTAAATCGCATTGCTGCTGGAGGCTACCTTCGTACGAAGATGACCGAACTTGCGAAAAATTATATTTACACTCTACGGCCTTGAAGAATGAAAATGCAAAGTTTAAACCTAAAATCGTGGCAGAATTGGGTGATCAATTCGATATCGAACGTACTTCTCTGCATCGCGCGATGTTACGCGACAGGTCAGGAATGTGGGATTGAGAGAGTATAGCATGAGTATGTTTGTATGTTTGCAGTATGAGTAGTACGTCTGTACGAGTATGTACGTATACGCAGCGTGTGTCTGTAATATAAGTAAGGGATAGGATGAGGGAAAATATGTGCAGTGAGTGAGAGGGACGAGCGTCGAGTGAGAAAGTGTGAGAGAATACTCTCAGCGGGTTAGATCGAGAGAGGACCCAATTAAGCCACAGTTTGAGGAAGGTATCCCGGACACCGCATCGTATGCAAAACGCCACGATTTTACGATATCTTATTTATAACGATATACATAGTTAGTCAGTTTAAGCAGTTTGGTTAATTTTTACCCCGTGTATTCCACCAAATCCCACTAATATATGAGTTTTGCGAGCCGTATTTATCACTGCGCATACACACTATTTGGCCGTGTCATTGCAAATTTTAACTCGGAGCATTTGCATAAATGAAGACGGCGTATTACTTGGCGAGGCTAAATTTTGCTCTTCCCGTATATTAAAGTATAATAGTTCGCGTTGCATCCCGAAGACACAGTGTATATCGATGATCCGTACGAAGACTCCCGTATTTCAGATCTCGTACGGAAAATATCGTATTTCATGCTCCCGGTGAAAACACACGCAGTTTACGAATTCCCGGTGAAGAGCACCTCGCTTCGATTGTCCCGGCGAAGAGTACCGCGGTTCAACTTTCCCCAGCGAAAAATATCGCAGTTCAACTTTTCCCCGCGAAAAATGTCGTAGTTCAAGTGGAAAATAATTTCCGATGGAGAGACAGATAGAAAGAGAAATTATTGTTGTAAGGCAACGTAGAGGGTGCACAACGTTAGCCGCGCAGCTCTCCGCGTGTATAACGCATGCTGAGTCCTATTAACGAATTTCAAAGGAAAATGAGCACTCCGCACTGCGTGCACGCGCGCCAAGCGAGAGAGTATATGGGAAAATCCACCAAAATAATTGAGATAATTGCAGCGGAAATCGATTAAAAATAAATCTTGTGAGACTCGTCTGGAACAGCGTTTTTTTAGTTCCATAGGACCCCCAGAACACGAAAAAAAATATTGTTGCCATGAAATCGAATGAGTGATTTTGGGTATTTAGATATTTGTATAAAAATTTAAAAAAAAATTCATTTTTTAAGCGTTTTGTCCAATCCGAATTTAGAGTAAGAAGGAATTTTATTTGTACCGTCGCAAATGTGCACGAAAGTTCGCAAAATATCTGAGCTGTTCAAATTGGTCAAGCTTTTTTGTCTCTGATTTTTTTAAAGTAAATGACGGCAGTTTTTGTGAAACAGCGTGATGTTAAACTTCGTTGTGAACGTGATCTTAAACATATTTTTTTTTCGAAAATTAAAAAAAAAATTGCTATGTATTCTTTAAGTAATTTTAAGTATTTTTTATTCTACAGCATTTTTTCGTTAAGGTCATATTTCTCGAGAAAAAAATCATGAAGTTTAATACCATGCTGTTTCACAAAAACCGGGGCCATTTTGTTAAAAAAATCATAGACATCAAATATTTTGTCAACTTTTGTGCACATTTGTGACGTAAAAATAAAATCCCTTCTCCCTCTAAATTCGCATTGAAAAAAAAGGCTAACGAATCCTTTTTTTTAATTTTTACACAAATATCTAAATACCCAAAAACACTCATTCGATTTCGTGGGAACATTATTGTTTTCGATTAAGGAAATAACTTAAATGCATCCCTTCAAACCAATAATTTATTCGAAGCCAACGTTTCGAACCGTTGCGGTTCCGTTGCTAAAGCTAAAAAATTTTTTACAATAAGAAAAACAATAAATAAAGACCATTTACAATAAACTAAATATTAAAATACAAAAATACCTTATTAATAATAAATAAAACGCATACTCAGATGCTCGTGCCGACAACACGCAAACTGGACAAGTCTATTATTGTTTTTGTGTTCTGGGGGTCCTACAGACCAAAAAGCGCTGTCCCAGATGAATCACCAGATTATTTTTTTGGTTGATTTCCGCTGCAATCATCTCAATTATTTTAGTGGATTTTCCCATATATAGGCGTAGGACGAGGAAGGAGGAACGAATTCAACTTCCCCTCAAGTAAAATTGCATGTAAGTTTAATTATTAATATGTAATTGGAAGAAAAATAATTTGAAACGAATTCTTAAACGAATTAAAATGAAATATAATTTGTGAAATCGTAGACGCATACAACATACATATTATTTTTCGCGAGGAAAAGTTGAAATGCGATATTTTTCGCGGGGAAAAGTTGAACTGCGATATTTTTCGCGGAGGGGAAGTTGATCCGCGGTACTCTTTACTGAGACAATCGAAGCGAGGTAATCTTCGCCGGGAGCATGAAATACGATGTTCTCCGTACGAGATCTAAAATACGGGAGTCTTCGTACGGATCATCGATATGTACCGCGTACACTTATACTTGCCATCGGGGCGCTGTCACGCCCCTTGATATCGAAGTTTACATGATTACCATCTTGTTGAAATACAGCCAACAAATTTACGTTATCTCTCACCAGATATTTGGAAATTTGAGCGTATGATTGACAAAGGTAAAAGCAGTCAACCTTTTTGTACCTATCCATGCAGATGTATGCTTTCGCGTTGCTCTGTTTTACGCATGCGATATCATCAAATATATAATTATCAAATTGGGAAGGTACCGGGTGCTATAAATTCATCGTGTTCACTGTATGGGAAATATTTTATGCCTTTCAGAGGCTCCAGAAGTTGTTTCAAGAATTTGTACTTTGGTGGATTGAGAGATTTGGAGTACATTTTCAAATTTGACAACGTTTGAATGTGTTATGCTTGATCCTACACGTATCCTACAAGTATAATTGTACCAGCGGTGACGTTGATAAGCTACTCTGAGATAAAGTTATCATAATCATGGAAATGGAATACGCAGTAGATATGCAAGGCTTAAAAAAACATGAAAATGAATTTGCTCTAAAGGAGTTGATTATACCTCTCGAAGAAAACACTTAGCCTGTTGTATTGTTATTCAAATAAACATTTTGTGGGCGCAAGTTATCTCAAAAGTACAAACGCAAAAATATGGAGAACTGTTCTATAATGGATTGAGCTGGAACAAAGGCGAGCATGAATGCACCGAAATTGAAAACATTCTTTGAGAAACACTACGAGATGCGAGCAAAATTTACGTCATCAGTGATCTGAATAAAGAGTGACTCGAACATTTCAACTCCTCAGTTATGGAAATTGATGACTTCGGCTATCCATCCACCAATCACCCTAAATTAGTTATCGTATGTACAAATCACAATGGACCATATAAAGGCACCTGCGCAAAACAGAACAAAAGACTTATGAGAAAGTTTTGCTTTATAAACATGTCCATAAAACTACAAAACATTCTATCTGATTCAACATACATTTGATGTAATCATTGTATCAAAATGTATTTTGTTTTTATTAAGATTTTCGATTAATAAGAAAAATGATTATCAATGAAATATTGTCTTATTATTTATACGTAGTAATAGATAACTTACACATAAGTGATTTAAACTTAATTTGAAGTAAGTCGACTTGATGCCTAACTGACGATGAATTGGTTCCGGGTTTGAATCTCACACAATAAAGAATTTTTTACTCAATAAAATTCGATAAATAAATGTTAATTTTATCAACGAAAATTAATACGGATCGCAAATTGAAATTGAAATTGAAATTGAATTAGAATCGAATGAGTATCGACATAAAGTACCATCATGATGAAGTAGTATCAGCATCAGCGAATTAAGGGAGTTCTCAACCTACGGTACTAGTCAATGCGTAGATAGTGCTGTGCTTAATTCACGTAGTTAGGCAATCTGGCAACGTTGTGCTGCGCACGTCTATTTAATTATGTCTCCACGAGCGGTATTTAAATGGCGCGACATACCTAACCTTCCATTCAGCGTTGCCAGATATTGATCGCTTTGGATTTAAACTACAAGAAAACTTATTATTTGTATGAACTTTAATTTATTGTTGTTATCATAAGTACCCGTGACATGTTTGGAAGGTCAATAACGAATCCTTGATTGCTATTCTATTACTCAAAAAAGTTTTAATTTAAACTCAGCGTTAAATGCATTGCTATTAGGAAATGAATAGTTCAAATCTGATAGTTGCCATAAGAATACGTATTAAAAAGCAAATAATTCAAATATTTATTTCTCAGTTAATAAATACTCTAGCCTTCTGAAATTTTGTATGTATATTTAATATGCATAAACAATGTCTTATGAAAAATCTCAGGTTTTTCTCAGCGTTATTTATTTTATTTGAGAATTCCCTTAATGACCCAAAATTGAATTTTAACATTTAATAAGTCTTAAAATTAATAATTAATAATACATAAATACATAAATTGTTAGTATGAAAGGATTTGGCGAATGCAAAGTACAAATGTTAGATGATCTCGAAATACGAGCTACGTGCGGTCGTGCCTAATATATGTAAGACATGCCAAATGCGAAGCATTTTATGTTATAGTATAATAATATTCGTAATGTTTTACAATCAAAATATTACACTGTGTTTCTTAGAGCCTAGTACCCGAGCATAAATCTATACAACTTCGAGATCTGTAAGATTTTAGATAAACATGCTGAAACTATCTTTATGTTTCGTCAATATGCATCGAATGACTATTCGTCATATATTATGATTAGCACACATGTCCTTTCGCATCTGCTAAGAGGTATGAAAAATGTATACAAAATTTGGAAATGGATGTTTTATCCTATTTTCGAATTGAAATTGTTATTAAATTGATAAAGGTGCTACTGAGATGAGAGATGGAAGGTTATTTAAAGTGGAAATGAAATTGAGGAGTTGAATTACACGCATATTTTTCTCAGGCTAAAATTATGAAATTAGTGATATCTGATAAAGTTTACCTGTTTTATTTGAATCATCGCTTTTCATGCGCCCAATGCAGTCAAATATATATACGTAAGTCTGAGCATTTAACTTTATGTCATCTATCCTTAAATTTTGTAGAATTTGTAGTATGCCTTTCAAGTCTGAATTAGATGCTAATTTTTCAATTTGAATATTAAATACAGATACATCATTAATGTAAAGAGAATATGATGAATTATTTTTGTTTTTTCTGTACATATAAAGTAAATTATTTGCTTGATTTAGTTCATTACTATTTATACACACATCCATATATCCTAAAATTATTTTATTAAATTGTTTTAATTTTTCTTCTTGCAGTAATGATTTTTTTGTCCTATACTCCTTATCGGTAATTTTTCCTTTGGATTCTTCTAAACGATCCAATTTTTCACTAAATCATGTTATTATTATTTGTTAGATTATTTAAATTGTTATTATATAAAGGACCCCGCATAAAACGATAAGAAATGAGGTCCCGGTCAAATCGGCTACAACTTTAATGAATTGTAGTTGATGGTATTCTGAACAAAGGACTTGCTGGGCACAACTCGGGAAAATGACTATATTTTGAAAAAATCATTATTGAATAAACAGTTTTTCCATAGATTAAAATAGTCGGCTACGAACATAAACAAATAACTATAAATATAGAGCACGCTTTGTATATAAGTATACGTGTACCAACAAGAAGAATAGTACTTAGTGTGCTGAGCGGTTGTTATAAGCGGAGACTAGGTGTAAGGCGCCATAGACTAAACTCGAACACTAGATACCAATGGAGCGTATAAGTATGAAGAGAGCCCGATGACGAAGTCTAGGCAGTGCGCTACATAATTTTTCGACAGGACTTGACACCAGATGCCGGGAAGGCAGCTATCAACAGAACTTGCGCACCAAGCACCACGAAGGTATCTAGATATACAGGGGCGCCCATTACGTACTGCAGGTGGTGCGTTCCGTAAGCTTTCGACAAAACTTGCGTACCACGTAAAATTGCGAGATAAAATGCAAGATAAAATGCAAGACTATTCAACAAACTAGTTTTGTCTGTACACTGTTCCACGACTAAATACAAGAATTTTGAACAGACTAACTTTGTTTCTGTAATTAGTCTGGCAGAAAAAGCGGGATAAAATGTGAGAAAATTAGTATAAAAATGCTCTTACCGCCAAATGATTTCGACATACGATTTTAGGAGAGCAGCAAGGAAACCTGGATTCCGATTTTCATGCACTAGAAAAAAAGAAATCTACTGTATGTATGTAGCGAGGTTCGAATATTATGAAGAACAAAAGATGTACATAGCAACGAATATTCTTATATTTTTGTTTATATAACTAATTTTCAGTCTATCGACTATCCTCATACTGAAATGTTGTAACTCAAACAAAGTTATTGTTATTAAAAAATAACTCTAACCATCTCTTCGAGCCAATAATATTTATTTATTTAATGCCGACGTTTCGGGCCAGTTTGGCTCCTCTTCGGGGCTAATATAAATAAGAATAAGCTACACCGAATAGAACATAATAACGGAGTTGTACGTCATCGCAGTCCACTGAACGGACTCGAAATTAACACTTAGGATTACAATATTTTTCCCGGTGCCGCAGGATGGAGATGCGGCACCTAGGGGCGTCAATTACAGACTGTGTCTAATACGTCGCTGCCAAACTGATCTCCCTTACAAATACTCAGAAAGGGGATAACCCACACACCGCAAATTTTTACACAGTCTCCGCGTTAATCCGCCGTAAGGAACATACGGTAAACACAGCCGTGGGAGAGGCGGCAAGCTCTAATCGCCGAGCGAGAGAGAGAGAGTCCACTCTACGTAGCCGACGTCACAGTCATAGTTGTATTGGTAGCAATACTAACATGACCGCGTCGTCGTCAAAGCAGCGACGGCCCACCCCTCCCTCAGCGGTCTGTACCGCACCAGAACGCCAGCTCAACACTATTAAAAAAGTGTAAGCTAATTAAGAGATACCAATGCGGCCCACCTCTCCCCTTCCGTCATGCTCTAACAGTAACTCACGGTTCACAAACCAACGCAGAGATAACAAAAATAAATCGTACAAAATTAAAACTAGATTTTTTTAAAACTATTCACAACATTCTTATAATTCGCCTTTAAAAAACATGTGTCCTCCGCACAATTCAACGTATTATTGAAAAACTGGATGTGGAGCATTTCAGAGAATCTTCTCCTGAAAATCGAAGATTCCCTGTCTACAATTTGTATATGTTCAAAATCAAATTCATGCCCTGTTTCCATAGCATGAACCGCTATAGGTGAAGTAGCGTCACGTTTTTCAATATATCTTTTGTGCTCAGACTCCCTCACCTTGAGAGGCCTGAGAGTTTCACCGATAGACGTCGAATCGCAATCCGAACAATCGATCTTATATACTACATTTCTATTTTCGCCTATCGCTGTTGGATCTTTCCCCAGCTTGATATATTTATTAAACTTATCCGGAATGTTATTTACCACAGAGAAATCATATTTTTTAAGAACAGTTTTGAGTTTTTCATTAAAATTACTTTAATAGGGAAAGACAGCAAATCTATCCACCTTTTTAATTTTTACATTATTAACATTAGAACTATTTTTTGTAACATTAGAAATACTCCGATCCATGCTCTTATTATTATTTTTAATAAGCGCAAGATTTCGACAAAGTCTTTTTTTAATATGTTTTTGAATAAAATTGTCCGGGTAATTATTTGCAACTAAAATTTTCTTGACAAACAAAATATTTGCGGAATGGAATTGTGAATGAGACAAAAGAATCGCTCTGTCCACCAAATTATAAATAATTGCAGTCTTTTGAGAAAGCGGATGATGCGAGAAAAAATTAATGTATCTTGAAGAGGCAGTGGATTTTTGGTACCAGTTAGTAATAAGATTATTGTTTTCATGCGTAATTTGAATGTCCAAAAAGTTAATACTATTGTTAGATTCTAATTCATATGTAAACTGTAAATTACTATTATAATTGTTAAAAACCGACAAAATAAACTGCAACTGCTCTTTATCTATAATAAGTAAACAGTCGTCCACATATCTGCAATACAAATGAACACAATTTATCGCAATAGCAAGACAGTGGTTTTCCAACTCTTCTAAAACTATATCGGCAAATATGGGGATAGAGCAAAACCCCATAGGTGCACCCATAATCTGTTTATAATACTTGCCATTGAAAACCAGGTAGGTGCAATCTAAAATGATACTAATCCCATCTAAAAACTCTTGTTTTGAAATGCAGTTTAAACAAGATAAATATTTCCAACGGTGGTCAATTGCACTGATAATCAGGTGTTAGTATTGCTACCAATACAACTATGACTGTGACGTCGGCTACGTAGAGTGGGCTCTCTCTCTCGCTCGGCGATTAGAGCTTGCCGCCTCTCCTACGGCTGTGTTTACCGTATGTTCCTTACGGCGGATTAACGCGGAGACTGTGTAAAAATTTGCGGTGTGTGGGTTATCCCCTTTTTGAGTATTTGTAAGGGAGATCAGTTTGGCAGCGACGTATTAGACACAGTCTGTAATTGACGCCCCTAGGTGCCGCATCTCCATCCTGCGGCACCGGGAAAAATATTGTAATCCTAAGTGTTAATTTCGAGTCCGTTCAGTGGACTGCGATGACGTACAACTCCGTTATTATGTTCTATTCGGTGTAGCTTATTCTTATTTATATTAGCCCCGAAGAGGAGCCAAACTGGCCCGAAACGTCGGCATTAAATAAATAAATATTATTGGCTCGAAGAGATGGTTAGAGTTATTTTTTAATAATATTTAATACATCGAGCATTAAAATCAATTTGATAATAATCAAAGTTATTGTTATTAACATTAAATAGGAAATATTACCCATGATTTCTTATATTGGTGACCCCGACTACCTAGATTAGATTGATAAATTTTCTTTTCGATCTGTCAAAACGTTATAACCTCCATCTCTCACGATGCTTCGAGATGAAGATCAACTCGTAGCCCTTCGCCGAGAAAATGAAGAGCGTCAACGATGGATCGAAGAATTACGCCAGCAAGCAGAGCAGCAGCAACAACATAATCATCAATTTGAATATCATCAGCAACCACTACAACCTCCACAACAACAGCAGTAGCAGGCTCAAGATTTTGTCGCTAACGCCGCAGATCATCGCTCTGCAGTTCATCGTGTAGCTGTAAAATTGCCTCCTTTTTGGTCAGACAAACCGAACTTATGGTTTATTCAAGCTGATTCGCAATTTACACTTTCCGATGTTACGAACGAGGTAACAAAATTTCACTATGTCGTTTGTCAATTAGACTCACGTATAGCTTTTGAAGTTGGGGATATTATAAAAAATTCTCCTCCACTAAATTCATACACATTTTAACGCACAAAAATAATTGAACGTTTTAGTCGGGGCCCCATGGAACTGTATAGGATAGTTATTGGAAGTTCGTGCCACTAGCAATTTTATTGTTGGAACTGGTAATGGTTCAGGTACTGATAACTACCAAAAAGTCTCTACAATGTACCTACCCCGGAACATTGTTATTATTGCAAAATTATGGCCAAAAATGCATTTTTTTTTGGTTTATCGTCTCTAGCTCTTTTATTATTAACTTTACGTGAAAAAGTTGAGAATGTTTTTTGTTCAGAATTAAATTTCCTATAAGGTACATGTGTTCTCGGATGCAAAATTGACTTTTTTCATCGCTAAATTGTTTAAAACAAAAAAAGTTTTTGTAAACTTTTATATTGCAATAGTTTATATAAAAAATACTTTTTTTAATCGAACTTACACTCAAACATATCTCTATAGTTCATACAACATAAAAATTTCAGTCCGACCTCGCTATCTCAAAATGGCGGCTTATTGTAAAATTATTAATCAGTATTTTCCAATTCATTTCAATTTTGCTCTAATTGCAATAAATTGATGGGACCACTTGGAATCGATAGCTTATGTCCTACTTAACAAATACTTAAAATAACTTTTTTTCAAATTAATATTTAACAACATTTTTAGCAACAAATGTCTTTTTCAATATTGTTATCTCGGTCAATTTTAAAGTTACAGAAATGTGCTAAAGTGAATCGTAAAGTGCATAAAAAATCATGAATTTTCATATATTTACTTTTAAGATTGGACCAATAGGAGCCGAGATAAAAAAAATTTTTCAATCGCCGATTGCGCCGAAACTACTTGATATTTTTTGTTGAAATTTAGCACAGTGGTTGTTGAAATAATGCTCTAAAAGATGACATTTTATCGAATAGCTCTAGATGGTTTAGTTCGTCTAAAACGACTGACGAACAATGTGAGTTCAGCGCGCGCGGCCGCGCGGCTACTCCTGCGCCGGCCAGGGAGGGCGGTGCAGTGGTGGGGGGACTGCCGCGCGACGGCGGACAGAATTCGGACACCTTAGTTGTAATTTGATTATCTCGTTAACCAAAACTGCTATTGCAATAAACTTTTTTTTCATTTAACCTGCTTTTTTCTCAGCTTTAACGCTATGCTAATTAAATTTTCATGGGTACAATACAAACACCCTAAATTACCAATTTTTTCGACAAAAATCTCTTATACCTATTTTCATAGATTTTACATGCATGCATTGCTTTACTATCATTATATAAGTACTTACATTCATCATAAAAATGTTCTGTAATGCAATGCAGGCTTTGTATATAGCCATAAGAGATTTTTGTCGAAAAAATTGGTAATTTAGGGTGTTTGTATTGTACCTATGAAAATTTAATTAGCATAGCGTTAAAGCTGAGAAAAAAGCAGGTTAAATGAAAAAAAAATTTATTGCAATAGCAGTTTTGGTTAACAAGATAATCAAATTACAACTAAGGTGTCCGAATTCTGTCCGCCGTCGCGCGGCAGTCCCCCCACCACTGCGCCGCCCTCCCTGGCCGGCGCAATAGTAGCCGCGCGGCCGCGCGCGCTGAACTCGCATTGTTCGTCAGTCGTTTTAGACGAACTAAACCATCTAGAGCTATTCAATAAAATGTCATCTTTTAGAGCATTATTTCAACAACCATTGTGCTAAATTTCAACAAAAAATATCAAGTAGTTTCGGCGCAATCGGCGATTGAAAAATTTTTTTTATCTCGGCTCCTATTGGTCCAATCTTAAAAGTAAATATATGAAAATTCATGGTTTTATATGCACTTTACGATGCACTTTAGCACATTTCTGTAACTTTAAAATTGACCGAGATAACAATATTGAAAAAGACATTTGTTGCTAAAAATGTTGTTAAATATTAATTTGAAAAAAAGTTATTTTAAGCGTTTGTTAAGTAGGACATAAGCTATCGATTCCAAGTGGTCCCATCAATTTATTGCAATTAGAGCAAAATTGAAATGAATTGGAAAATACTGATTAATAATTTTACAATAAGCCGCCATTTTGAGATAGCGAGGTCGGACTAAAATTTTTATGTTGTATGAACTATAGAGATATGTTTGAGTGTGAGTTCGATTAAAAAAAGTATTTTTTATATAAACTATTGCAATATAAAAGTTTACAAAAACTTTTTTTATTTTAAACAATTTAGCGATGAAGAAAGTCAATTTTGCATCCGAGAACGCATGTACCTTATAGGAAATTTAATTCTGAACAAAAAACATTCTCAACTTTTTCACGTAAAGTTAATAATAAAAGAGCTAGAGACGATAAACCAAAAAAAAATGCATTTTTGAACATAATTTTGCAATAATAACAATGTTCCGGGGTAGGTACATTGTAGAGACTTTTTGGTAGTTATCAGTACCTGAACCATTACCAGTTCCAACAATAAAATTGCTAGTGGCACGAACTTCCAATCAAAATCCCATGGGGCCCCGACTATTTGTCTGCATCTGAGGAACAACGCATCCGTCAACTCATCTGTGCAGAAGAACTCGGCGAACGCAAACCGTCGCAATTTCTTCATCATCTCCAATCTCTCGCTGGCGCAACTGTGGTTCAGGATAACCTCCTTCGTCAACTTTGGCTTCAACGTCTTCCATCTAACGTTCAGGCTATTCTTGCATCGTAACCTGAGTTAATTCTTGATAAGCTTGCGGAGCTCGCTGACAAAATTATTGAGATTTCACCATGCCCTCCGAATTTCTCAGTCAATGTTGCATTTAATAATAGAGGTAATGAAAACAACTTATTAAAGATGATTACCGATTTACAAAAGCAAATCCCCGATTATTTGCCTATCATTCACAACCTCGTTTTCGTCCACGCAGTTCTAATCGTAATTTTAGATCACGAAGCAAATCTAAAACTCGAGACGATTCTAACCAACAACCTGACAAAGTCTGTTCGTATCACAGAAAATATCAACAAAACGCTCAAAAGTGTATCAAATCTTGCAACTTTTCGGAAAACGATCAAAGCAGTTCGTAAGGACGGCAGTCGACTGCTCTTTTTCTGGAAGCCGTCTCGTCATCGTTGATAAAAGATCTAACCACCGCTTTCTCGTCGATACTGGTTTTGATGTATGTTGTTTTCCTTGTTGCTTACTTCGAGATCGCCGTTCTTCTGTCACGATCATCGATGTTTCCACCGGACTCCAGGCTCGAGGTGTAACACAACGCTCTTCGCAGAGTAGCAACAAAACTGTTTAAGGTTCTTCGTCGTACTCTTCTCTCGTAGTTGAATTTCCTGACATTACTCGACCATCAGGCTTACCTCGAAACATTAAACATGACGGAACATTAAACGGTTCATCACATTCGTACGACTCATGATCCACCGGTTACAAGTAAAGCTCGTCGATTAAATCCTGAAAAATTATATATACGTCGATTTGATTGGTCCACTTTCATCTGCACATTCTTTTCGATACTGCTTGACTGTCATCGACCGTTTAATCGATGGCCCGAGGTTTATCCTTTACAGAATATAACTGCAGAAAATGTGACTCACGGATTTTTAAATTGTTGGATTTCTAGTTTTGGCATTCCTGAAACTATAACCTCAGATCGTGGCGCTCAATTTACGACATAACTTCACTACAAGCTGGCATGCTGCCGCAAATGGTACAATCGAACATCTTCATCGTCATTTAAATGGCGCAATAATGGCTCATTCCGACATCGATTAGATTAAAGCTTTACCCCTAGTTCTTCTTGGTATTCGGTCTGCTTTCAAAGAAGACATCAAGGCTACATCTGCTGAAATGGTATATGGAGAAACCCTTCGTTTACCCTTTGAACTAGTATCTTCAAATCTTGAAAACAAAAATCTCGAAAATTCTAGTAACATTCTTTCAAGTTTGCGTGAGTTTATGTCACGCTTACGACCAGTCACGCGCAGTCACGCATTTTTGAAAAAGGGACCCATTCTCAAGGCATTCCAATCACCATACAATGGACCTTACGAAATCAGCGATCGAGACAAGACGATAATACTCAAAATTTTCAATAAACCTACAAAAGTTTCGATCGACCGAGTAAAACCTGCATTTATTTTACAAAATCATGTTCCTAATTCTACATCTTTTTCTGTTTCTGGTACAAGATCTGTTGAAAAACTACGGAGAGCATCACCTTGAGTGCGTAATCGGCGACCCTGTTTACCTAAATACGTTCCCGGCACCTGGTGTGCAAGTTCTGACGATAAGTTACGGAGCGCACCACCTAGAGTGTGTAATCACCGACCCTATTTACCTAGATACCTTCCCGGCACCTGGTGCGCGAGTTCTGTCAATAAACTACGGAACGCACCACCTTGAGTGCGTAATCGGTGACCCTGTTTACCTATATCCCGGCACCTGGTGCGCAAATTCTGTCGAAAAGCTATGTATCGCACTACCTAGACTCCGCCATCGTGCTCTCTTCATACTTAGACGCCCCATTGGTACCTAGTGCTCGAGTTTAGTCTATGGCGCCTAACAAACCTAGTTTCCGCTTAGAATAATCACTCAGCACACTAAGTGCTATTCTTTTTGTTGGTACACGTATACTTATGTACAAAGCGTGCTCTATATCTATAGTTATTTGTTTATGTTCGTAGCCGACTATTCTAACCTACGGAAAAACTGTTTATTCAATAATGATTTTTTCAAAATCTAGTCATTTTCCCGAGTTGTGCCCAGCAAGTCCTTTGTTCAGAAGACCATCAACTACAATTTATTAAAGTAGTAGCCGATTTGATCGGGACTTCATTGCCTATCATTTTGTACGGGGTCCTTTCAGGCAAAAATAATGTAGTGGGATGTAATGATCTTTTTACCTGTTTTCAAGTATAACAGAACTATGTCGCATGTCTTTCATATCGCAGCTATTACTTGAATCATGCATAGAACTGGCCAGAGATGAACTTTTTATTAACACAGTTTCATCTATGATACCAGATGATTCCAACTCCTCAACAAGCAACTCGTTTGCATCCTTTTCCTCTTCTTTAAGTATATAATCTTTTTCAATATTTTTCTGTACACTTGTGGTAAAATTAATTGAAAATGTTTTCTAAAACAAATAACTTGTTTTGTAATATTAGCTAATATAATATATGTTTAATAATCACATAATGACTTACAGAGGTATTAGCCATTGCATCACTCATGGAAATCTCTGAAATTAATTTATTCAATTACAAATTTATTTTCCAATAACAAATCGTTATATCTAATTTATAGTAATAAGGTTTTACTAAGTATTTAATTAAAGGAAATCAAATAAATGAAACATTTAATCCATTTTCAGGCTCTATTTCTCGCTAGTTAATGAATAAAACTTTGTTTGAAATCTTTTGATGTTCCCGAAACAGAGAAAAGTTAACATTTAATTTTCAACGCTGAAATATGATAAAAGGTCTAAAATCAATTTTTATAGTACTGTGTGACTTAAGGGGTTATGACAAGGTTAGAATTATGAAAATATCAATTTTTTTTTTCACTTTTTTCACAGTTAACAGTCCGTAGAATGTGGTCCTGAAAGCCGTTTTTTGCTAAAAACATCTGCCTCGAAGACATAGACAAAAAACTGATAAATCTGTTTCAAGTAAATTTTTGAAAAATCGTGATTTTTAAATATTTTAATTAGGCCAAACTTGTGGAAAGGATTGTTCTACCACACTTTTTAAAGAGTAATTTCATGAGAAATCTTATTGAAAATACGACTTCAAAACCGTTTTACAAACCGTTTTTTTCTCAAGATTTATTAATTTATTTCCGTAAAATATAATAAAATCCGTAAAATTAATTTTTCTATGTGTTATTTTATGTTACTAAACTCAATTTGTTAAAGTAAAGGCATTCAACTAATTTAAATTTGCCACTCGAACAAGTTGTGCCTCACAGCGTCCGGTCGAGAATGAAGATTTCTGTTTGATCGGTATAGTAGAATTTTCTGTAAAGCAGCAGAAAGCAGCCAAACAGCTGTTTTTCATCCAAGACACTAGATCAGTGCAGTTAGTCTGCTAGCTGCTGTAGCAATGCTTATAACCTTAGTGATGTTGCAAAAGTGCAAGAGCTTCTGCAGAGTAGAAAAATTATTCAGATAAGTATTGGAAACTAATTAGTAATAACAGTGTTCATAATGAGCTTTTTCTTTGTGGGTTTATTTTTTGCTTTTAGGTATACGGGTGCAAGCCAGCAAAATGGGAGCTTATATTGACTGCCTGAAGTATTATTTTGCATACTTTTTAAGAACTTGAAGTGTATTTAATAATGGTAAGTATTGTATGTAACTGTAATTCATAAACATAACTTGATTATGAATAGCTAACGATAATTTTTATTTTATTTTCAGCTTCTAAATTCTATTATCACACAGCATGACAAGCGCGTACCATCAAATATACTTTATTGCATGTATATTTGAGTACCAAAAGTAAATCAAGGTATACCTCATAGTTTCTGTAAGTATAGCTGAGTTCATTTGTACGATTTACATTATAAACTTTAAATGCCTTTTACTCAAATTTAGTTTTTTCATGCATTTTGTGTACTTGCCGCAGCTTTTTGAAGGAACCGTACCATCAATCCTGATGAACCAAATTGGAAAACATTCCTTATGAGTATGGTCACAAACTGAGCGGAGCACAATTGGCAAAAATAAGTTCAAAGTGAATGTTACGTACGTTTGCATACGTAACATTCACTATAATTACTAATATTGTTAATATACGTTTAATTAATCATATTAATTTTGTGTTTTTCAGGAATCTGTTCCACTTAGTCTGAGACCAGACTCATAAGGAAGATTCGGCACTTTGATTCATCAGGATTGATGGTACGGTTCCATCAGAAACATGCGGCAAGCAAACAAAAGTGATGAAAATCATGATTTTTGGTAAGCAAATATCTTTAACTGTTTTTAAATATTATACTCACTTTATGCATATTTTTTATGCATAAAAGTGATGTATAATACTTAGATTTCAAATGAAAAATGTAGTTTTTAGAGCGCCTACATGTGTTTATTTTTTACAGCACTAATCATTTTTCTTTTTTTTTCTAGGTTTTAACCCTGTCATAACCCCTTAAGTCCGCACCTATATCACATTTATCAGTGGCCTAAGCAGTTCATTACGGCACGAGAGACAAAGAGAGCGAACGAGAAGAGAGAGAGAGGAGAGAGAGGAGAGAGAGAGGAGAGAGAGGGGGGAGAGAGAGGAGAGAGAGAGGAGAGAGAAAGAGGAGAGAGAGAGGAGAGAGAGAGAGGATACAGAGAGAGGGTACAGAGAGAGCAATCCCGTGAAAGACTAATAAGTTGGAGAATAAGGTGAGATCAGGATGTGGATTTATCCCGTCCATACCGACTTGGCTTGAAACGACGACCCTGAAAAACTAGCTCAAAGGGTGGGCGACTGAGGCTTCACAGTTCAATCTGATGCAGTTCCAGCTTGCAGCACGCGAGTCCAGAGCACACCTTAATACTCTTACTTCCGTTTCACCCCGTGGATGTGGGATTCATCTTGCTTCTTTTTTTGGGTTCTTTAATGCGTATGGGATGTCATTGGGATAGGCATTGCTGTGACGATTCTTTTTTTTGTAATTAATTAGTTTTTGTTTTGTTTTCGAGGTGCTTATAATCCAGATTTGCGGTAAAACGAAAATTTATGAGCGTATATAAAGATGTATTCCCGGATTGCCAAGAGAAAAACATGAGTTCTCAACTGTTTGAACTACTGATGGATTTTAGTATGTGAGAAAATGAGCCGAAGTAAAAAAATTGCTAGGCATATTGATATAAATCTACAGTTATTATACTATATTCAAACTACATTCAGTTGTAGTTATTATATTAGAGTTATTTGATTTTGTTTCTTATAGGTATTGCTGTATTATTTAAGAAATAATAGTACTGGCAAGGAGATACTAAAACCGTGCAAGAGATCGTTAGCAAACAAAGTACTCTTGAAACGAACCATTCAATCCAAGCTTGTCACAGGAAGGGAAAAGAAGGTAAGATTGAGAAGCATTGATGATGATCAAGCTTTGGAAAATTTTATGTAGACATTTTTCCACACAAAGTATTATTTAAAACTTATGTATGGTAGTTTATTTATAAAATTTTTCTGAAATTTTACTAAATACGTTTCAGAAGCTTTACATGTAATTTAAATATTTAAATTCAAGATTTTGAAATTTTGATCCTACGGATTGATATAAAAAAAATTGTAAAGATAGCTTTTTTCAATACACAAGTATCTGGATGTGTCTCAATACGTGAATCAAAGTTTAAGACCACTTAAAAACTCAAAATATTACTTGTCAAAACTAAAACGTTGGGTTTCCAAGATGACAAGCATTCTTGAGATTTTTCTTAATTTCGCTTCATTTGCAAGCTAAAAATAAATGAAAATATCGGATTTTAGTACAAAATTTACGATTAAAATTAAAATTTTCATCAATTTTTGGCTTGGAAACGAAGCAAAATTAAGAAAAATCTCAAGAATGCTTTTCATCTTAGAATTTTTTTTTGTCTTCTAAATATATTTTTTCAGATATGAAATCCAATTTTTGTTTTGACAAGTGATATTTTAATTTTTTAAGTGCTCTTAAATTTTGATCTTCGTATTGCATGTTTTTAGTAATATTTACGGGATAATTTTTCTCCGTGTACTGTTGTTTTTTATTGTTTAAGGGATAAACCGACTTGAAAACCTGTGAAAAAATTACTTTTGAAATAACGAATAATTTCGATTAATTTAAAATGTCTTCTTCTAAAATGATTGAATGTTTCTCGTAATTAATGATTTTCGAATGCTTATTCAAAGCTGACACACACACGCGCGCGCACGCACACAAACACAATCCAAATGCAAATGTGAATCAATGGACAGCTAATTCATAATTCACGATTCCAAAAGGAATTGTGAATTATTCAAAAATAATTCATGATTACAAAAGGAATTGTGAATTATACAAAAAATAATTTGCCATTCCAAAAGGAATTGTGAATTATACAAAAGATAATTTGCCATTCCAAAAAGAATTGTGAATTATACAAAAAATAATTTGTCATTCCAAAAGGAATTGTAAATAATACAGTGAATAATTCACGATTCCACAAGGAATCGTGAGTTATAAAATAAATAATTTCAAATTTTTGCAACCTTGATCAAAAGGCAGTCATCTACATATCTACAGAATAACGGCACACTCGCCTTTACAATGTTTAGACAGTGCGTTTCAAGATCTTCTAAAACCAAATTTGGAAAAACCGGACTCGAGCAGAACCCCATAGGAGCTCCCGAGACCTGCTTGTAGAACTTGCCATTAAAGATCAGATAATCAACCATCTATCACTGATTGCAGTGATAACCAGATCTTTTGGCAAACTCGTAAATAGGGAGACCACGTATGTAGGGCTATTGACGGCAGACACTATAATCCGTATAGGATTACCCTGTTTATGAATTTTAATCAAGCTAGGCGACGCTCCGGCCATAAAAAACCGTACTGGTTTTCTTTAATTCTCGAGTCAAAATCCTGTAAGTTAATTTTTTATTAAAAAAAGTTTTGTAAATTTCATTTTTATAATTAATTTTGTACGTTTTAATTATAGCGCCATATGCGATATTCCTTGTCTCTTTACTATGTGAAAGATGGAGGTTTTTTACATATTAGGTAAAAATTCTTTCAATATTTTGTAATTAAATTTATACTTTGTAATGAATTTTCAAATATTTATTATATAGCCACTGAAGAGGGGATATATATATCCTGAAACGTTTGGCAAATTTTGTATAAATAAAAACGATTTGGCTCGAAGAGACGCATAGTAAATTATTTACAATATTCCAACATCGAGCGATAGATTCACATTTAAACTTACTCAAAATGATCCTAAAGTCTCGACTTCGGGCCAGGTCGAGAACATTATTATTATTGCAAAAAGAATTCCGAAAATGCACTTTTTTTTAGTTTTTCGCGAATAACTTTTTTATAACTCATTTCACGTAAAAAAAAAGAGATGAAAGTTGTTCAGAATTGAATTTCATATAATATACATGTATTCCCGACCGCAAAATTAATTTTTTTAGTCGTTCAATTGTTAAACGAAAAAAAAATTTTTTTTTAATTTGATATTGTCACAGATTTTACAAAAAATTATATTTTTCATTGAATAAGTACTCAAAGATGAGTTATAATACGAACAATGTAAAAATTATTGTCCGATCTGGATATCTCAAAATGGCGTCTCATTGCAAAATTATTTATTTCAAAATTTCAAATTCATCTCCAAATTGCCCATAGAGTGATAACTTGATCCAAGTGCTTAATAAATGCTAAAAAGAACTTTTTTAAAAATTAATATTTAAAAACATTTTTAACAACAAATCATTTTTATTTTCGCCAATTTTAATGTTAGAGAAACGCAGTAAAATGCATCTGAATTTACTTAAAAAACCATGAATTTTCATATAAATTTTGTTGAGATCCGACCAATAGGAGCCGAGATACGAAAATTTTTTCAATGGACGATCACGCCGAAACTACTTAATATTTTTCGCTGAAATTTGGTACAGTGCTTACTGAAATAATACTTTAAATGATAGCATTTTTCCCGATTGTTGTAGATAGCTCAGTTTGTCTAAAATGATCGATGAACAATTGAAAATCTGCGCGCGCGGCCAAGCGGCTCCTCCGGCCGGGAGGCGCGGTGGTGAGGGGAACGCCGCGTGGTGACGGATAGTATTCGTACACGTTAGTTGTAATTCGATTATCTCGGTAACTAAGGCTGCTGTTGCAATACATTTTTTTCATGCAACGTGTTTTTGTCTTAACTTTAACGTTATACTAATTTAATTTTTATAGGTGCAGTGAAAATACCCCAAATTGACAATTTTTCTTAAAAAAAAATCTTTTTTGGATATGCACACAACCTTTATATGGATGAATTGCATTGCTATCATAATACAGATATTAATATTCAGTATGAAAATGTTTAATAGTGCAATATATGTTGTGTCGGGGATCCCGTCGATAGCTGCTCGCCTGGAGACCACCCAGTCAAGATACGAAAATCTTACACTCGGTGGTGTTTACAGAGCGGTAAGCGAGCAGTCAGCTGATAGAGCCAGGAGGACAGCGCGACGCCGAGAGCAGCCTGCCGCCAAGCAGCAGCAGCACGAGCCGAGAGCGAGAGAGAGACGAAGATACGAGGCATGCGAGCCACGAGGCGAACGCGCGCGAGCGACGGCCGCCATGTTGGCGAGGAACGAACTGTAGCATGAGTGCGAGAAGGATGGAAATAGGAGCGAATGAGAATGCGTATTGTAGACAGACGAGAGAGAGAGAGAGAGAGAGAGAGAGAGAGAGAGAGAGTGGAGGCAACGTGTAGCACTGAATGATATTGGGAAAGGTGGAGGGCTACGGCTCGATCCACAGCGCGCGTGCGTAGTAGAGCCAGACAAGCGTGTAAGCGTGTTTTGAATGTCGCGCGCATTTTAAAGTATTGTAAAAGAGAGCGTAAGAGTGCGAATGTGCTATATGGTGCGAAAGCGTGTAAATGTGTGATAGGCGCGAGAGAGCAATACATCGGAAATGTGTGAGTGCGAGTGAGAGAGCGATAGACGCCGCGAACCGGCGTAGTTGCCGAGCGCCGAGAGAGGGTTAGTATCTAAGTATCCATTGGACCACGAGGAAGCAAGAGAGAATCTTTTAAGGCGACTACCAGAGCAACCCGAATACTTCCCCCCGAAATCGAAACTTTAGGGTCATTTTGAGTAAGTTACTAATAACGTATTTCAATCAAAAAAGTAAAGTTAGAAGAAACTTAATGCAAAAATGCTAACTTGCCCCGACTATTATAGCCTTCTCAACATCGACCAACGCGCCCTGTTGAAGCTCTCGCCTTCGCTGCGCTACGCCGCTACTCCGTTGCCTGGATCGACAACACCGTCTACGCCGTCGCTAACGTTCGTCATTCGACCTGTAAGTGCCGCTTTCACTCTCTGCGTACCTGCTCTCACCAGCCGTCGTCTGGGCTTCTCACGCGCACTACCTGCCACTACGAGCCCGCGTGCACGCTTGTACCTCTTTTCTATTGAATATATGCTTCTACTATTTGCCTTTACTCGGAGTGTTGTTACTTTTCTCCCTCACGCTGCTACCGCGAGCTAGTTCTCCGGGTGGAATCGGGGACACCGGTCCCCGATTATAGCGGGAATAGCCACCCTGTTATAGTATATTAAAATTTTATGTTTGACTCTATTGTATTGACATAGCCCTGAAGAGGATCTGCACGAAATCGAAACGTAGGCTAAATAATAAATCTTGTGGCTTGAAGTGATGCATGATGAATGTGGAGCAGATTCCTGAAAAACACAAAATTAATTTAATTAATTAAACATATATTGACAATATTAGTAATTATAGTGAATGTTACATATGTTTACTTTGAACTTATCTTTGCCAATTATGCTCCACTCAGTTTGTGACCATACTCATAAGGAAGGTTTTCCTCTTTGGTTCATCAGGATTGATGGTACGGTTCCTTCAGAAAGCTGCGGCAAGTACATAAAAAGCATGAAAAAACTAAGTTTGAGTAAAAAGTATAATAAATATAATGTAATAAGTAAATAAATATATAGTAATGCGTATAATGTAAATCGTACAAATGAACTCAGCTATACTTACAGAAACTATCAGGTATACCTTGATTTACTTTTGGTACTCAAATATTATACATACAATAAAGTATATTTGGTGGTACGCGCATATCATACTATGTGATTATAGTATTTAGAAGCTGAAACTAAAATAAAAGTTATCGTTAGCTATTCATAATCAAGTTATGTTTATGAATTGCAGTTACATGCAATACTTACGATTATTAAATACACTTCAAGTTGTTGAAGAGCATGCAAAATAATACTCCAGATAGTTAATATATTATAAACTCCCATCTTGCTGGCTTGCACCCGTATACCTAAAAGCAAAAAATAAACCAACAAAGAAAAAGCTCATTATGGACACAATTATTACTAATTAATTTCCAATACTTATCTGAATAATTTTTGTACTCTGCAGAAGCTCTTGCACTTTTACAACACCACTGAGGTTATAAGCATTGTTACAGCAGCTAGCAGACCAACTGCACTGATCTAGTGTCGATGAAAAACAGCTGTTTGGCTGCTTTCAGCTGCTTTACAGAAAATTGTACTATACCGATCAAACAGTAATCTTCATTCTCGACCGGACGCTGTGAGGCACAACCGTTCGAGCGGCAAATTCAAATTTGTTGAATGCCTTTACTTTAACACATTGAGTTTAGTAACATAAAATCACACATAGAAAAATTAATTTTACGGATTTTATTTATTTTATGGAAATAAATTAATAACTCTTGAGAAAAAAACGGTTTGTAAAACAGTTTTTAAGTCATATTTTCAGTAAGATTTCTCATGAAATTACTCTGTAAAAAGTGTGTTAGAACAATCCTTTCCACAAGTTTGGCCTAATTAAAATATTTAAAAATCACGATTTTTCAAAAATTAATTGAAACAGATTTATGAGTTTTTTGTCGATATCTTCGAGGCAAATTTTTTTAGCAAAAAACGTCTTTCAGGACCATATTCTAAGGACTATTAACTGTCAAAAAAGTTAATTAAAAAAGTGGATATTTTCAAAATTTTAACACTGTCATAACCCCTTAAATTATTGTCATTTTATGTATGTCCCCGAGTTTTGGCATCTATATTAGGAGGTGAAGCCCCTGGTCATTTCATCCTTATTCCATACGGTAATGTGTATAGGATTTAATCCAATCGTAACAGTAATAATGTTTTTAACTGCTAATTGGTTTATAACCTCGCCCATTACTTGAAAAATTTCGATGCCTAGGGTGGACGTTTATTATCAAAGTATGTATAATTATTATTGAACATAATTTGAAACACAATTTTCACAATAAATAATGTTAAATAGGCAAAATATTCAAATATATATTTATGCATGTAAAAAAAACTGTTTAGGAGGAAGCTAAGTGCCAGGGACTTGGAAGCGGTTTTTGATTTCAGACAGTAGTCTTGGTATAGCAGAAGAGGTAAATTCAAGTTGGTTGTACCTCACGGGCTGGGCCATGGTTTAGGTCCCTACCACTTCAAACAACAAGTGTATTGGATTAGATGCGACAGTGACTCGAGCGACAGAGTGTGGAAAACTGTGAAGCGGTGGGAAGATCTGTACATAAGGTGGTGAGGCTAGCCGTACAGATCATTCTCACCAGTCGATCGACGAGTGAATATTGTACCTAGTGTACAGTAATCCCCGAAGATCACCAGGTCCTTTCGTAGCAGAAGATTCCTCACAGACTATGGATTTCAGAAAGCTGAATAAGGTTGCAGTTAAAGACTTCTTATCTACGAAGAAGCTCTCCGAACTAGAGAAAGGTCATGTCTACTTAGTCTCATTTCTGAAAAAAGCGAAGATTAAGTATGGACTGAAGGTGGTGGTGACTCTGTGAAGTTCGATGTTTTTCTCCCAGGTGGTGTATCCACTGCTCTCAATTTGAATGAAGCTTTATTTAATCAGATGACTGATTATGCTGTGAATAAACTCAAACTCAACCGAAAGTATCTTTGAGGTACTATTATTGAGTTTAGTAACGCTTAAGTGAGTATATGATAACTTGTCAATTAATGGAGGGATAACTTCAAGTCATTACTTTTAAAATGACAAGTTGTCTGGAATGTTAAAATGACTGGAAAGATCATTCTCATTAGCAGCTCTTTGAGTGAACGCAGAAGAAGAAGGTCGCGTGATGGATTACAAATTTGAAGAAAGACTGCAAAGCTTTGAAAACTGACCCTTGATATATATACAACCGGCAAGCCCCACAGCAGGAGGATTTTACTTTACAGAGCAAATTGATAAAGTGCGATGCTTCGAATGTAAAATAGAATTTTCACGTTGGGTAGAGGGAGATGATCCTAAAGCACCTCCTTCTACAATTGCCTCCTTCCTCAGCTTGACATAATCATTGCGGATCACATAAGTTTCAAGTATCAAGTAAAGCTATTAATGACAAATATCCTGTAAGGTATGCTAAAACGAAGAAATTCAAGTAGCGCTTGTTTCATTCCGACATATTGTTGCATGCAAAAAGTGTGCTTCAAAGTTAATGACGTACACAATTTATCCAGCTGTTATGAGTCTTTTCGAATCCAAACCACTTAACATACACTTGATTTCCACGTTTTTTCAATGAGATATAGTTTGTTTTTGACATTTCCTGGTCATAAAATCCTCCACTAATAGGCTTGTCTCGATAATCTTTCAAATGATAACTTGTAGGATTTGCTGCTGCTATTTTACTTATTGTAAATATCTCTGTTGCCCAGTTTGGAGTATAACCCTTCCCTTTGCACAATCGAACGCTATCTCCTACTTTAAATTTCGGACTCTTTATATTTGTAATTGTCTCAGTGTAACGTTTCATAACTTAAAATTAATTATCAAGCAACACATTCGAATTGTTCGATGTTTCCTATTGTTATAATTTTTCATCAAATCAGACAAGATCTCGAGCCACTTGTAATTTTCTTGAATACTGAATCGTAGCCACACCTGCTCTTGAGAGTACGATTGAAACGTTCACATACAGAAGTTTGAAGAGTACTATACTTCGAGTACAAATTGATCTTGTATCGCTTCATGAACTTCTGGAAATTATTATTGTAAAACTGTAGACCTCTGTACATAGGCAAATTCTTTGGTAATCATCCTTGACGTAACACATACTTCATTGCCATTGTAACGTCTTCATCAGACTTTTTCTTTACAGGAACAGTCCATGCAAACTTGGAGAATACATCAATGATTGTGAGAAGATATCTGTAACCTTCATTTTTCTTAGCATATAGTTTTATCTGAACTAAATTAGCTTGCCATGTCTCATCTAATCCTCGAACATCAAACTTTCGACGAGGATAGTTGCGATGAGCGGGCTTGTGAAGTTTTTCAACTACTGCCCTTTTATACTCCATGTTAAACATCTGAAAAGTGAATGTTATTCGTGATCTGTGCTACAGCTTCTTTTATAGTCTCGATCTCCTTCTTGTCATTCAGCAACATCAACTACATCAGCTAAATTGCTTAATTGCCGTTCCAAACGTGACATAAGCTCTTTGTATTGAGGTAGGTTTGTTTTGGTACTTCTTAAGTAACGCTCCTTCTCTCTTCTTAAACAGAGTTGCTATGATGCTAGTATATATTTTACTGTTATGATCTCAACTCGATTTATTATCTTTATACTGTTTCTGATGAGCATACTTTCTTAATATCTCTAGCTATCAATAGTTCCATCAAACCGTCATTTTTTACATACCTTCCATCTTTCACCTAGCATCCACTATCCGGCCTCCCTTCGAATTCTATAAACTCCATCGATATTGTTTTATGCTTCAACGTCTTCAAATACATGTCTTTTTCAGAATCATCTTCTTTCTCGTTAGCATTATCAGTGGTTTCAAAATCATCATCATCTATTTTAGTTCCATCCTCATCATCACTCAAAGTTTCATCAAAACTGTCATCGTCAGAGTTACCAAAGTATCATCAAACTTTTTCTTTATTATAATATCATCTAGAAAAGTTTACCTTATTTTAAGAGATGGTGCTGACTTTTGTTTAGTTGTAGTAGTAGTAAATACAAGCTGTTGTAAATAGTTTACAATTGGCTTAAAAGCATCCTCAACTACTCTTTTCAAATCGTATCTGTTCGCCTTCAACATGCTGTACTTGCACTTCACTGCATTTTGATCCTGCACAAGCTGCTATAGAATATGTTTCTCTTTTTGAATATCATTCATACTAATGTTGATCAATCAATCAATAATGTTCTTCAGTCGATAGAGATAGACTGTTATTTAATTTGCGCGTGTTATATTTACAGTAAGGTAGCCGAAACCTTTTCTAAATCTACCTTCATTGATTGAAAATGAAAACACTTAAATTCTATTTTATAGGTATTATTTTTTATTATGCTATTATCATATGCTGTTATCATACAGCATGATAGGCGCGTACCACCAAATATACTTAAGGGGTTATGACAGTGTTAAAATTTTGAAAATACCCATTTTTTTTTATTCACTTTTTTCATAGTTAATAGTCTGTAGAATATGGTCCTGAAAGCCGTTTTTGGCTAAAAAAATTTTCCTCGAAGATATTAACAAAAAACTAACAAATCTGTTGCAAGTAAATTTTTGAAAAATCGTGATTTTTAAATATTTTAATTAGGCCAAACTTGTGGAAAGGATTGTTCTAACCCACTTTTTACAGAGTAATTTCATGAGAAATCTTACTGAAAATATGACTTAAAAACCGTTTTACAAACCGTTTTTTTCTCAAGAGTTATTAATTTATTTCCGTAAAATAAATAAAATCTGTAAACTTAATTTTTCTATGTGTGATTTTATGTTACTAAACTCAATGTGTTAAAGTAAAGGCATTCAACAAATTTGAATTTGCCACTCGAATAGATTGTGCCTCACAGCGTCTGGTCGAGAATGAAGATTTCTGTTTGATCGGTATAGTAGAATTTTCTGTAAAGCAGCAGAAAGCAGCCAAACAGCTGTTTTTCATCCAAGACACTAGATCAGTGCAGTTGGTCTGCTAGCTGCTGTAACAATGCTTATAACCTTAGTGGTGTTGCAAAAGTGCAAGAGCTTCTGCAGAGTAGAAAAATTATTCAGATAAGTATTGGAAACTAATTAGTAATAACAGTGTTCATAATGAGCTTTTTCTTTGTTGGTTTATTTTTTGCTTTTAGGTATACGGGTGCAAGCCAGCAAAATGGGAGCTTATATTGACTGCCTGAAGTATTATTTTGCATACTTTTTAAGAACTTGAAGTGTATTTAATAATGGTAAGTATTGTATGTAACTGTAATTCATAAACATAACTTGATTATGAATAGCTAACGATAATTTTTATTTTGTTTTCAGCTTCTAAATGCTATTATCACACAGCATGACAAGCGCGTACCATCAAATATACTTTATTGTATGTATATTTGAGTACCAAAAGCAAATCAAGGTATGCCGGATATTTTCTGTAAGTATAGCTGAGTTCATTTGTATGATTTACATTATAAACTTTAAATGCCTTTTACTCAAATTTAGTTTTTTCATGCTTTTGATGTACTTGCCGCAGCTTTCTGAAGGAACCGTAACATCAATCCGGATGAACCAAAGTGGAAAACCTTCCTAATGAGTACGGTCACAAACTGAGTGGAGCAGAATTGGCAAAAATAAGTTCAAAGTGAATGTTACGTATGTTTACATATGTAACATTCACTATAATTATTAATATTGTCAGTATATGTTTAATTAATTATATTAATTTTGTGTTTTTCAGGAATCTGTTCCACTTAGTCTGAGACCAGACTCATAATGAAGATTTGGCACTTTGATTCAACAGGATTGATGGTACGGTTCCATCAGAAACATGCGGCAAGTAAATAAAAGTGATGAAAATCATGATTTTTGGTAAGCAAATACCTTTAATTGTTTTTAAATGTTACACTCACTTTATGCATATTATTTATGCTGTAACGTGGCAAAATATCGCCACGTCACATCGAGCACCGAGCTGCCGGCGTAGAGCGTCTCAGGGCCATATGAATGGAATCGAGTGCATGTGTTAATGGCGTTTTGCTTCTTTCGAGGAAAAGCGGCGCGAAGAGAGAAGAGACGACAGCGGAGTGAGGAAAAGACGGAGGGCTCTTTCGCTTCCCATTCCGGTGAGAAGAGAAGGAGATGGACTCCGGCGCAACAATAACAACAACAGATTTATAGACGCGTTCAATTCCGGCCCATCGTAAGTCGTCGGACGCAGATGAGACGGGCGGGTTCTTCCTACGTGAGAGCCTTCTGCAGCACGGCCAGCGTGATGGTTGCTTCACCGCGAGAACGTTGGAAGTAATAAAAGGCAGCCTTTGCGCCCTTTGTAACAGGCGTACTCCCGAATCAAGGGCCCAGACAGAAGGAGTCGCTGAGAGTTACATTGTACTTCGTGATTCGCGCATAACTTAGGCGTTGCGTGAATTGTCTGTGTGAATGCTGGTTGTCTGTTGTCGCGAGCGTTTGAATTTCGCGGCCGTCTTCTCCAACATTGAGAGTGATAGTGGCGTCGAGCGCGCATGCGCCGCGATCGGCAACGCGCGAGGCGAGCGCGCCTGTTGCTGCGCGAGAGCTCGGGCCGTCGGCCCAAGCGAATCGGCCAATAGGAGCGCGCGCTGTCCAACGGCAAGGGAAAGCGAGAGTGCGAGGCGAGCGACGCGAGAGCGAGCCGACACTCTCCTGCCCCGGCTGCTCCAGCTCGGACGACGTTGCGGCTCACTCCCGAGGGACTCGGTTTCCATTGGTATTTGGCAAGGACGTCCATGGATTGATTGGACGAGGAAAAGGTTAGTGGGTCGTTCTACTTGAGGCTAAGTCTCCCTCGTGGGTGCGCGTGCAGCTCTACACGTGGCTTTGCGGACGCGGCATCTGATATCTTGCGCGCGCGAGAACATCGGCGAGCGCGGGAGGCTCGGATCAGGTTGCCTTGGTGTCTCCGTTACTTTCGGTGTCTTTTCTTAGTTAGGTCAGTGTCTTGGTATTTGCGTATTACGTTTACATCGGTTATCTTCCGCGCGGATATCTGCGACATGGCTATCTTGTCGCCTGCCACGAGCACGGAGTACCGGCGAACGGCGTACCTCGGGCATTGGTTGTCGTCGCGTCGACGTGATCCTAGAGCGACCTTATCTTCGTATGATTCGGGCGAAGGTTGTCTCGACATTCCGGGGCGAAAGACAATTATTACCTCGGGTATCTCGGGCGTTGGCTATCTCCGCGTATCTACGCGTTCTCTGGCTATCTGTCGCGGATAGGTAACTCGGGGATATCTGTTAGTATCGTGTGCGGTATAAGAGTGTTTCGCGGAAATTAGTCGGCGAGGACATGGGGGGCCTCGTCCGACTCGTGTTAGGGTAAGGCGCGGGAGGTGTCGTAGGTCGTGGTTACACAGACACGCTCCCGGCCAAAAGTAGGTTAGACGGCCGCGATTTGCACTAAGTGTGGGCAAGCGCGGCTATAGGGTTAAGGCATGAACGAAGAGTCGGCGGACAAAGAGTGAATGTGTGGCCAAGCGGGCATCGTATGAGTGAGACCTTGACACGCGCGAGAGTCGGATATCTACGTGGTTATCTGGTATTTTGTTTATTGTGAAGTCCCAGCGGTAATTGAGTTCTATTATTGTGCGGAGTTTATCCCCTTGGCGGTGCGTGTCAAGGTGCGGACGAATACCTTCGCGTATTCTTTTAATCGCGTAGCGTCGCCCTAAGAGGCCGAATACCTCGCGTATTCTTTTATCTTGCGGTGGTTGATTAACCCGGGTTGTCTTCGGTTGCCTGTGATGTAAGGAGCTTTGTCGAATAAATGATCATTTACTTTTGTTAATAACCACGCGATATTTCTATCCGAACCGCCCTCTCTCCTTACCGCGTTCGCGGGGCTGAGCTAGCTAGCCGGCAAATCCGCCCCATCCTCGAGTTCGTTAAAGGAGTCGCGAGACTCTGGCACTTGCAGGTAAGTGCCTGGCGCCACCGGGTTCAGGGGAACTCGAGGAGCCGGGCCGATAATTATAACGTTACCGGTTTTATAAGCCTCCACGCATCTCCAGCTAGCGTGGAGCAAAAATCAACGTTATAATGCATAAAAGTGATGTATAATACTTGTATTTGAAAGCAAAAATATAGTTTTTAGAGCACCTATATATCTATTAATTTTTTACAACACTAACAATTTTTCTTTTTTTTCAGGTTTTAACACTGTCATAACCCCTTAAGAGTTGAGTGTAGCATCACTTCCGGCGCCTATATGAACAGATCGCGAGTGCATACGATACACGAGATCTTCCATGCAGTACCTCCAGGTTACAAGATCATTGAAGTTCCATCGCAAGTAATTTATCTTACCGTCACTCTAAGAATAATCGGTTATTTAGAGTTGCGTATAGTCGATCAAGACGGAAATATAGTAAACTTTCCTGGTGAAGTTATCACAATTAGATTGTAACTGAAGCAATCGTAATGGGCATTGTCTGCGCTGGTAGAGGGTATAAAAGCAAGCCAAAAGATTAGCCAGTCATCAGTCGTCAGCGAGCCTTCGGATCGCTAACACGACAAAACATACAGTTCTTAAAAGGACTTAGTCTAAGAGTATAAAACCCTGGTGGAAAATAAGGTGTATATTCCTCTGCTGTCTTTAGAAATTCTATGTATACAGTCTCTAGTAAACTTTGATGATTCAGTCTCAAATTATGAGATTCACGCTCATCATTTCAACATCAAGATTTATCTATTACCATCTCGCAGCTCGTTATACGTATGCGGTAGATTAAGGGAGTAGGTCTGAGTAAAAAATTGAAAATAACAGAGCTGAATTTATTCATCTGCAAAATAAGACTACTTAACCTACGTAAATATCACTTTTTGTACTTGAAAATATATTTATCATATTTTGTTTTGGCATAATAAAATTGTCTATATAGTGCTTCTAGTCTATATATGCTTGTCTATACTGTGCTAGTCTCCGTTAGAAGCGACGATATGTATCATATTTCATTTTGCCACACTAAAGTTGTCTATATAGTGCTTCTGGGCCTCGATAAGGCCCAGTATTTTAAGCCTTAAATATTTACATTTTAAGTCACTTGTCATGGGTTTCTTAGTCAACCAACCAATCGTTTTTCATCAGATTAGGCTTAAAATTTTCCTGATGAGTAGCGCTATAGAGATTACGCATTACTTTTCTTGAATAATTCTTATTTTTATTTATTTGGTAACTTACGGGAGCTATGCAAATAACATAATAGTAATTATCTCATATAAGTGTGTCAAATGAGTAAAAAAATAATTATTCAAAAAAAGTAGTCCATAATGCCTACGGCGCTATTCTAAAGGAAAATTTTAAGCCTAGTCTGATGAAAAATTATTGGTTGATTGAAGAAAAAACCAATGTCATATGACTTAAAATACAGAAATTTAAGGCTTTCAAACAATGGGCCTTATCGAGGCCCAGAAGCACTATATAAACAACTTTAGTGTGCCAAAATGAAGTATGATGCATATCGTCGCTCCTAACGAAGACTAGCACAGTTCAGATTACTAACGAAGAATAGCATGCTTCAGATTATTAGGGAAGACTAGCGCAGATCAGATTATTCCATCGAAAAGTAGCACATTTCATAATTTCCAAAGAAAAGTAGCACGGTTCAAATTTTTCAGCGAAGAGTAGCACAGTTCAATCGTCCCTCCGCGCTGCTTAGATTTCTTAAGAGAATACTAGCTTATTTCAAAATTTTCAGCGAAGAGTAGCACAGTTCAATCGATCCACTGCGCTGCTTAGTTTTCTTCAGCTAAGACTAACTCATTTTCTCTGGTGAATACTGGCACTAATTTTCCAGCGAAAAGTAGCACCGTTTGATTTTCCCTCCTGAAGACTAGCACAGTTAAATAAATTATGTACTAATTGAAGGCTCACGCACTAATTAAAGATTAGTGCTTGAATCAGTTTTATTTTATTCAATTTTGAAATTTTATACTTTTAAAAAATCAAAACTGGTTCAACCATTAATCTACAAAATTAGTATAATACATCTGACATATATATCTTCGTATATTCGAAATCACTTCGAGACTATTGCTACGATCGATGTGAAAAATTGGGAAATAATTCATAAAGACGTAAAATTTACGGCATGACTACAATATTTAAAAAATTTTGAAAAAATATTAAAAAATAAGTTCCGCTTTCCTCCGCTAGGCGATAAAAAGCGCTGCATTCGTACCATGCATCCGAGAAAATGCATTATAAAAGTTATTTGACGAAAAGAACGCATACAAATAGAATTTACCCGTAAATTAAGGGGTTATGCCTGAGTTAAAATGATCAATATGTCGATTTTTTTTTATTTACTATTTTCATAGTTAATGGTCCGTCGAATAAGGTGGTCAAAGTTGTTTTTCATAAAAAGATTTTGCCACGAAAATACAGATAAAAAACTAAAAAAAAAAATTTACTAATTTTCGCAAAATCATCGATTTTGCATATTCAAATTCGATTACGACTTAATTATTCAACAGGATTTTTCAAACACCTCTAGTACAAGATTTTGATACGGAATTTAATCGAAAATACAATATAAATTCGTTTTGCAAAAAATTTCTTTCTCAAAAAATCATTAACCTAGAACAAACTACTAAATAACCAATTTTCGTAAAATCGCAATTTTTTGTTAATGTACGCAAAAAACCATGAATTTTCATATAAATTTTGTTAAAATCGGATCAATAGGAGCCGAGATACAAAAACTTTTTCAACCGACGATTACGCCGAAACTACTTGATATTTCTAGTTAAAATTTGGCACAGTACTTCCTGAAATCATAATCTAAATCATTACATTTTACGTGATAGCTCTACATGCCTTAGTTCATCTAAAACGACCGAGGAACAATGCGAGTTCAGCGCGCGCGGCCGCACGGTTCCTTCGGCCAGGCGGCGCGGTGGTGGAGGGAAAGCCGCGCGGCGGCGAACAGAATTCGTACACCTTAGTTACAATTTGATTATCTCGGTAATCAAAGCTGCTATTGGAATACATTTTTTTTTTAATTTAACGTGCTTTTTTCTTAGCTTTAACGTTATACTAATTTAATTTTTATAGGTACAACTCAAACACCCCAAATTACCAATATTTCTGAAAAAAAATCTTTTTTAGCTACATACAGAACCTTTATATGCATGCATTAAATGAACTAGATGAACTAAGGCATGTAGAGCTATCACGTAAAATGTAATGATTTAGAGTATGATTTCAGGAAGTACTGTGCCAAATTTTAACTAGAAATATGAAGTTGAAAAAGTTTTTGTATCTCGGCTCCTATTGGTCCGATCTTAATAAAATTTATATGAAAATTCATGGAGTTTTGCGTACATTAAGCGTACATTCTCTAACTCAAAAATTGGCCGAAATAAAAAAAATTTTTTATTAAAAGTGTTGCTAAGTATTAATATTAAGAAAAATTATTTTTACCGTTCCTTAATTACGTTATAAGCTGTCGATTAAACGCAGTTGGATTCAATTATCGTTCCTGGACCGAATTGGACATCAATTTGAACTTTTCGGCTAAATAATTTTGCAACAAGACGCCATTTTAAGATATCGAGATCGGGCTTCAATTTTTACGTTGTCTGTACTAAAAGTCATCTTTAAGTGCTAATCCGATAAGTAAAGATCATATTTTATAAAAACCATGGCAATGTGAAAATTGAAAAAAAAACTTTTATGATCAACTTTTGTCCCTACCTTTTATTGCGTAAATTGAGTAACAAAAAAGTTAAACAAGAAAAACTGAAAAAAATACATTTTGTTAACTTATTTTGCAATAATATCAATGTTCCCGATCGAATCCGAAGTCGAGACTTTAGGGCTATTTTCTTCTTGGTGGCTCGAGATTCGCCCGTGTGCGCTACTGTTCCGGCAGTGGTGCCGCGCAATCAATCGGCAAGGGGAGTACGAAGTTTGTGAGGAGCAGCCATGCAGTCTGCAGTGAGGTGAGTGTATGTTAGCTCGTGTTGGAATAGGCTCGCTGTTGGTACCACGTCAGTCCACAACGGAATTACACTTCAGGTGCCCTTCTACCTATTCGTGATAGGAGCTGGGCCCCTTCTTTCGTTTTCGAGTTCGATGAGGGCCCTTGAGCTCGCTCCACCGTGGCTGCGCGCCGGCCATGCAGCGCGCCGAAGGTCGCACCGGCGTTGGGATAGACGCGCGGATTTTGGGCTTCCGCGCGTCGTACCTCGAAAACGGCGACTGTTGGCGTCATGTTCCTTAACAGCGGGATTGAAGCTTAGGTGCCCGTCTACCGATTTGAGAAGAGAACCATGCTTGTTTTTGGGTTTTGGCCTTGGTGAAGGGCTTTGCCCCGCTGAGCCCGCGTGCTGGCGCCGCTCTGCGCGCTACGAGCCGCGACTGACTTCCGGTGCTTCCGTTGCCTATGCCGAGCCTTTTCCCGGGCCAATTCTTGCGTGGATTCTGGCATTCCTAGTGCGGGAAGTTGACTAAAACCGTCTTTTCTTTTTTTTCAGAGGGGTGGGGCGCTCGCCTCAGTGAACCTGCCGCGTGTCGTGGAGTTAGCAGCTGTGTGTTTTTAGTTCATTAAATTTCTTATTATCACTTATTTTCACTTACTTTACGTTGGTTTTGTCGTATAATGCTAATAAAGATAAACAAAAGGTACAATATGTGTATGTGACTCTGTCGTGTAGTGTCGCTCTAGCTGGGTATAGGTCCTGTTGGAGCTATTGATTGCGAAATAGGTGTGTTCCGTCCAGATATAGGCCGCCACGTCTCAAGATCCGAGGTTATTCTTGAATTGTCGGGAGCGGGGTGGCTTTGAAAAGATTGTATACCTGCAAGCCGAGCAGTGCTATATTTGTTCGGTATACCAGGCACCTGTCGACGTACAAGACATTGATCTTTGAGATGTCTAATATTGACATTATCCTTGGTCGTTGTCTCTATAAACGCGTCCGGGGAGATCGTTCCGCGCTTCGTTCTTTCCAACGGCCCGTAGGAATCTAGCGCCAAATGGTCGAACGGGAATGCGGGCGTGTTGCTTATGAGCAGTGGCGCGCGCGTTTTTACGCGAACCAGCTTATTTGTTTAGCAGGTACTTCAGCGACAAACTGTCTAATATCGTGCCGCATGTTCTGCCAATAAAAGTCACACGCAATTGTTGCGTAAATTTTTGTGGTGCCGCGGTGACCTCCTGCAACCGCCACATCATATTATTTTATTAGTTTGTACCTGCTCTTCGTTACTGACATGGGCAGGATATTCATATATAACACCGCCGTCACGTGCTTTCCGGCGAACACGTCGTCGAAATATCTCGCCGAATATTGTCCACTCGGTTAGCCTCAACATTCCGAGGTCTCGGACTACGGTGAAACTCCTTAGCTTGCGGGCTTCCACTATGCTTCTGATAGTCTTCAGACATTATCGTAGGTCACTGCGAATGGGCCTTTCTTCACTATAGTTCTTAGCGCGTAGGCCAATGACTTAGATCCCTGAGCAGTTCGAGATGCTCACTTCGCCGATGGCAAGCTGCTGGTCGGCTAGGCTTTCAGAGTCGATGTAACTTCGCTCTACGAGAGTTTCCAGGACTTCCGATGACGGTCTGTTGTCCGCCGCCGTGAGGTCGACCAGGTTTTCTTTGTTTGTGAAGGGGTTCTAATTCACCGGTTGTAAGTGTACGAATGGTGGGATTTCCGCGCCGTTGGGGATAGCCCATGGCGGCTTTTCATGCGGGAGCCTAGCGCGTGCTATGCCATAGCACTTAATGGCATCCTCTTTGAGGGCTGACGTGGCCACCGGGGACAGTCTCCAAAAAAACCTAGGCCTGGTCTTGGCTGTCTCCTTGTCTCGACCTGGGGAGTCGGTGCGTCCGTAGTTTTATCGGGAGTCCCGTCCTGCGGAAGCTGTTCCTTCAAGGGGTAGGTCTGGTCATTAAGTCGGGGCGCAGGGCTGCTTGCCGCGCTCGTCCTTTGCTCCTGGTACGTGTCGCTTGCCTGAGGGGAGACTGCGGAAACGAAATATCCATGAGTAGCGGCGAGGCTTGTCAATGCGCCGGGCTATCTCTTGGGTCGGCGCTTATGGGACCTTCCGGGCTTCCCGGGGTTTTCGCAATGTTTCTCCTCGCGCGCTTCCCCTGGCCAAATGTTAGGGTAGTGGGTGGGCTGTGCTCTCTATCGAGGTATGGGGATCTGCTACGCGTGAAGTCGTTTCTGCGCACTGGATCCCGGGGTGTCGCCACTTGCCTATAAGACGTGAAGTGCTGGCCTTCCAAGTGCAGGTGAATGGTCGCAGCTACGCAAATGTTACTTGCTCTGCGCTCTGCCGTGAGTTGGTTGGTGGCGGGGAGGTTTTGTGTTGGCTGCAGTATACTGCCGCAGCTCACTGGCGGTGTGCGTGCTATGGGGACCGTAGATGCGGCTGCGATCGGGGTGATCGCAGTGGGTTTTCGCTGGTGCGCCAAGGCCAGGGAAGAAAGAGCATCGGTACCCTTCGCAAGGAGCAGGAGGAGCACGATTGCGGCCTGCTGGGGGGCGTATCGCTCCGCGCCCCCAGCTCCCGCGGCTCGGTAGCGTGTAGGTGTGCGTTGGTCGTGTGGCCGGGCCAATCGAGCTGGGCCGATCTTGGGGCTGAGAAGGTGATATCTAACTTCGACGAGTGGGAGTCGCTGATGTGTATGCACTGCACTGTCGGCAACGCTTGCCAACGGGGCCGGAGAGTACAACCGTGGGGTCTTCCTGTTACAGGTTGATACTTCTGGGATTGATTCATAGCCTAAAGGAGCTATATCCCTCAAATACTACCACGTTCCCGGTCGCATATCCTCTGGGGCGGTCGATGACCTTGGGAAGGTCGTGATAAGGCTGGCCTTACCAGTGAGTGATGCCGCCGGAAGCAGTGGCTGGCTGTCCGGCAAGGCGTACTTTTGCACTGATTCCTGCAAGATCTCGGAAATGCGGCCTCTCTTGCTTTCGCTGAGTCTCCACTTGGTCATCCCGATCACGGTAAGGGTCACGTTTGTAAAGATGCTTTGGAAAGGGATAGAGTTGAGAACATCGGGGGCATGCACGTCGGCTTTGCCGGCCTGCCTGCTCAGCCATCGTACGCTCGCTGGGACTTATTACGTCCAGTGACGCTGTGCAAAGATAAAATCCGTTGTCGACGTTCCTGACAGCTAGGATTTCGCCCTTCTTGTAAATTACTGTGAGCTTGCGATATATATTATATATTTCTTACAACACGATACCACTACCGTGGCCGCGCTTGATTTTGACGTTAGTCGCTTCTTCTTACGCAGTCGCTTCACTGCGTGGAAGCGGAATACGCGCCTCGGCGGTGCACCAGCTTCTTCATCCTGGCTCTCGTCAACTTGTTCGTCCGCCTACTGGTACAGCTTCCCCCGAGGTAATTAGGGGTTTACCTGGCTGGGTTCGAGCACTGGGTTACGGTACAGCGCGTCAGCGTTGGCGTTTTTCGCACCTGGACGGTAGACGATGTCAAAGTCGTACCCGATTAATGCCGCCTTCAAGCCATTGAAGCGAAGATCAGGCTTCTTTGTTTTGTGAAAATACTTTAACGTCTCGTTGTCCGTAGCGAAGGTACATGTACGGCCGTACAAATAGAACCGGAATTGCTCCTTGGCGTACACCGTGGCAAGCAATTCCTCGTCATACGTTGGGTACCTCAGTTCGGTGCCTTATAGACAGCGTGAAGCGAAGGCGCATAGCTGGTCGGTGCCTAGTTTAGAACTATCGACCGTCACGATAAAGGGCTGGACTATATTCGGTGCCTTGACCACCAGTGGGTTGGCCAAGCACGACTGAAGGGTCTCAAACGCGCTCTGCTGCTTTTCACTACAGGTGGATTTACCTTCCGGCTGCGCTACTTCCTACAGAGGCCTCGCGATCTTCGCGTAGTCCTTTATGAACCGGCGGTAGTAATTGAACTTGTGTGCACTGGTGGTTACCGGGTAATTTGCCATCGCGCTTGTCTTGGGCGGATCGGCCTTAATGATTCCGCGCTTCAGGAACTGGCACCTTTTCGGCTAGAAGATCATGTTGGCGTCTACAAGACTCTGTAGTACCCGGCGGAGATGATCGCCGTGTTGTTCGAGGGTCTCGCTGAAGACCATCAGGTCATCCAGGTACACTTCCACCTCTTCACCCTATAGGCCTCTCATAGTCAGGTCCCTGGCTCTTGTAAACGTGAGCATTGCTTCCTTGAGGCCCATGGCTAGTCGCTTGAACTGGAGGAGTTGGTTGCCGGATTTATCATCCGGCGCGTAAAAGGCTGTCATGTGCTTAGACTTGGAATCCATTTCAATCAGGTGGTAGCCCTGCTTCAAGTCTATGATGGTGATGTAGTTGGCTGCCGCCAGGTTTTAGAGTATATCGCTGTTAAACGGCAGGGGGTGACAGCTCCCCTCTGTTTCCTCGTTTAGCGCATAGAAGTCAGTAACGAGACGGAATCGCTTGTTTCCCTAAGCGTCTGGCTTCTTGGGGACAATCCAACGTGCCGAGGAGTAATTGGAGCTGGAAGGTTCGAATCTCCCTTGCTCTTAGAGCTTTTTGCTAGTTCTCTAGCCATGTGCTCCTTTATCGCTGCCAGAAATTTGTAACGGCCTGAACATATTGGTTTGCTGGATTTCAGGACAATTTCGTGCTTTAGCAAGTGCGTCGCTGGTAACGGCTCTCCGTTATGTCCGAAGACGCCTGTAAACTCGACGACTACGTCCCTCACCAACGCGATTTCTTCCTCATTGCATTTTTTGAGGTCGACGAGCTCCAGAATTTTCGTGACCCTCTCTTCCCTTGCAATTTGGCGTTGAGGCGATTTCTCTTTATAATCGGACTGTTCGTCCTGAACGTGAACCAGGTGCCTAATTGTGGCAGATTTCCCGGTCGTTTCCTCTATTTGGCCGTTCCCAGCGGCCTGACGTGAGGGGTTTCCCGAGACCAAGCAACACAGTAGGATCTCAACAAATGAAGTAGAGATCGTTACTTCCTTGTTGCTTGTGTTAATGCATTCGGCCATCGCTCGGCCGCTTCTATTTTCGGTCACGCAGTTGCCGAATAAGAGGTCGGAATGGATTTCCTGCAGCGGGATCCATCCGACTTCTGCATCCGAGTTTGCTACTCGTAAACTGATAACCATTCTTACCCGTGAACGTATCGAGACATTTTCTCTCGATCAGCGCGATCTTCAATTGGCGATGCCTCATGGGGGTGGGTGGATGTTGCACAGGGAGAAGGGGAAGTGGTAGCTGATTCCTTTGCTGGGCGTGGGAACCGTCCAAGTCGTACATCGGGCGCGGCGGCGGGCTGCGTTTCCGCGAAGGTTATGTGGGTCACCTTGTATTTGGCGCTGTTGCCGAAGGTGACAAGTTGGATTTTTGCTCTATCTCAATTACGCGAGGATTGTTCCCGTTGTTGCGAGCTCTGTGGTCTCGCATTCTTGAGTCCTAATCCGCATGGTTGTCCGCTGAATAGACTTACGTTTGGTTTGATGCTCATTATCTGAGGATTGAAACGAGCGTCGAATCAGTTTAAATGCTTTTCTTCGGCTGCTTTACCCTGTTGCTTCTGGTTGTTGCCGACGTTCTTTCCATCGTCACCGCGATCGTTGTTACACTGAGAGACCTTTCGAGCCAGTGCTGCCCTTGCAGGCACGTGGGGTACTAAAAACGCAGGAGTTTCCCAAACTCTTGCGACTTGAACACCCGATACTCGCGTACGGAATAGTCAGAGCGCCAAACGAGAGTAGCCGAAGCATCACCTATAAGTTTAGTGGCTGCCTTTGAAGCGTGAATAGCCGTTACGCTTGCTATCGCGCGCGCATATGGCATGCTGATGATTTTTCAGTTGATTCGCAATCAGATCATATCACATCATCATAATAGTGGAATAAGGATCAGAGTTGACAATTTTTTTGGAAAATCCGAAGAACTATTAAGATAAAAAAATTTGTTTGTTGCAGGTAAGTGTGATGTATAACCTAAAAATAATTTTAAGTACTACTAAAACGTATACGCTTATGTGCATTAATTGTTTCGATCATTATGCTTAAGTTTTTAATGGTGGTTTTTGTACTTAAGTATAGATTAGGTTTTTTTTTGAGATTATTGAATTATGTTTGTTTGAGCTTCATTGCAATACATCTCTTAGAGTAGATCATTTTTATCAGTATTTTGAGTAGCAAACTTTTTATTGTTTTAGAACTTTTGTAACATCAATCTTTTATGTATTATCTATTATTTTATTCATTATTTTATCCATATTTTTGTAGCAAATATTAAAAATGAAGAGTTTCTTTACCTCTCGATAGACCAAATAGTGAATATTCTGTAAAAATAATCTAAGTGATGTAGCATCATTTACACCAGCGTTTAACGCTAAAAACTGAATGCTAAAAATCAGCAAGACATTTTGAAAATGAACTCAAATAATGACTTAAATATGTCTTGATCTGATAAGGTAGTCATAGAAGAGTTATCAGTAAATAATAATAGCATGCATTCGTCGAATGAAAATATTTCAATAGATGTTGATGAAAGCATTGATGAAACTTCTGCCTCGAAAGAGCTTTAAGTTACATCTAAACATGAAAATCTTCCAGGTATTAATTTTATTTAATACAAACAATGTAATTTTTTGTCAGATGCGTGTTTTTAGAATTACCAAATTGTTTGCGTCCAGTACATATGAACATTTCTAAATTTATTTCTAAGTATCCATTTCTGTGTTTTCAATTTTACAGATAACTTTCAGTTTATTGAAAATAGTTTGTATTTTGATTTGAATAGTACAATTGAAGGTAGCATTATTTTAGGAATGTACAATAATAAAAAACTTTTATTAGACAACAAATTAAAATATTTTATATTTCAAAAATTAATAGCTGAAAATCCATCTACGTACAAGTGAGTTTGAGTTAGATAGAATACATAGTGTAAAAACGCTTATCTATAACTTGGCTTAGTTTTGTTGATTATAACTATTTTCTCATTACTGTAGCTTTTCTATCCGATCGCTAATTATTCACTATTTTCTCATCGGTGCAGCTTCTCTACCCTATCGCTAATATATTGTTTTAATTTTTCTATAATACTAGTCATATACGTAGGTAATTAGAGTATATGTATATTGTATATTTCTTTCGCCATAGACAATTAAACATTTTCTTGTGTTTTTATGCAGCTATGTTTATATGCAGCTAAAAGTTTATTTTTATGTATGTAGCCATAACTAGATGAACAGCTGAGAAATGTTTAAGTATGTTGCAATTCATGAGAAATTTCTTTTGCAGAATAACTACGTCGAGATTTGAAGAAGTAATACGCCTATTAGTTGAATTTTTTATAACGGTAAAACCTGCAAAGTGGTTCAAAAAGTATTGCACAAACATTTTTGATCAAGGTATTTCAGCGTCCAGCTGCTTAATCAATTATTATAAACAATATAAAAGATTTTTGCGACGTGCTGGGATTATTCAAGAAAAAAGAACAAGCAGTCCTGCTATTAATACTGGTATGTTACTTCTACGCGACTTATTCTAGATTTAATTATCAATATCACTTGTAACTAAACCAGTAAGTAAAAAATGAATTCATTAACATTTACTGCTTTAGATGCTAATATCCAAGTAGATTTGACAGCACTTACAGATCCAAATCGTGAAGAGTTGATCGAAACCGCCCTGGAACAGTGGATGAGCTCTTTTAAAAGGAGACAGAAGGTACTTGTACATAAAAACCTGAAAAAAGTGTTTATACGATACGACAATTGCATCAATACATTTGTATGTTTCCGTTGTCCTCTCGGACTCAAATTGGTTTTAATCTTTTTGTTTTTGACCACGTAATATGAAATCATTAATAATTTTTATAAAATTTATTCTAATAAATGCATATTTTTCAGCTTCAAAGTGATACTAATTTAATCATACTGAATTTATCTGAGACTAATGCAATTTCGAATGAAGTAGCAGACAATTTTCGAACTATTTTTAATACGTGCTGAACTACTTTGGCTCCATTACTTTGTAAGCAAGGTGATACTTCTCAAGTAGCATGTTTTTAAAGATTTTAGAATTACACATCAAGAGTATATCAATAAAGGTACATGAATTACGTACTTTTACTTTGATACTGAATTGTATGTAAGACTTTTTCAAGTGTGCAGATTAAAACTTATAAAAAATCTTATTACAGTTCCTAAGCCCATATTAGTATTCTTTTATGGAGCATACTTTTTGACAAAATCATTATCTATTTCTAAAAAAGAGAAATGAACTTATACTTTTTCACATAATGAGTGTATAGAAAATTCATAAAATTGATCGAGGTAATGATAAATAACAAATATTTAATTCTAATTAAGTAGCTTTCATATTAATACATTATTTAAATATTTTCTTTCAATTTTAGAATGAATCTGCAATTGAAAACTACAAGTTGAGATTTAAAGCAAAATTAAATTCTCTCGAAATACCTATTGCTCCATACGAGATTTTTTGCGGAAAATTTGCCCGATATTACCAAAGCATTTGTTATTTTTGATGATATAAGTAAAAGATCCTTTGAAAGCAGTTGAAGCTGACATTCAAATATCGATAGCTTTACATTCTTGGCCAGCGACCAGTAGTAATGTATTTATTAGAACACGTATAGTCTATCCGTCCTAATGCTGCACAATATTATGCTATAGCGTGTGCCGCGTGAGCTGATGCTTGATGCTCGTCGACAAGAGTACCCCGTGCTCAATTGAAGGCGCTCTTCTAATGTGAGTAGTAATTAGTTTGGTTTGAGGACGCTGACGACTCCATACGCGTGGTGCTTTAGTCGCCCCTGTTGGAGTGTACCGCAGGCTCGAAAGGTCTCTCAGTGTACTGTTGTTACTATGGGTGTTGTTGTTGTTACGCGGGCTGTTCCCCCCGAAACCTGCCTCGTCGACTGCCGCTGTTACCTCTGTTGCGGTTATTGTTGTTCCCGTCGTTGTTGCTATTGCCGCTGCCGCTATCTCCACCGCTGTTCCCATTATTGTCTCCTCCGCCATTGTTGCCGTTGTTATTCTGGCTGGAGTCTGGCCATCTGCGGTCACCGTGGGCAATCGCGGGTTGCATGACTCGCCCAGTTTGGCGGGGTGTATGCAGCGAACCAGGTGGTCCAGCGGGGCGCGTAAACCATACATAAATTGGTCAAGCACGTCCGCGTCCGCGTCCGCTTGCCGTCTGCGGGAAACGCGGTCAGACTCGGTCAAATTTGGCGCCAAGTTGATGATTGTAATTAGGCAGTTATACAGCGCCTCAACACGGAATTCGTAGTCATTGACCGACTCGCAGATTTCTTGGGCGACTGCCCTGATCTGGGCTAAGAGCCTCTCTGTAATGCCAATGTTGGCAAAGCGCAGAATCAGCTTGCCCAGGAACGTATCCACGGAATCGTAATTGACCGTGTGGGCCCGGAAACCTTGCGTGGACTTGGCCGTCAATTTATTGGCGATCTGGCGGAACAGGAATCGCTCAAACTCCGGCCCGAATGAGTACAGAATTTCGCTGACGGCAGTAGTAAATATCGTTAATGTACCATCATCCCAACGATGTTATCGACAACGTCTGATTACAGTGGGCATAGCGTTTTGGGTCTATGCTCAGGACCGATATGAAGCTGGCAACTCTCGAGCTCTCGAGCACGCTCGGGGGGTCACCCGGGGGCTGGCGTGGTGGCGGACACGCCAGCTGGGGTGTCTGCACGTTGGGGGGTGGCATCGTCGCCGGCTGGGATGGCGGCGAACTGGGGGGAGGCATCATTGGCGGCTGGGGTGTCGCGCGGCGAGAGCGGATGACACAATTTCACTGTACCGGCGGTTGGGGCGGTAACCGTAATCCCAGTGGAGCCCGTCAGATAGACCGCCGCGGTCGCTCTGGTTGTAATATTCCAAGCTGGGTATGCTAGCTCGCGTGAAGCAGGATTGATCTTTGCAACGCGGCCGTGGTAGCGGTGCGCGAGCGTTTCCTCCGGCCCACCGGCCGATCTGGCTACCGCACGCAGAACCCGTGCGCTCGCGGGGGTGGCAGTCAGTTGTCACGTCGGACTGGTTTTTTTGAACTCGGTACAGTCTTGTACGGCGAGAGCTGCCACTGCCTGCTCCAGTCTCTGATCCGCTCGAGAGGCTGTTATTGGGATCGTGGACAGGGGGTGTGCACCGGTGACTGCCCCATGGGCTGGTGTAGCGTAGCCATCCCCGGCGGAGCTCGTGGCGAGCCATTTTGTGCCATGGCGGACCGATGCCATCACGAGGGGCGCGCTTACGCGCTGGGTGTTTGCGTTGCTGTAGCTCGCGCCCGCAACCGTCGGTGGCATGACGAAAAGTTGCTTGTTCCAGTATTCGCAGCCCTTTACGGAGGACAACTGCGGTTCCGGTGGCCGCCGCGTCTTCCTCTGTGAAGAGTTTGCGGAGCACCTGGCGCACCCTCTCCTCTTTCCATTCACGGGAGGTGGATTGGGGTGGTGCTGATAGGCTTGCGTTGCCAGGAAGGGTTGGGGTTGCCGATGTATCTTTGCCGGGGAGGGTCGGGCGAGGCCTGTCTGATGTTCTTGAGAATAACATCGCACCGGAATCACTCCCTGATACATGCGCGTCACTCAACGCGTCAACGTTCGCGATCTGCTTGATCTCAAGCAGTTAGACATTTCTGCGAGGAAACAGTCGTTTATTTGCACGCGCGCTTGCTGCTGCATAGGGGTGCTGAGCGGGCCCCAAATGTCCAAGGTTTTATTTCAACCCGTCGATTTTCTTGCACACCTGCGCTATCTCCTGAGTCTCCGTACTGGGGATGAATTTATTGACAGCTCCGGAGCTCTCGGATGTTTCTTTGGCGGTATAATGTATGTGACCTTGCTCTCGCTTTCGTCATATGAAGCTTTGCCTTTCAGATAACGCGATGCATTAACGAATTCCAAAATTCGCGTCGCACCTTCCACGAGCTGTTGTTCTCCCGCGATGTCACCGGCGTTTGCGGGAAGGAGCCTCGCAAATCTCCAGCAGTAGTACTGGGTTGCGCGCGCACCTGTGTGCATTGCTTTGATAAGTGGAGCTCGAGTGATGGCCTCGAGCCTCGGCGACCTGGTCGGCTCGCAACGTCGGCGACATATGAACATTGTGCGGCGTGGCGCTGCACGGTTCTATTTGCAGACTATGGTCCCCAAAAAATTCGCTGGCTATTAAAAGAATAGTCGAATATCTGCTGGTGTAATAGGGAGTTGCGGAGCTGTTGACTTCTCATCGTTATCTTCAGGAGCTGTGTAATGGCCTTCCGCTTGACTATGCGTAGACGTGCGTCGAAAGTTGGAGACACTCGTCGAATACTCTAGATACGAGGAAAAGAGTTGTAATCTCCCTCCAAGTTCGATGGAGGCGAGAAGTTGCCAAAGAACAGCACCGCACCACACTTGGATACCTTTAATGTAGTATGCTGCAGAAACGTTTGCCATCACTAATCGCACGTACGTGTCACCGAAATTACCATGATACGACACGCGTACACTGTCATATATATATATATATGTGTGTGTGTATGTGTGTGTGTGTGTGTGTGTGTGTATGTGTGTGTGTGTGTGTGTGTGTATGTGTGTGTGTGTGTGTGTGTGGTTCTCTGTGAAATGGAAGATGGAACGCAATACTTTTGTAAAGAAATTTTCTGTAATTTCCAGGAAAAATACATTCAATATAATACATACAAGTTTCAGTAACTTTCTATACAATTTAGACATTTAAATTCAAAATTTTGAAGGTATGACAATGTCGAATTTTAGCATAAAATTTACTATTAAAAATCGACATTGTCATCTATTTTTAACTTGAAAATGAAGCGAAATTAAGAACAATCTCAAGGATACTTTTTGTCTTAGATTTTTTTTACTTTTTAAGTATATTTATTTTAAATAGGTAATCAAACTTTGTTTTGAAAATTGATATTTTGATTTTTTAAGTGGTCTTAAACTTTAACTGGCATTCTAGGACTTATTCCATTACTTTTGGGTTGAAAAAAGCTATCTTTACAAATTTTTTTATCTCAATCCAAAGAATCAAACCTTCAAAATTTTGAATTTATATGTCTAAACTGTATAGAAAGTTACTGAAACTTATATATATATCATATTGAATGTATTTTTCCTGCAAACTAGAGAAAATTTCCTTACAAAAGTATTGTATGTGTTTTCGACGAAAAACGCTTCACTGAGGAACTACGAATTAATGAAAATTGGCAAAAAATGTAAAAATCACTGATTTCATGAACTTTGACCCTCTGTAACACAAACGCAGTTTATGGAAAAAATCTGAAAAAAATTCATGAGATTCCATGACATTCTCTAGAAGATTTCAAAATATTTTAAAATATCTAAAAACAGCATAAGAACTATACAGTATTTTTCATAGAACTTCAAATATCTAAAAACAATCTAAAAAATATCATAAATCATATGAAAAATACCTTAAAACATCTTAAAACATCCTTCAAAAACTTACAAAAAACGTTAAAATGGAAATATGGAACATCCAAAGCTGTGACAATATTTAATTAATAACTAATCTAACGAGGTCAAATGGAAGAATATAAAATTACGTTTAATAATTGATAAAGTAAATTACGTAAGGTTAATAATTAAAAAAATTTTTCACTTACTAAATCATAAAAATAATTGGTTTTCACGAATAATATCGCCTATTACAATATGTAAGATTAATATATATATAAGATATAAGATTTTTGTTGAATGAATATTTGTTTAGATAGCTTTCTTCGTACAGTATGTTATGAATAAATAAAAAATTTAAAAAACTTATTCACGTAACTAGTATTGTAACGATGGTATTATCTCAATGCTTATTTCCTTAAACATGTTGTAAAATAACAGATACTGTTGATAACAAAATTTAAAGAACCAATACAGTTTTGATTAGTAACATAAATTAAATGAACTATATACATATATATATATATATATATATATATGAATGTATATGTATAATTTGAATGAATAATACCTTGTCTTTCATATTTTTTCTTCTTTCTTTTAAACTTCTTTTTCTTAGCTGAATTCAGTACTGCTGTATTTTCAGTAGATGATTGATATCTAATTTGTTCCTCAACATCTATAAAAAAAATAATAAACCTGCAATAATGTTTTGAAAAAGAAATAAAATAATAATAGGATATATGTATAAGGAGGTGAACAATTATAATATTTATAATATGTCTCAATGAACTTCAAAGTCAACTCAATTTTGTGCATACATCGTAAAATTAGATAAATAGTAAAAAAGAAAAGTTCCTGTGAGATGTATATTCATAATGTTAATTAATACATCTAGAATCCAAAAAAACATTTTCATTTTTGTGGAAGTATAAGTGACGCATTGTATATTTCAAGCAGATAGATGAAAAAAGATGCCACATTAAGTAGTTTCCCCTATGAAGACTATGACAACTCAATAAGACCTGTTTTAATTTGCCATTTTTAGAGAATCAGGGTAAATCAATTCATCCAGGATCTATATAGAAAAGATATTAGCGGTCCATTGAGGGCAAAATTAAATTAAAAAATCTGCTAAACTTGAAGTATAGTTTATATATTTCAAGTCAAACGAAGTTTGATATATTGATTTATCCTAATAAAATGTAAGAAAATCAATTATAAATTATAAATATACTATTTTGGATAAAATCTGCAAATTTTGCTGCTGAAAAACGTTAAAATTAACAAATGGAGTTTAGGTTGACCCATGAAATTTGTATCATTTTGAATGGTGAATTAATCCCATTTTTGGAACTTCATAAAATGCAATAAGGTTATTAAAAGCCAATTAAATATTATATGAAACATTACAGTTAAATTTGAAAATAATATTGCAGTATACCAATTTTATTTATTTCTATAGAATTGTATCAATGACAAAGTCTGTATTATATATTAATCTATAATATAATTTACCTTATTAACTTAACAAAAAGTGCATGAAAATTGATAGTTTCCAATTCTTTATACAAAAACTAAGTTCACTACAATAATTATGCTCACATGAAATAATGAAAGAAATGTAAAATTATGATATTTTTATAAATACCAAATTTCTTTTTCTCCAAATTGGAAACCAAAAAGTACCTGTTTTGAGGTTACATACTCGTAAACAGTAGATCCGATACTTCCCAAAAGACCTATTTAAATAGTTTTTATTTATTTACTGATCTAACAAAGACTTGTAAGCGACTTTCTTCACAAAAAAATATATTAAATAACACAGAATATGGATGGAAGATACTCTTACTTAAAAAATGCTTAATAAAATTATAAAAATAAAAAATGTTATATAGAGGGATTTATAATCTGAACCAAAATAGCTTTCATTTCAAAATAAATTTGATGCACAAAAACTTAAAAGCATTTATACAAACTGCACATTATCTTACGTCTCTTTATGCTATACAAAAAGTTCATTTTTTAAATACCGAATACTTATATATATAATTTATATAACATATACTCATGTAATATTTTATAAAAAATCATCAAATAAGAATAAAATGTATGATAGCATTATTTCATAGACACATTATTATTATTAAAAAATTATTGTCACTATTCTATTACTCTTGTAAATTATATTAAACAATTTCAATTCTTGTATAAAGGCATTAAAAAATTGAAACACTGATTCTCCTCAGTACAATAAGTGCAATAATTTTTCATTTCTTATTGACAGGAACTACAATTAATGACAGGATGTATTATAGTTTCGTTTTAATTTAAAAAATACTAACATCTTGATTTGTGTTGATGATAATGATTGCAGAAAAGGCACATTTTAAGTGAATAATTAATCTTGGTCATTTTATTGCTAGTTTGCAAGGAAATACCACAAGTTTTGAATAATCTGTACATTATTCTATATGTTCAGCAAATTATTGCAAATCATTGGAAAATACAAAAATTGAAGACTAAACGGTCTGCTTCGCCGGTCACTCATATACACGTTGTATATGTAACCTCGTGTTTCTAAGTCTAACTGCAGCTGTACGCTGTAGTCTGTACTCTGTACTGTATAAAGGAGTGTGTGTGTGTGTGTGTGTGTGTGTGTGTGTGTGTGTGTGTGTATTGTGACGGCGCGCGCCTCGCACGACGTCTTTATGAACGCAAACAAGTTTTACTCGCGGGCAATTCAAATGAGCATTGAAATGCTCTCTCGGTCGCGAAAGGAAACTTATAAGACACTACTCGAGGTCGTGAAGAATATGCACTACTAGAATTTTAGGTTAAACAAGTTAATAATTTTAGGTTAAAAATTTCATTGTAAATATCCCATTACATGATAACTGAAACTGATGTTAAAAGAATTCGTAGTTCACTCTATAACGACGCGTCTCTGACTGGTGGTCGCTCTCCACTCGGTGAAGTTGCTGGGCCTTGTCTCAGGTGAGGGGGTGGTGTTGCTTTCTCGTCGGATCCAATCAGCCGCCGACGCTACTCTTAGCTGGCTAATGAGTGCGTTGCAGGGAGGAGCAGAGAGTCGAGCGCAGACACTTAGCTAGTAATAAATTTTTCGGCGCCGAGCCGACGTTTTTACACTCTCGCAAGCCCATGGGGTTTTCTTGGCATCAGCTCTCGACCGATGCGCTCGCCCTGTCGTTTATAAAATTTACTACGTCTTACAGTGGTGGCTGCAAGTATTTCCCCGTCATTTTATTTTATTAGGTTACGAGTATTTCCCCATCCTCTCACTTTATTAGGATACGAGTGTTTCCTCGTTATTGTAATATCGAAACTGTTCTACTCGAATGTACGGTTCTATACATTTTATAGTTTAATCTCTACTTCCTATAGTTGAGTGAGATATCAAGATAAAGTATTCTTAAAATTCTACGATCGTTAGATAATATATCATTTCGAGAGACAATTTATTTCTTACGCATTTACATCTATGGCCTATTTTATATTTCTGTGTACTACTTTCGCTTACTTTAAATGTCGCGCCTAAACTGGTCTGAGTACTGAGCAAATTTTAATGATTTTTGTAACGATTCATGTAACGTGTCTTTTTAGCCCGTTTAGACGAATATTAATAACAATAATAATAATTTAGACGACTATTAATAATTTTAGATATAAATTCTTAAAAATACAAGTTCATGCATGTTTCTTTATGTATTCAAGATCTTACATAAAAGCTTACAAATGATCTTTATACTACGATCTTGTGTAAAATCATATCTAATATTTTGCTTAAGGACGTTCTTCTAGTATCGTCCCTGTCAAAAGTTTACGAAGTATCTGTATGCCATATGTACGAATGTTTTCCCTGTGCGGCAAGAACAATTTTTACTACGACTATACCAGTATACACCTCACTAACACATCTATGCTCGTGTACGTATACACCAACACGTGCGTTTTGAAGAGAAAGTGCCAAAGCGGCAACGTTGTACGTAGTGACAGTGTAAGAGAGAGAGAGAGAAAGAGAGAAGAGGGGGGAGAGGGAAGTACAGCGAAAGAGAGGGTAGCTAAGCTAAGGGTTGCCAAGTGTCCACGCGCTCTCTCCTGTAATTTTGAAAGATCTGTCAATTTTTATGTTTCGATAGCTGTATCTTTTAAAGGAGCCTGGATTGCCTATATAAACAAACTTGATAACTGTTTCTGAAAACTTCCAGAATAACATAGTTTAATTACAGCAATAGTTTGTGAGATCTCACGTCATAATAGTGAAAAATGTCCCAAAAAAAGTGTTTTTCCATAAGAACCAATGTTAACTTTAACATCAAATATCTCGCAAATTCACCTGGCTTGCCACTATATGACCTTAACATTTTTTGTTCAGAATACTTAGAGGAAGCTGTATCTAAAATTTTACAAAAAAATAGTGAAATTTTTTTCATAAAAGAACGTCCTTAAGATCTTGATATCGGTTTTCGAAACTCGAAATTATGTACATAAGTTCTTATGTAAGGTCTTGAATACTTTTTTTAAAAATTAAGATTCTTTTTATGTAAGATCTTATGTAAGGTCGTGAATACTTTTTTTAAAAATTAAGATTCATTTTATGTAAGATCTTATGTAAGATTATAGGTAAGATCTTATGTAAGATTATATGTAAAATCTTATGTAAGATTATATGTAATATCATATGTAAGATTATATGCAAGATCTTATGTAAGATTATATGTAAGATCTTATGTAAGATTATATGTAAGATCTTGAATGCATTTTATTCAAATTTAGATTCTTATGATGTAAGATCTTATTTCTTATCACTATCTAAAAATGGAGATAGCGATTTTTATCAATTCAGAGCGCTTATGAGCCAAGTCAGAGTGTTATCGAAAAATTTCATTGGTCGATAGTGTAGAACAGTGAAACGACAAATTCATTTTTTCGCTTGTTTTCAATGTCAAAGAAAAAATAATCTACGCCCGCGGTACGCGCGCTTGGACAATTTCTCTGGTCACTCTATAAAAAAAAGATAACGATTGCATATCGAATAGAGCCAAGTCAGAGCGTTATCGAAAAATTTCATTGGTCAATAGTGTAGAACAGTGAAACGACAAATTGATTTTTTAGCTTGTTTTCAAAGTCAAGGAAAAAATAATCTACGCCCGCGGTACGCGCGCTTGGAAAATTTCTCTAGTCACTCTATAAAAAGGAGATAGCGATTATATATCAAATATAGCCGATTCATCACTCCATTTTTTATAAAAAGGAGATAACGATTGCATATCGAATAGAGCCAATTCAGAGCGTTATCCAAAAATTTCATTAGTCGATACTTAGTATAGAATAGTGAGACAACAAATTCGTTTTTTTCGCTTGTTTTTAATGTCAAGGAAAAAATAATCTACGCGCGCGTACCGCACGTATTTGGACAATTTTTCTAGTTCTACAGAAGAAGAGAGATGGATCTGTGGGCAGCGCCATATTGAAGTCTATGTGCCATTGGCGTATCTAAATCCATGCTGAAACGTGCCAAAAAGATTTCTCTTGTGTGGCAATAGAAGTTCGAGACTCGAGAATGATAGTAAGATTGTGGGTCAGTCGAGAGAGGGGTTGAAACCGCCTCTGCAAGAATAACCGTCCCTACCCTCTAGGAATAATCGTGACAGGTGCTGTTCGTCGATAAGAGACGGAGGTCAGCTTCGGCCTGACTCATTGCTTATCGACTTAGGAGAGGCTCCACGTAACCAACGGGATACGGGAATCAATGCACTCGATGCACGAGTGACAAAGATCCCTCTCCTTGTAAGGAGGGGAAGCGCTTTAAAGAAGGAGAGAACAAATTAAAATAGATTTAAATTATTATTAACATTTAGACGGTACAATCTAAAGATATAGCTATGTAGCGCGTATTGTACAAAGGGGGAATGACGTTGTGCAACCCTTATCCGAGCGCTTTACTCATTTGGCATCAGGGAGCATGCGGCCGGGAGCAGGTATACAGTTCCCTCGAGAGGGTCTTGCTCGCTGTTAGAGCTACAAGCGACGAATGACGACCTCCCTACTGTTGCTGGTTGTTCGGCGCCTATGCTGCTGTATATTCTTGTTGGTACTTGTGTTGGATATAGGTGTCACCGCTGTAGCTTCCGTTTTCGCGTTGAGAGCGCTTGGTGTTCCTGCGGTAACTTGCTGTGGCTTAATCTTCTTGGATTAGGCCAAGCGCCCTAGCAAAAAAACAAGCGTTTTTGAACATAAAAGTAGCCTGACAACGGATACCGTGATTATATAGAGAAAGGGGTCTAGATTAAGCCCATATACTTTTGGACACTATCGCTTGTATATCTTGTGACGTTGTGCTTTTTCCGTCCTTGGGGAAGGCGCAGCACCACGTAATGACACCTGTTCAGGTTTACCGCGAGCTCGTATTTTATTAAATATTTGGACGCCCGAACTCGCGATCTGGTACTCTTATGCTGCCGGCTTGAGAACTCCTTACGCTCTAGGTCATGGGGGAGAGGTACAGGGAGAGAAGTACGCGAAATGAATAAACGCGACTTACTTAAAATAGCACTTCGTAATTTATTATAAAAATCAAAATAATTGTGTATCGACTCGCGGACGTGTGCTCATCCTCGGGCGAGCTTACCGTCTTTACGCGGGCTGGCTCTAGGTTAGGGACTCGCGGCGGGGAGGTATCTCTGGAACACTCCTACCTGTCTCTACTCCTTTTGCTCCGCGTCCTCGCGTACTGGTGTTGCCTCGTACCCTGTGGAAGCGCTCGCGAAAGAAACTAATTACTTGATCGGAAGATGCACACGGGGGGGGGGGGGTAATCCTGGTCACTGGAAGTCGCCTTGGAAAAGAATCGCTTTGTTTCGCTAGCTGTGTCTCGGTCCTAGCCGTGCTGGATACGCTTCGATACTCGACTCGCTGGATACTAACTCTCTTCGCGCTCGGCAATTACGCCGGTTCGCGGCGTCTCTCGCTCTCTCACTCGCACTCACGCATTTCCGATGTATCGCTCTCTCGCGCCTATCACACATTTCCACGCTTTCGCACCATATATCACATTCGCACACTTACGCCCTCTTTTACAATAGTCAAAAATGCGCGCGATATTTAAAACGCGTTTACACGCTTGTCTGGCTCTACTAATCGTATCTACGCATTTTACACCGTTTCGCATTTCGGCATGCTTACATTCTTGTTTGCCGCTCGCACGCGCGCTGTGGATCGAGCCGTAGCCCTCCACCTTTTCCCAATATCATTCAGCGCATACGCGTTGCCTCCATTCTCTCTCTCTCTCTCTTGTCTGTCTCTAATGCATTCATTCGCTCGCTATTTCCATCCTTCTCGCACTCATGCTACGGTCCGTTTCTCACCAACATGGCGGCCGCCGCTCGCGCGCGTACGCCTCGTGGCTCGCATGCCTCGTATCTTCTTGTCTCTCTCGCTCTCGCTGCTTCAACGCTGCGCCGTTCGTCCCACTCTCTCGCTTTCGCCTCGTGCTGCTGCTGCTCGGCGGCAGGCTGCTCTCGGCACCGCGCTGTCCTGCTGGCTCTAACAGCTGACCGCTTTCTCGCTGCTCTGAAAACACCACCGAGTGTAAGATTTACGTATCTTGACTGGGTGGTGTCCAGGCGAGCAGCCATCGACGGGATCCCCGTCACATTCCCCCTCCCAAACCTTTCATATTACTATGAAGAGGTTTTAGAAGGCGAAAAGTGCTCGCATGAACACACCTTGCTGTACAGAAACGGAAAAGTACGGGAAGTGAGAAGACACAAGAGAGAGAAAAAAAAATTTTTCGGGTGAGAGATTCCGGGCGAGGTGGCCTGTTCAGGACAGGGTGTTGCTGCTCGAGCTTCCTGCTCTCTACGGGCCTTTAAGCTCCGACTCGAAGGGAGTGGGCTCTTCCAGGTCGTTGACCACCTCCGGTTCCTCGTCTGCCGAATTCATTTGGCTGTAGCTTCTGACTGTCGTTTGAACTCATGTCTGAAATTATCAATGAATTAGAAATATGTTTTATGGTGGATTGACGGGGTACACCCGCCACCTGGTTACTTACTGCAGACTTTGGGAGCGTCGCAATGTAACCACATGCACCACTGTCGGACACTACTACGGGTTGGGAAGAAGGTTTGTTAGTAGGATTGTTTCTAGGGGATACGTATCGTTTGAGGTCGCTTACGTGGACCTTAGCCACTTTCCTACTCTTCCCTTCGACTGCCTCTAGTATGTACATGACTGGCGATCTTTTCTCAGTGATTTTAAACGGACCATCATACTTGGGGGCTAACTTGGCTGAGAATTTCTCAGTTCCTTTAGACGAGGGGTGAGATTTTCTCATCACTAAGTCCCCCACTTGGAATTCTACGACCTTTCGGCCTTGATTGTATCTCTTACCTTGTCTCGTTCGTTCGTCGTCTATATATTTCGCTACCAAGTCTCGTAGTGCGTCTAGTCTCTTTTGTCTGTCTTTCCAAACTTCGGGCTCTAGTTTAGTCTTTTTCGTCACCCCCTCCCATTCCACACGTAAGCTTTTCACCGGGGTAGGGTGTCTGCCGTAATTTAAGAAAGCTGGCGATGTTTTTAGTGTCGCTTGCTTAGCTGTATTTATCGCATGTCGTAACTCGTGCAAATGCTTATCCCAATCACTGTGATTTTTCGCGAATGCGGAAATCATCGTTTTCAAAGTGCGGTTGCTTCTCTCTACCGGATTTGCTTGCGGATGGTAAGGTGGTGGGGTCACATGCTTTACGCCGTATTGCTTTAGTGTTTCTGCTAGATGTTTGTTGATAAACTCCGTTCCGTTGTCTGTCAATAAATATTCTGGCGTCTCCCACCTGAACAATATCAGTTCTTCGAAAGCTCTGGCTATAGATTTTCCGTTAGCTTGGCGCAATGGATGTATTTCCACCCAACGAGAGAATAAATCTTGGAATACTACGAGATATTTATTCTGGCTGGAGCTTTTTGGGAACTCCATTACGTCTGCTGCCACGACGGACCATGGTTTCTCGACGATTCGTTTCTCGATCAGCCCTTGAGGAGCCTGTTGGGAAATCTTGTATGCCTGGCAAGTCGGCAGGCAGGTTTTTATGAATCGGCAGACATCATGGAATAGTCCGGGCCAGAAATACTCCCGTGCTATCCTATCGTAGGTTTTCTCAAATCCTAGGTGTCCTGCTGAGATTTCGGCGTGCGCTGTTGTCAATACTCTTTCACGCAATTCCTCCGGCACTACAAGTTTCCATCCTTCGTCTCGGTGAGTGATGGGATCTAGCATTGGATCTTCCTTGTGCCTGTACAACTTTCTGTTTTCGACTCTCCACTCGGGAAATTTCGTGGGGTTCTCTTCGACTTCGTCGCGTCTTCGTAAATACCATTTGTCCTCGATCTCACCTATAGCTGAGATTTCTGGCTCCATCATTCTGGAGAGCGCGTCTGGCACTACATGCTGGGTGCCCTTACGATGTATTATGTCGAAGTCCCATTGTTGAATTTCCATAGACCATCGGGCTAGTCGGCCTTTCGGATTCTTCAGCGAGCGGAGCCACTTCAGAGCGCTGTGGTCAGTGATAACCGTGAAGTGGTAACCCTCAACGTACGGCCTGAGTTTGTTGATAGACCAAACTAACGCCAAGCACTCCTTTTCGGTTGTGGTGTAATTTACCTCCGGTGCTGACAATACTCTGCTGACATAGACGATCGGGTGTTCTCCGTCGTCAAATTCTTGCGTAAGGACTGCACCAATGGCGAAATTACTTGCATCGCACTGGATCGTGAAAGGTTTCGTAAAATCCGGTCTGGCTAGGACGGGAGCGTTGGTCAACGCCTGCTTCAACTTGTTGAACGCTCCATCTTGCTCCGGTCCCCAAGTCCAGTTTTTCTGGTCTTTGAGCATCCTGACTAGGGGAATCTTTATCTCCGACTCGTTTTCTAAGAACCTAGAGTACCACCCAAACATGCCCAGGACTCGTCATAAGCCTGTCCAGTCCTTTGGAGTCGGGCAGTTCATTACTGGCTCTATTTTTGCACGGTCGGTTCGTAAGCCGTGTCGATCCAGAATGAATCCCAGGTATTTTATCTCGCTGACACAGAATTCACATTTCTTCGGGTTAATCGTGAGTCCGGCTGACGTCAATTTGGTTAACACGTGTCTGACTCTATGTTTGTGTTCCTCGAACGTGTCGGTAGCTATGACGATGTCGTCTACGTATCCGAACATATTTGGGGAGTCCTCAGGGCCAAACAAAATGTCAACCATTCTCTGCAGCGTACTGGGCACGTTGCAAAGGCCGAAAGCCATGCGCTTAAATTGCCATAAACCGTATCCAGGTACTGCAAAAGCGGTGTATTTCTTACTGCTTTCCTCCATTTTGACTTGGAAGTAAGCCTGCTTGAGATCGATCTTGCTCAAGTATCTGGCTGCGCGTAGCCTGTCTAGTATCATGTCCATTTGGGACAGAGGGTAGCTATCCTTTTTCTTCACTTTATTTAATTCGATATAGTTGACGCAAAATCTCTCTGTCCCATCGGGCTTTGGCACTAGTAATGGCTGGCTACAATAAGCGCTTGCGGATCTCTCGATTACCCCTAGTCTTCTAAGTTCTATAGCTGCTTTTTGTATTTCCTCTATCTTCTTCGGTGAACGTCTTCTGGCTTTACAGCGTATGGGGGTTGGGTCTGTCACTACGATGTGGTGCTCGGTTAAGTCCGTGTACCCCAGTTCCTCTCCGGGATTTTTTGGTAGTATCTCCGCCACCAGTTCCTCGATTTCCCATCTCTCCTCGTCGCTGAGCTCGGAGATACCCGCGCTCTCTGCGGTGATGATTGCCGGATACCTAGCTTCTGGCCGGTCGAACTCTCTCCACTCTCCCAGATTGGCTCGCAATAGGCCTTTGTGACTTGTGTCTATTTTGAACGTCTTGCAGAAATCTTTGCCCAAAATCAGTTCATGTGTTACTTCTGCTACTGCTCTTGACATAATCGTCTTGTCTATTCCGTCTGTCTATTCGGATGGGTAAAAATCCTAATACGGGCGACGTTCCTCCTGTCACCGTTCGTATCAGAGCTTCACTAGCTTTAAGCCGAGTCTTGTACCTCCTAGCGATCTCTGGGCCTACGATGGTTATCATGGCTCCAGGATCGAACAAGGCTCTGTACTCCTTTCAGCCTAGACTGACTTTAATGTAGTCTCTATTATCTATTGTGGTTGTGGCTGCGAGCACCTCCGTTTCTTTGGATTCTCTGTCGACTCCGGCTTCCTCTAATTGTGCAGGGGTGCTAGGGTCTGACATCGTTTCGTTGATCAGAGTGTCCACAGCTGCCTTGATTTGTCTTAGCTTCATGTAATCTGTCTCTTCGTCGAGCAAATCTTTCACTTTCGTCCTTATTCTTTGGTCTTCCTCTAATTCTTCCTCTAATAATTCGTTTGCCTCTATTAGTAGCATTTCTTCTTCACTCACGCTATCATCATCATCATATGTAGTTACCTCTTTGTCAATTTCCTCAATTTCTTCCCACTTATTGTCTCCCTCCAGGGCGGTTACTCGAGTTTCTCCGAAATCTAAAGCCTGTGCTAACCTCTGAGCTGACTTCCTCTGCTCGCCGTTATTGTCTGGCTCCGCAGTGGATTTCGGCTCCAAGTTTAAGTTGGCTTCAGCTCTCATGATTTTTTCAGCTTTCCTGAATTCTGCTAATTCTTTTACCTTTGCCAGGTTCTTTTTCGAAAATTCCACGATATCCTCTAGTCTTCGACCTTGAATCATGTCTTTCTCTACTCTAAAGCCTCGCTTTTTGCACAGCTGGATTTCTTCGTTTATCCTCGTATCCTCGTCACTACTCTCCATTGGCGCAGCCGGCTTTCCAGTCGCAGTCGGATTTCCTCTGTTTACCCCTGAATTAACCACTAGTTTCCTCATCTCTGTGACAGAGTCTGGCCGTTGTTTTGCAATGGCGTCTCCTCTTTTCACATTCGCCTTTACTTCCTTCTCGGCCTGCAGCGTTTGCCCACGGGTTGCGTCAGCGCTTCTTTCAGGCTTCGAATTTCTGTTTCCCTCTATTGTCTCTTCTGGTTGTGCGCCTGTCTTTAAATAGCTAGTCTGGCTGTTACTTACAGCTTTGGCCGCTACTTCCTGACTTCGCACTGTTTCTTGTGGCTTGCTGCCACTTTCTGCCCCTCCCAAAATTGACATACTCCTGCAAACTGCGGGGGTATGCTTGTCAATTTTGTTCACTGATTGAGGGCCCAAGGCGTGAACACGAAGGTCGGCTGGCCCTTGGCGGCCTCCGTCGAGTCGTTTCCCAGAAGCTTTCTGACGTGAACACAGTTTGTGCAGTCTCGCAGCGTCGCGCCTTTCTGTCCGCATACTTGACATGAGGTTTCTGGCTCAGTCTTCGGCTGCAACGTCTGTAGAAGTTCTCTTGCATTAGCACAGTTTTTGCAATTCTTGAATTGTGCTCCAACTTGACCACACCACTGGCATTTTCCGGACAATTTTATTGGGTAAGGGCAGGCGTTCTTCCTATGACATTGCGTTTTCGGACAATTCGCTGCCCTATGTCCCACTGTCTCGCAAACGTGGCACGGTCCATAATATTGAACTTGTGGTTGCGTTTGATTCAGTTGTTGGCTCAGTGCTGCTGTGAAGGGTTGCTGAGGTTTCTGCTGCGCTTGCGCCGGTTGTTGTTGCGGGGCTTGCACTTGCTGACTGGTTGCACAAGCTTCCTGTGTCGTAGTTTCTTTCTGCTCAGGAGTCGTCTCGGTTGTTTCAGCCTTTTTCTTTTTATTTTTCTTCTTCTTTGCTTTCGTTGCAACTTCGTTCGTCTTCGAGTTCTTTACAGTAATTTTTACGTCATGGAATGTTTTAATTTTCTTGTGCTTTAGGGCTTTTCTGTAGACTGGCCTTAATCTGTCGATGAGCAGACTTATCTGTTTCTTAACTGACTTTGGCTTTTGTAGATGATCGGCGATATGTCTGAAATTCATAATGTATGTCGATATCTTTTCGCCGTTGCCTTGTGTTCATCGTAACAGTTCGTCCATTACATCGTTCGTGTTGGCAGATGTATAGAATTACTCTTTGACGGCTGAGAAGAAGTCTTTCCATGAGTGAATGTCTGTTTTATCTGTCTGATACCACATTTGTGCTCTTCCTGTCAAAGTATATGGTACTAGCTTTAGCATGGCTTTTTCTGGTATCTCTAGACTGTCTTTAATGCCTCTCAATTTCCTGTTGTAATCTTCTGGGTTATCTTTAGGTGAGCCTGAATACTTTATCTTTAGATTCTTGATTAGTGGTAAATGACTGACATGGTCTTTAGCCGAGATACGGTTGCGGCTACTACTTCTTTCCCTTCTGTGTCGTCTATATCTGTTTCTATCTGACGTGTCATCTTCTGAAGAGCTGCTGTCTGACGAAGTGTCGGACGATTCTTCTGAAGAGCTGCTACTTGTAGATGGCGATCTTGACTTTTTGTGTAGTTTACGTCTCTTTTCTGTTTTCGATGTGCCAATCTTCGGTGTTGATTTCGGTCGGGAGTCGCGTCTGTATTTATGACTGACTATAGTTCTTATAGTGCTGTCGGTTTCCGCTTCTGTCGATGTAATCTGCATTTCATGTATTGTCTTTTCCAGTTGTCTTCTCTGTGCCTCGAGTGAATCTTCATGCTCTGACTCCTCGCTCGAATTTGGGCTAACCTGTAGTTTCTCATCAGTATTTTTCGATTCCTTTTTGTTCCTGTATCACTTGCAATTGCTTCAATTTCCGGAAAATTCTTGGCGAATGAGTCGCTTACAGGTATATGCTTTTTTCCTGGTGAGGAGTGCAGCAGAGTTGAAGTATGCTGGCTCACATACCATTTGTTACTGGGTAATGACTTATTCGCTGCTTCAGTCAGTAAATGTTTCACGTGTTCGGAATATTGTATACTCGTTGACGCACTCGGTTGAATAAACTCTGGTGTTATTATCGGCTTTAACTGTGTCGTTAATTCTGTGACCTTTTTTCTGTTAGTTTCAACTTCATCGTTATTCGTTTGTATTTGTCGTGGGATTATCGGCTGACCGTCCCATTCGTACCAAGGTGCTGCTATATTTGTTCCGTTAGTATTCTCGCTCTAAGTAATCTGTCTTGCAGTATTGCTTTACTGCCATTAGTATCCACATTTAGTTCGATCTTCTAAATAATTTGGCAATTCTCGTCGATCCAATTTCGTTATTTCTCTGATTATTGCTCTGACTTCCCTGTTTTTACGGAGTGCCGTCACTACCTCTTGATGGTCGGCGTTGGACATTTTGTGGTCTTCTGGTGATTTATTCATACTTAACCGGATTTGTGATTACTGTCTTCAAAAAAAATTTATTCGCTCTAACCTCTAGTACTACTAAGAATTTTTTTGTCTGACTGTAATCGGTAGGATCTAGTATCTGTCTGTATAAATCTTCCTGAAAGAAAAAATAAATTTTTCCCACGTCTGTCCTTAAGTCGTTGAAAGTTATTAAATAATTTTCGACGTACAAACTGTGTAGTGGGGACACTGTGTTAGTGGGGTATCAAATATAATATATAGAGAAATATGATTTACAGTAAATATAAATAATTTATACAATGTAAATTATGGTCATGCAAAAATTTTCCGAATGTCGGGCAGGGCGAATTTTTAATTCTTTTGGCTGTTGAAGCGCTGTCGTGTAAAAAAAAATTCGTTACGAAAAGTATAGTTTTTCTCGGAAACGACAGTATAGTAATTTGGCTTGTCTATAAAAATTATTTAATTCTCCGTCACTAGTCAAAATAAAGTCGCGTGATTCGCTAAATAACGTTGCGTTTAGCTGGCTGCATGAGTCAATCGATTTGACTGTAAGCTGTGACAAAAAAAAATTTTTTATGGAAAGCTGCATATACCACTCGCTTGTCTGGCTCTACTAATCGTATCTACGCATTTTACACCGTTTCGCATTTCGGCACGCTTACATTCTTGTTTACCGCTCTCACGCGCGCTGTGGATCGAGCCGTAGCCCTCCACCTTTTCCCAATATCATTCAGCGCATACGCGTTGCCTCCACTCTCTCTCTCTTGTATGTCTCTAATGCATTCATTCGCTCGCTATTTCCATCCTTCTCGCACTCATGCTACAGTCCGTTTCTCGCCAACTTGCTCTCGCCTTGGCTGCCGCACGTTGCTACGCGCTGTATTACCCCACTCTCTCGCTCTCGCCTCGTGCTGCTGCTGCTCGGCGGCAGGCTGCTCTCGGCACCGCGCTGTCCTGCTGGCTCTAACAGCTGACCGCTTTCTTGCTGCTCTGAAAACACCACCGAGTGTAAGATTTTCGTATCTTGACTGGGTGGTGTCCAGGCGAGCAGCCATCGACGGGATCCCCGTCACAATCTATATACACTATCTCCTTCGCTGCTGCGTCCCCCCACTCTGCCACCGCTGCCGCGCGCTCGGCCGTTTTCGCTCACGTTTCAGTTCGTTTTTCAACTGTTCAAAACCCTTTTTTGCAAATCTAAAAAATACATTTTGTTATTGAAATCATAAACTTTTCGACGCTGTGTTCCAAATTCCAGTAGGACCTTCCAATTTTTCGTGCTCGCGCACACAAAAGTGCACTAAAATCGTACATAAAAAATTTAATTTGCAATTACGCAAAAAGTGATTGGCGCTGAGCTCCAATTTTTGGCGACATGAAAGTAGGTATAAAGTCCTTCCTTCATTCCAAATTTCAGCCTTAAAAGTTGAAAAACGGCTGATTTTTCGATTTTTGAAAAAACGTCGATTTTGCGGTGTTTTCCACGGTTTTCCGAGATTTCCTCCATGTCCATTCATCGGATAGAGACGTACAATATATAGATTTCTTCACAATTCAATCAGCTACAACCTTTCTCTCTTTACTTTTTTACGCTACTCTCTTATTTTACGAGTTAAAAGCCAAAAACTAAAAAAAATGCATTTTTGCAACTTATTATTAATAATAAACAATGTTCCCGCACAAATTTCGTGTCCAAATGTATATGGGCTAAATCTAGACCCCTTTCTCTATATAATCGCGGTATCCCTTGTCAGGCTACTTTTATGTTCACAAAAAAGCTAGGGCGCTTGGCCTAGATGGTAATGTGCTGACGGTGGTTTATTTCCCGTTGTCGGCCGTTTCAATGCATAAGAAAATAGATGATCGAATCCAAGAAGTCGGAAAAAGTCTGTTCTGTTGTGCGCTTTTTCTCATGAGAAGACGTCTTAAGACATATCTTTAATTTGTACAATTTAAATATTCAAAGCATAATATTAAAGAATTAAAATAAATTAACGTATTATATATAATATATTTAAATTTCATATACAAAAAAACCGACGTGCGCGTTTACGCGCGCTAACGATCTACTAGTATAATATTTAATATCGTCGCTTCCAACGAAGCCTACACAGTTTAAAATATGTCAGTCTAAAGTCAATGCTATATCGAACACCTGTAAATAATAGAAAATTATCTAGAACTTACATAAATTTGTGCTTTCAACCACATACATTAACCCTCATCACGTGTAGTAGCTTAAATTTATTTGTGACATTAAAATTAACAATTGAAAATCGACCTTTTTGAACCGTGCTAGTTTTCGTTGGAAGCGGCAGTATAAGATCTTTTTCAAGTTTAGTTTATTATTTTGTAAGATCTTAAGTAAGATCTGGAGTAATTATTTTTTCAAAAATGACTTCTCATCTCTTTTTTTATGCCACTCTAACCTAAAACTCGCAACTTCCCAATCTAAATAAACCATTTCCGTACCCGTTGCATAATATATGTATATATACTATTCACTAATGATTTCTTATCATGTAAGATCTTACACTAGATCGTATATATATATATATATCTTACTATATTATATAGTTGTTTTGAGCCGCGCTGGAATTTAGCCCCCCCTCGCCCCCCTCACTCCCCCTCACGAGCCCCCTCAGCTCCCCCTCAGCCCCCCCCCCTCAAAAGAACCAAGAAATGTTTCAAAAGTTTGGTTATTTTTATGCGTTTTGCCCCCCCTCGCCCCCCCTCAGCGCCCCCTCGTTTGGCCCTCCCTCAGACCCCCCTCAGCCCCCCCTCAGCGCCCCCTCAGGAGAAGGTGCTAGGTAGATGATCAGCTTCATGGGTCGAGTGTGTGAAGGGTGGTGATTAATAACTGTAGTAATAAGTGGACGGTGTAGGTATAGGTTGAGTAATGGTCGCGATTGAAGTCATAAGTGAAAGGTTTGGTTGTGAAAGTTATGGTTAGTATCATAAGCGAAATGTGTAGATTGTAATTGAAGTAGGAAGACATGATCAGAGATAGTGATAAGCGTAATCTGAACGTCATAGATGTAAAAGATTGGTAGAGATTATGTGTGGAGGGTGGAGATCACGATTGTATTCATAAGTGGACGTTGTAAGGATAGTTGGAGAAGAACGAGATGATTGAATGCAATCGATGGATGGTGGAGATTCTCGGTATAAGGTAAATTGCAGAGCTAGAAATGGCAGGTATTGAGTGGAGGCCATGGATATACGTGATTGGTGAATGTTAGGTCATAATTAGTGGTATTAGTGGGACACTGGCGATCATGATTAAAAGCGATATGTGGAGGGTGGAAGTGTTGGTGAAGGGAAACGGTAGACTTTATGAGTATAGATGAAAAGTGTAGGATAACAGGTTGATGGGAAGTTCATGGCTAGATGTGATAGATGGAGGCTGAAAATCATGGGAGATAGGTGAAGGTCAGAAGTCATGGGTGACGCTGGATTGCAGGTAACAGATGAATAGTGAAGGTGCTAATTAGTCGGTACGCTTCATGGGTCGACATTATAGGTGGTGCGGTTTGAGGTTACGAGTAAAGATGCTAGGTGATGCGTGGAATTCAGGTGTGGAGGTGATAGGTGTAGGCAGAAAGTGTGAACATATTTGCAGATTATGCGTAAAAGGTGGTGGTTATGACTATAGCACTGGAATGTGTGTGGTTCACGTAGATAGTGTAGGAGATAGGTGGAGTGTGGAAGTCACGATTGGAGTTATAAGTGGAAGGTATAAGTGATAAGTAGAAAACGAGGTCATAATTGCAGGGAGTAGGTGTTCGATAGAAGCTACGGGTGAATGTGGTAAGTGGTGGTGAAAGTTGTGGGTGAAAGTTGTAAGTGGTAGGTCAATTAGCTAGAAGTACGGTGGACTTTATGGGGCGAGATAGAAAGTGGAGGTAACAGGAGAATAAGAATGTCATAGGTCGAGGTATAGGTAAAGATTAAAATATTCAGGGTCAAGGTTGTAGATGATCGGTAGTGGATAGAAATGAACGGTGAAGGTGACAGGTAGTTGGTAGACTTCATGGTTGGAAATGATCGTTAACAGGTGGTTTAGAGCTGGAAATGACAGGTGTTTAGGCGAAGCTATGGGTGTAAGTAATTGGTCAATGTTAGGAGTCATGATTAGACGTAATAGTGGGAGGCTAGAGGTCGTGATTGGAGGCGATAGATGGAAGGTGGAAATGATAGATAAGGTTGGTGTAATAAGTGGAGCGTTACGTAATAAATTGGGGTGATTGGTGGAGAACATACGCAGAGAATAATAATTTTAGTTGAAAGTCATAGGTAAAGGATAGATTTTATGATTTAATCGACCTCATAGGTCGAGATTATAAGTGATGTGAACAAGGTGCTAATAGCTGAGAGATGGTGGAGTTTATGTGTAGATGTAGGTGGATGAAAAGGACATGGATCAAGGTGATAGGTAAAGGTTTGAAGTCTTGAGTAGAGCTGATATATAGGGGTTGTGTGTGGACGCTGGAGGAAAAAACTAGAGTCGAAGTGTCGAGGATGTAGATGATCGGTGGTAGATAAAGGTTGAATTGTGAAGATGACAGGTACTTAATAGACTTCATGGTTAGAGATCATCGTAGAGAAGATAGGGAGAGGTGGCAGATGGAGGGTGGAGCTGATTGGTGAGCTATTTTTATAATAACATTTTTCAGTATCATTTATATACCATGAATTTTATGACAGTAGGCAAATTTTAAAAATTATTATTGTTCTAACAGTCAATAAAATATGCATATATTTAAAAATTGAGATTTGAAAATAAATATAACAACTGAAATAATGGGGGTTGGCGAGCGGAGCGAGCAGGGGGTACCCCCTAGTATATATATATATATATATATATATATATATATATATATATGGGTGGTTCTCTGACAAATCGAGCGGTCGATTTTTTGACCCTATCGAAAAAAATTTTTAAAATGTTCCTAAGAGACACATGAGTATCCCTGAATTTTTTCAGATTTTTTGCATCAAGTATCTTCGAGTTACAGAGGGTCAAAGTTGATGAAATCACGTTTTTTTGCTTTTTCTGGCTACTTTCATTAATTTGTAGATCCTCAGGGAAGCATTTTTCACTATAGAGATATATAACATTTTTTTCTGCAAATTTTCTAAACTATTCAAAAAAAATATTTTTGATGTCGTATATATATGTTTTAAGAAAGTTATAAGTCATTTAAGTCTTAAAATCAAGTTTTAGGAAAGTTCGATCATCCGGATCATAACCAAAAAATTCATGAAGATACCTTATTTCAATTCAAAAAAGTCTGCGAAAGACCCAGAATGTCAGAGGCCTTGGTTTCTCTGTAAAAAATCATTATATCCGTTCATATATGAAAAAAATTTAGTTTTATTGCTATATCGAAGCATTTCACTAACCTTATCATTTTTTTAATGACTGAAATTATTATAAAAAAATTTACGTAATTGATAAAATTGGTTAAATTCTTCTATATAGCAATAAAACTAAATTTTTTTCATGTATGAACGGATATAATGATTTTTTACAGAGAAACATAGGCCTCTGACATTCTGGGTCTTTCGCAGACTTTTTTGAATTGAAATAAGGTATCTTCATGAATTTTTTGGTTATGATCCGGATGATCGAACTTTCCTAAAACTTGATTTTAAGACTTAAATGACTTATAACTTTCTTAAAACATATATATACGACATCAAAAATATTTTTTTTGAATAGTTTAGAAAATTTGCAGAAAAAAATGTTATATATCTCTATAGTGAAAAATGCTTCCCTGAGGATCTACAAATTAATGAAAGTAGCCAGAAAAAGCAAAAAAACGTGATTTCATCAACTTTGACCCTCTGTAACTCGAAGATACTTGATGCAAAAAATCTGAAAAAATTCAGGGATACTCATGTGTCTCTTAGGAACATTTTAAAAATTTTTTTCGATAGGGTCAAAAAATCGACCGCTCGATTTGTCAGAGAACCACCCATATATATATATATATACACACACACACACACACTTCTGATGCTAGCTTTTGCATCAAAGCAGCTGTTGCTACCGTCCTCAACCTCGACGTCACTTAAGCTCATTGATGCTCTTCTTTTGTTTTTTGAGGTTACATCATTATCAGCAATATACGCAAATCTTGTTTTGAGCAGCTATTATTTTTAGCATGTTCTTTAAAATGATTTTGCAATTCTTGCAATACATATCCTATTTTTACAATATTTCTATGTGTATAATTATCATTATCACTAGGGGAATTTATATCTAATACAGCTAGTAATTCTTCATTCGTCATGGGTTCAAAGGTATTATCACTTGCTTTTTCAGTTACTGTATCTTCGCCGAAAATATTTTCTAAATTTTTAATAATTTTGTTGTTTAAGTCATCATTGGTTTCAACATGCTTACTAAGTTTATCATCCACAATTTGATCACAAAATAAATTAGCATTGTCATTAGGTAAATTTGAATTACTGTGTTTGGTAGCATTACGAAGTTCCAATTTCTGTTTTCTGAAAGTATTTTTTGAATTTATATTTTTCATATATACTTATGGATACATTTATACCATCTTTCAAACTTCATTTCATGCATTTATTTATACATAAAGATGGTTTTTTTATACATTGCATAAGTTTTATGTAACGAATGCAAACGAATAGAAATATTTTATCTTATTTATAACTTTACTTTTTTTTGTACGCTTTCTTTCGCGATGGTGCTTTACGTCCGCTCCAATAAATATTGTTTTTGCAATGCTTTCGACGAAATGCGTTCATTTTGCCACTTATAAAATTTTTTATATATTATACATACTATAGTAAGTGTACACCGCTCACATCACAAGCGAGCGCAAACTTTGAAAAATATGAAAAGTACATTCCATGAATCTTCCAGAGTATATATTTTAAAAGCTGGATGTATTTTTGGCCGTAAAAAGCTAAATTGTTTCATAAGAAGGTACCTAATACGCAAAGCGAAAAATCGTGGATAATTGGTCTCTAACCTTACGATCACGTATTCATACTCAGCGATTTTCAATTGTTCATTGTCCATGACAGCTAAATTTGCCGACGGAACGCATTTTTTACTTATTTTTCCTGCAGTACTTACGAAGTGTTGCTGTCTGAGCTCACTTCCCTAGGATCTGCTTATCCTAATCTATCCTAGTTAATTTTTAGAATTCAAAATATTATTTCCCCGCAAAGATTTAATGGCGCAAAGGAGCTGTTGTTTTTCCCATTTACTATATATATCAGCTATATCGTGGTGTGTAGAGGGACCTTAACAGCACCAGTTAATTTTCCTGCCATCTTACTTTTGATAATTAGTTGAATTGTTCGAAGGAGTTTTTCAGAAGTACTCGAGTTTTCCGATTGTGTGGATTTTTGGTGGAAAAGTATTGGAGTTTGAGGATTATTCATAGAGGAATTTTGGGTGAGATCTTATTGTTAATGTATGAGATGATTATTATTGCGGAGAAGAGAATAGTTAGGTGGCGGAAATAGCGGTTCTGAATGTAGTGGATTTTTCGCGGTTTTCAGGAAGCTGCAGTTTTTTTCCCCTTTGGCGTGTGTTTATTTAAAGTCTTCGTAGAGGAAATTTCGCGCCCTTTAGAGATAACGCGATTCAATTGATTCTTGGAGATAGTGATATGGCCGCTGGCCCATGCAGTATTTAAATTTATTTGATTTGTTGCTCACGAAAATATGTACAATGACTTCGATAATATACGTTTAGCTAGTTTATATTAATTTTCTGTGTTACCTATTTATCGACCTAATTGCCACCACATTCCCGCTTTCTACCATTTTCAGGATTCCACAAGCCGAGAAGACGGAGTTAGCAGCGCAAAATAAAATTATTTGTACAACCCTTCATTCCCGACCCTACGCTGGGCAAGAAGGCACAACATATTCGGGTGGCAACTTCAAATTTGTTGAATGCCTTCAAAAAATTGAGTTTAATAATAACACAAAATCACACATAGAAAAGTTAATATTTTGTTAAGCGGTTTTTATCTCGTATTTTCAGTTAGATTTCTCATGAAAATACTCTATAAGAAGCGTTGTAGAACAATTCATTCCACAAGTTTAGTCTAGTTAAAATATTTAAAATTCTGGATTGTTCGAAAATTTGCTAGAAAAATATGTATCAGTTTTTAATCTGTATCTTCGAGGCAAATTGTTTTAGCAAAAAACGGCTTTCAGCACCATATTTTGCGGACTATTAACTGTGAAAAAAGTGAATAAAAAAAATTGTAATTTTCATAATTTTAACTCTATCATAACCCTTTAAGGAACGATGAAAGGCAGATAGGTGTAGAATCTTTTGGTTTTGTGTGGCTTGTTTTACCTGCTTTGGGTATGAAAATCACCCTTACCTTTCTCCATTTTTTCGGTATATATCCTACGATAAGGCAGTCCCTGAAAATTTTCCCCAGAATGTCCGTTATAATCTTTTGGGATTTTTCACGGACATTATTCCTTCTGGTCCTGATGATTTATAAGGGTCAAACGTATTTCCTCTGCAACCGTCCGTTTGTTCCGGTCCGGCGGGACCTGTCACGTCTCTTCGCTCTCAGGCTCCATCTCTCGGCACCCGGGAAAGTGAGTTCTTTAATAGCTCTAGGATTTCCTCTCCAGTCTCAGTCGATGAGTGATCTGTCCTTCAGATGCTCTTTAGAACCATTGGTTCTTTTTTCAGAATCTTCGTAATCCTCGATGTTTCATGTAAGTGCCTAAGGGATTCACTGAAATTTTTAAGAGATTTCCATTTAGCTTTCCTTATTTCATTTTTATACTTATTAGAGCTGCTTTTGTATGTATTCCAACTTTCATCTGTCTTCTCCCTTCTGGCTTTGCCCAGGAGTTTCCTAGTTTCCTTCCTTTGTCCCCTCAGCTCTGTATTCCACCATGGTTTGGAGTTTTTTTGTTTGTTGTTGTGTGTTTTGAGTCGCATCCCCTGCCGGTATTAGCGACTCTCATTCCCTGCGTTTTTTGCGAGTACTCAATTAGTGCATTGCTACTATTGTGCAACTTGCAAATCCGTAAGGGAATGGGGACCTACAGTTTTATGTACAGTGAAATATACACAGTGGAATCCGAACCACTGGAGCTCAGATTGATACACGCTCCCTTTAGCCGCTTGCGCACGATAAAGCTATATTCCCCCCATTACCGCGACCCATCGGAGCAGCGCTCCGATCCGCTATAAAAGCGCGAACGCCCGGTGTTACTCAGATCAGTCGACTCCCGGCCTCCGCCCGGCACACGTCGCTCTGCCCCGCTCGACTCGCGAGCCTACTCCCACGGAACAGCCAACCTAGGATCATCGCAGTCAATAAAGAGCCTGTCAACGAACGCGACTCTTGATTCTTCCATCTTCTCTCGCAGCTATCAGCAAATCGCGGGCCCCGCCGGTGAGGCCCACGCTCCCGAGTTAAGCGAGCGCTCCGCGCTCGCTCCGATCAGTCGAGCAGAGAGGACGGCCGGTGAGCTCTCCTGGAAGTCTCTCTCTCTCTCTCTCTCTTCCTGCATCCGCAAGTCTCCGTCTGCGGGTCTGGCCGCCGAGGACTACGACCGGTAAAAATATTCTGGTCTATCCTCGAGGCGACGGATCCCCTCTGCGATCCGTTCCCGCAATTAAGCGGGCTGCCAGCACACTACTTGCGCAGTCGGCTCGAGGCGGTCGAGGAGAGAGGTTGACCGATGAGTATTCCTGGACACCTCGCTCTTTCGAGAGCCCAGAGAGCTACGCGCATCCTGGACGTGCCACGACCACCCGAGCTCCCGGATCGCAGGAACGCGTTCTCCCGCGAGGAGACGGTGACTCCCCAGGTCTCCCAAAACGGCCTGGTCGACGTCGTCCCGGAGAACCCGACTAAGGGGCCTGGGACTCTTCCCCCTCCTCCGGGCAGCGCGCTCATCGCGGCGAGACGCCCGGAACACGGCCACGCCACTCGCGTCCGATCCGAGCGCCAAAAGCAGCGACGCAACCAGCGAAGAAGGAGCAAGAGGAAGGAGGCGAGCTCCTCTCCAAGGGTTCTCGTCTCCACGATAGTCAGCCCACAATCTCCGTGGCCCGAGACACCCATCGGCAAGGTAGAACTCGGCTTCTGGGTTCCCCACCGAGTATCCGTGTGGGAGAACGCTCCACCAACGCCCATCATTTACTGTTGGTCGTCAACGCCCGATCGAGAGACGTCGTCTGCCGGGGAAGTCGAAGAGCTCTTCGAATTACACCCGACGGCCGAACACAAAGCCATTGACGAACCCAGCCGACGCGAGTCTACCCGGCCGGCTCTCGTTCACATCCCAGCGAGACCTCCACGCGCAGAGAGTTCTGGACGTCGGCTTTCTCCAAGAAGATCGCCCGGGGCGCCCCCATGGGACCCCCGTGTCTTCACCGCCCTACGCTGCCGCCTACGAGATGCCATCCAACGCTCTACGGCCCCGAGGACGCAATATTACGCGCCGGCCAATGCGCCCCAGAGCCGTAGCATCAGCCGCGCCAAAGCCGTCAAGCGCCTGCGCCAAAGGCCCCGCTACCGCGAGCCCACGCGCTCATTAAAGCCTTAGTAGGCTTCTCACAAATCCGATCAATCGGCCCTTTTCAGGGCCACCAAAACCTCCAACGTCAGGACCGCCTGTTGAGAGCCTCCAACCGAGATTCCAACAAGATGTATAGACACATGTAAACAAAGAGGTGTCCCCAAAATCGTCAAGAGTCAAGCTTGAATCCAGGATCTCTGGATTTCTAGGCTGGTACTCTACCGATTGAGCCATCGTCGCTCTTCTTCTTTGGTGTTTTTGCGGCTGCGTCTCACTGGGCATGTTTTTAAAAAGGCTAGCTCCAAAATGTTCCCTAACTCTTTGACGTCTTTCTCGAGTCCCTAATCGTGTGGGAATGATCGAGGCCTGGGACTGGGCCCTCGCGCCCAACTTTTCCCTTACTATTTTCGAAAACTTCGCACAATCCATTTTTTCAAGGTTCTTCAATACCCTATCCTGCGTGGCATCACGATTTATAGTGAAGAGTGTCCTGCTATAATCCGAATAGGGAACTTTGGATGATACTCTCCAATTTGCTATCGCTATCCTATCTGCATTTATGGTCAATGTCAGATCTATTATCTCGTCCCTTATCCTATTTGCAAACGTTGGTACATTTTCCCTATTGCATATTATAAGGTTTGTAGCGAGTATATAATCTAGTATTAACGGCCGCATCACTCAGTCGAGGAAAATAGGTCGCAACGGCTACTTAAGGCGCGGAGAAACTGAAGGTACTTCACCAGCTTTTATAAGCCGACACATGACGGAGAGAGTCAAATTCGACACTGCTGTTGAGTGAGCCACGAGACAACGACGTAATACTGTGTATATACCCGTAGAATAAATACAATATACCTACGTATGTTCAAGTGAATATCTCGTGTTAATCAGTTCTTGTAGTGTTACTATCCTGTACCCATACCCGCTTTTCCCTTCCCACAGTTCGAATTTTTCAAAAATTGTTACCAACTTATTAAGAACGGTCTTAGACATATAATGAACGAAAAATCGGTAAAAATCAGTTAAATGAGATTTTGGCGTAGGATCTCAGGTGAGATGTCACCTGAGATATGATCTGAGATCTCACCCAAAATTTTGTAATAGAGGAATGATATTGAGTTTGAATTTGCCGCGTGAAAGTGAAATTAACCGTAGTGACTCTTAACGTATCACGTTACATTATCAAAGCGAATGATGACAGAATCCTTTTTCTAAAAAGATTTGACCTGTGAGCAAATACACATAGAGGAAGCATCTTATATGGCAAGAGCATAGATTTTAGAGATATCTTAGTTACTCGGACCTATATCTTAACAAACCTAATCTAACCTAACCTAGCTTTGCTGCAGCCTTTCTGCAGCACAGCATACGAGAGGTAGAAGGGAGGAGGTACCTCTAAATTCTATCCGATTTTAACACGGGATGCCTCCTCTATGTGTATATGCTCAAAGATTTTAACTATGTAGTGAAATTAACAGCCAGTATTTGAATCATACAGCAAGCAAAGTGAAAATAGATTTATGGCTGAAATTCATAGTCGACCCTCACATTCACACTCACCCTCCAAACTCTTATGGGATAGTTCACATGGATGCCGGCATTTAAGAATGGTATCCGTGTCTCGCGCGAAAATTTAATATTGTTCGCGCATTTTGAATCACGCAAGCATTGACAGTAATGACTGACAGGAGATCCTCCACCAGCTAAGTCCTAACTTCTCCCCCCCCCCCCCCGCAGGGGTCAAAACGGAAGGAGAGCCGACCGGTTAGAATGACGGTTTGCACTGTTCCGGCTGCCGTCAAAGAGTCAAGAACTACGTCTGTAGCTAGTTTACTCGCCCGCAATACTCGCACCTACGCACATAACACGCACACACTCACATATATGCCTGCATTTTTCCACACAACCAAGCAATAAAACTCTAGATTTGCATAAGGAAACACGGTTTTTGTCTCGTGCACGACGTTCCCCGACAATTTTAGTGACGAGGTGAATATCGGGAGTAAGCTAACGACTCGATTCTTGAAAAAGAAGAATTTCTTGAAAGTGGAGAAACCCTCCAGAGTATTTTTCGATAACGGAGAATCCGTTCAAAATTATTTTTTCAAAATAGAAATAATTTGGAGTATTTCTTAATAATACTCCTGTAGTATTTCTTAATAACAATCCATCCGAGAGTATTTCTTGAAAATATATAAACCCTCCAAAGTATTTCTCGAGAACGTAAAATGCTTGCAGAATATTTCTCATTCACGGAGAATCACTCCCAGAAAATTTCTTGAAAATGGAGAAACCCTTCAGAGTATTACTTGAGAATGGAAAATCCCTCCCAGATTATTTCTTGAAAATAAATAAATCCTCGTAAAGTATGTGACACGGCGGGGCTGGTGGCTGTGGCGGGCGATACGAAGAGGAGAGAGAGGCACGTCGGTGCGTCTCCCGCGTGAGTGTTTCGCGCTCGCGCTGGGGCCTTCCCCTCCGCGGTCCTGAGTCGAGCTACAGGTCGCGTCCGTTATTTTTCCGGGGTGTGCGGGCGCCTTGACGCGACACTAATGGCTCACTCACAAGCTCGGGCCTCGGCTGAGACTCCTTATCTCGCGGGTCGCTTGAGCCGGTGATTTGTGGTGTATGAATTTAAACACTTAGAATTGTACTGAATTTCCTTTATTACTTCTCACTACACTTGCTGCTTGCAGACTTCCTCGCGTACGGCCGTTGTCTCGTACTCTATAAAACGACGGACACGAATACAGGGCGAGACGCGGTTGTGCGCGGGTGAAGAAGGCTGCTGGGCGAAAACTCTCAAAACTCTCAAAAACTCTGGAAACTGTTCTGTGCTACTCACGAGGAGGTTGGCTCAGTACTGCCCGCTCGCTCCCTCGTCTCGGCGCTCTATCTCGCGATCTCACACATACATGCTCGCACTAGTGTACAATTGTCACGTGATCGGCCGCGGCAATTTACAAATTTCTCGTCTTTATTTCTTTCTCACTTACGCTCTGGCTTCGGCACACTCGCTCGCTTACTGCCGTTGTGGAGAGCCCTGGCGCCTCCACTCCGACCGCCAATAACATTCCGCGTTACATACGGGGCTCAGTAGTAGCCTCCACTCTTTCGAGTTCCGCGGCGGCATCGTGCCGTCTCTCTCGCACTCACATATTCTTCGGCACGCGTCGTGCTGCGCGCGCTCATACACACACATACGCACGCGCTCGCTATGATATGCGCGGCTCAGCCGCTCGTCGCGCCGCTCGCTGTAGCGCCATGCGCTGGCTATGTTCGCCGTCGCCTCGTGCTCCTCGGCGGTGTCATGGCGGCGGCTGCGGCCCAGCGGTGCGCCTGCTGGCTCTGCGCGCCGCGCTATTCTTGATAACAGCGAATCCGTCCGAGTGTATTTCTTGCAAATGGACAATCCTGGCGAGAGTACTTCTCGATAACAGAAAATCCCTCCGTAAGCATTTCCTCGACGATGGAGAAACCCTGCAAAGTATTTCTAAATATCGTAGAAAACAGTCGGAGAGTAGTTTCTCGATAACACTACATGCCTCCGAGAGCACATGCACGTGACCAGTGTACGTGAGAGACAGAGTGTCTAAAAATGAGAGTGGGAATGAGCGTAGCGAAGCCAGCGCGGTCGTGAGAGTGGGAGTGAGAGAGAGTGCCGTGAAGAAAGCGCGACCATGAGAGTCAGATAGAGCTCCGCAAAGCTAGCGTGGCCGTGAGAGAGAGAGAGAGAGAGGGTGAAAGTAAAATGTCTGCGAGTACTGTACAGGCGAACTGTACAGTACTAATATAGAGCATTTCCTTCTATAGGTATAGATGAGACATGGCGACTGACAACTAAGGAATTCTAGTTGGTATTAATATGTATCGATATTGGTGGAAAGTTGTAAACTGTCTCTACAGTATCACCAATAATGTTTATAAAAAGATCCTTTTGACAAGAATAGAAGTATAGGAAGCTAGTAAATTTAAAATTAGTAGAGTAAAGTAAAAATTAAAGAATATAAAATAACAGTTTAGATTAATTGTGGTCGAAATAAGGGTAAACATTTTTTGTTTCTAACTATACTAAAAAATAAAAAAGTATTAGCTTATATTCTGTAAACAAAACATCAAGTAAATTTTCTTATATCAAGCAACAAAATTGGATTCTATGCATAAATACAGGGTTTTTTGTACACCTAACTTCAGATTACGTAACTATCTGAAATCCTAAAGAAATAAGCCTAAGATCCCTTCATTTGACGTTTTTTAACTTTTTCTGTTGAAATGTGTGTACGTATATGTATAATTATAATTATAAAACATGAATCATCATTAAAAAGTAAACCTAATTATAAAAGCTTTTATAAAAATAGATTTTGTAAGCTACATGGGCTTGGAGTCAGAGCTATTTATATGGATGATTTTATTAAAAAAAAAACACATGTGAGGCAATGAACAACGTCATCGCGAAATTATTTGCAGCAGGTTTTGAAAATCCCGACGATATTGGTCCCGAATTTGAATTTATCATTATTCGTCAAGTAACAACAGAATTAATGTGTATTCCCACCTTCAACAAAGGATATTCAATAACAAGTAAATTATACTAACGATTATTGTGGTGCATTATTATTCCTTTAGAATCACGAAAATTTGCGTGAAAGGCAAAAACATTTGTCTATAGTATATTTGTTAATTTATATGGCAACAAGCACTGATTGATTATCGGGTTAACAAATAATAGAACACAAATGATTAATATAAATAATTGCCGAATATATTTTTGTAAACCTTCAAAATACAATGAGCAGTAAAGCAAACAAAGTTTCGTAATTTTAAATAGTTTATGGGACAGCGGCCATCATAACTAACTCGTTGATGTTCCTTGATTACCTATAAAGGGCCGCGAAAAATCCACTACGAAACTCTATTAATTAAATAAATAAGAGAAAATTCCAATTCGCTCCACCTGAAAACCACGAAGTTTCCACCACGTTAACGTCCGCCATTAACCTGCCAATAACCGTATCGCTCTTGATACGAATGTCGCCTCCAAAAATCAGCGTGAAAAGTTACCAATAAATTCTCACAGATTTCCTATTTGACAAAAAACCTCAGTACTCCTCCAAATTCCACCAAATAGATTTCCACCAAGAGCAGAACTGCAGTGCCACCAAAAACTAGAATTCTCCCAAAGAGAAATCACCACTTAGCCACACGATAATCCAATGGGAAAACAATCGACGGCAAGATTTAAGAGCTGATGCTGCTATTGGAGACAGGAACAGAATTGAGTGCAAACTGCCATCAAGGCGTCCCACGACAGAGTGACCGAGGCCAACGTTTCGTTCGAGGAAAGATGCCGCGTTTTCTCACCCGGCCCGCGGAAGCGTCGTCTCAGCCGCCAAATTTCCTAATTGGTCCTTTTCTGAAATAAATTCTCTATTGCTTCTGCTTGGTCCTCTAAGTGTTTCTGCTTCTGATGTTAGTGATATGAATGATGTTTTTAGCGGTAATAGTTTTCTGTAGCTGAAAATGATGACTATTTTATGCATAACGATATCATTCAGCTCAAGGATGGCTTAAATATTCCATATAATTCAGAGAGTAGTTCTGACGCTTCGAATGATTCCGATAGTAAAAACGATCGCTCAATTGAAAATAACTTAGAAGCTTTTGAAAATAATCTTGCTATAGCTTTCACCGAATGTAACACGACTCATAAGCAAGCAAAATGTGTTTTACAGGTTCTTAAAACGCACGATTCTTTTGCAAATATTCATGTGGATCCGCGAACAATTTTGAAAACTCCAATTCATGCGACTCCTACTTGAAGAAATCCCAGAGATTCTTCAAATCGATTTCAGTACAGATGAAGTATCTTTAGATAAATCTAGTAAAGTCTTGATGTGGCCTATACAAGCTCGTATAGCCAACATATTAAGAAGTGCTCTTAAAGTTGTTGGAATTTCTAAAGGTTCGAAAAAACCAACTAGCGCTTTTGATTTTTTAAAACCTTGTGTCGATGAATTACTATTCATTCTTGAAAACGGTATCGATTGGGCAGATGGGAAAAAATTTCTTCGATTACGATGTTTTATTGCAGATGCACCAGCACGTACTTTTGTGCTGGGCCATGGTGGACATAACTCTCGAGCTCCCTGTTCTCGTTGTAAAATAAGAGGAGAGTGGATTCGACCAGGTTTTGTGATCTATAAAGGAACTGATCATCCGCTTCGCACCCAAGAAGAATACTTTTTTGGTATAGATGGCGAACACCACAAAGACATTTGTACTATTGATACTCTTCCGTTCAATGTTGTTACGAATACAGTATTCGACTATATGCACTTAATATGTCTTGGAGTAATGGAGAAAATTTTTCAAGCTATCGTAGATGGTAGATTTGTTAAGTCAGCAAAACTTTCTCCGTATTATATCAACACTAAACCAAGAGCAGCGCGCTTCGCGCGCTCTAATTTTTCTTGCTGTTTGTTCATAATTTAATAGTACTCAGAAATACTTAAAATAATCAAATTCGATTTTTATTTTGAAATTTTGAAGAATTATTTCTCTTTTAAAAGTTATTTTTTAAAGTACAGTTTTTAAAAAGAACTTATCGAACTGTGGCATAGGTATATCTATATATGAAGAACTCATGAACCCATTGTCGATTCTATTGTGCATAAAATAAAAACAAATCTTTCTCGATTTCTTGTACCTGCACTCTGCTTGCACGCAGATCTTTTTGCCATTATATTAGGCGAGAATGTTAGATCAACATCAGCGGGCTTCGCGCGCTCTAACCTCAAACTAACGCATTCACCGGAAACACATGAACCATGACACATGAACATATTGGCTCTTGAGTCTTGACGCATGCGGCACAACATCAACCAATCACAATTCGTCTTCAGCGGCTTCAAAACATTCGGTCATGACTTTTTATTAGTGGGATTTTAGATGATCGATTAAGACAAGTAGAGCAATATTGTCCATTAGATTTTCTCGAAAGCCTGTTGATATTAGCAAACATGGTAAATTCAAAAGCAAACAGAGCAAAGACAAATTCTTTTATATAGTGGTCCTACTATATTTAGTGGTTTAATGAATTCTGCTGTATATTATCATTTTATTTTACTTCGCGTATCAATCAGAATTCTCGTTAATCCTTTATGCTCTATAGACTCGATTGATTTTGCTGAAAAATGTATCAATTTGTTTGTTGAATCTGCTTCTGAAGTCTATGGTGTAGAATTTCTCTCATACAATGCCCATATTTTGTTACATCTTGCTGACACATGTTCGATCTTTGGTCTATTGGATGATTATTCTGCTTTTCCTTATGAAAATAACATGTCTTATTGCAGAAAATTGTGTAGAAAACCGGGTCAATATTTACAGCAAATTGCAAATCGACTGATTGGAAATTGTAAAGTAAATCGACATAAAGTTATCGATAAGAATATTATAAAATTTATTGGAAGACATTCTACAGATCCGATACCGCTGTTAGATAATCAATGTTACAATTAATACCGAAAAGTTGTTAAAGGGTCTCTTCAAATATCTATACTTCAACAAGATAATACTGTTATTTTGAAAAATGAATCAGTAGCTCTTGTAAAAAGTATTATCAATTTTCCAGATGATGGCTGTTATCTTTTAGTTCAGATTTTCTCAAAAAAAAGAAAATATTTTTTCTCTTCCTTGTCCATCTTCTGATGTTGGTGTTTTGTTGTGCTCAGAGTCTTTCTTTTACAATCTCTTGTGTTGGGTATCGATATGGTCCAAGTAAAATGTTTTAGGATGCCATACTGGCCAGAACTTCCAGTAAAAGAGAGTAATGCTAAATGTTTTGTTGTCTTGAAGATTATGTCGTCACATTAGTGATTATACATGGTGAGAAAATCTTACCAAAAATATTCAGATAATTGGTTGGAAAATTAAAAAAAAAAATTTCGTTCTACATCTCTGAGACTGCATTTTCTGCTTTACAGGAAGTACAGAACATGAAAAAATAGTGTTCCCGCGAAAACGGTTGTGTGATACTACGTTTTTAACAATTTTGGTTTACAGGTTTGAAATTTAAGACGCAAGAATAGTATATTACGCAACAAGGGCAGAAAGCGGGAATTCCGGCACTGCCGCGACATGATGCCCGAGCGAAAGCCGAGGGCATCATTTCGCGCAGTGCAGGGCTTCCACTTTTTGCCCGTGTGCGTATACTATTTTTCTTCATACCTCGGTCGAAAGTACCGTTATTAGCAATTAAAACAATGCTAACCTCTTCGACTGACAGTTCGAAGCGTGTGGCCATATTTTACTTTTACTCCTCTCGCGACAATACATCTTGAGGACATTCACGAAATTGTGATGTTCTGATGCTTGCCCCCGACATTGCGGCACGAGCGAAGCGAGTGCTGCTGGTCGGGGGCAAGCATCAGAACATAAAAAAACCATATAAAAAAATCTTTAGATAGAAAAAAAAATTAATTTTTCTACTCAGTTTATTTTACTTATAATTATTCTACAATTATTGTAAAACTATTACATTTCTTCTAACTTACTTATTTGCATTCTAATATGTTTGCATCATTCTTTATTATTTGAACATGAGCAATGGAAAAAGTACTCATTTAAATTGGGCGAAGCTGTAAAGCAAGGTTAAAGTTTTATTAAAATTAAGTAGCATAAATTAAATATTTCACTTCAACTATTGATTGTAAAAATTGTTGGAAGCTGATTACATCATTACTACAAAGAGGTGATGGCATGATTTGACTGCGCGCATGGAAAATTCTTTCCTCCCGCTGTTTTGTAGAGCCGGCGCGCGTCTTTTGTCAATGCACAAATCTTCGACTTCGTCTTTGAAATCGATGCGGGAGAAGCGTACTTTTCGACCGAGGTATAAAGAAAAGTTATTTTTCTTACATATCGCATGGTTCTCCAGCAACTAAATAATCTTACTTATAATCGATATTTAGTAGAGAAGGAGAGATTTATTTTGAGCTATAGACCATTAAAATTGGATTGTTAGATTTCGAGTTTTTAGATACTTGAGGAATTTTTTCAAAAATCGCTACCTTGTAAAAATCGAAAAATTACTGTGGACTTATAAAATTATTTAAATATTTATAATCTAAATATCGCTTCGTACTTTTATTATAAATATAATTGTAAAGTAGTAAAAGTAGTAAAGTGTCAAATTATTGCAATAACCTCTAGATGTGCAAAACAAATTTTAAACTTTTTAAGAAAATATATTCGTTATTTTTTATTATTGTCATTTTAATTTTATTACTTATTTATTGCTTTTAATTTAGATGAGATACACAAAAACGCAGTAGCATTAAATACCAATGATGCTGCGGCGAATCTCGTCAAGAAAATGAAGTCTTTTGTTGGGTAGCTGCTCTGAAGGACAGCAAGTACGGAATGTTCGGCCGTTTGCAGCACAGAATTTTCCGCTCACACCAGCTCAACCGGATGTGCAGTCACAACAATCAGTCACTGGCGTAAATTACTTACATAAGACAAACATACTTAAAACTCATTCGACCGAATCCAAAACTCACTTGACTAATACACACAGACAGAAACCAATAACTACATCTACGACACAAGATACACCCTCAACTTTACAACACAGACTGTCAGAACAGACCGTGACTGATTCCACACCAACATTAAAGAATCTGCAACACAGAGTGCAGAAATCGAGCTCAATGTTGCAACGTACGCTCGGACCATCTTTAACCAGCAACCGGGAGTCAATGAACTTATTGCGTGAAATCAACATAAAGCTTTCAACGGTTTTAGAGCAACAGAAGTAAGCATCGAAATTTTTTAATATTTTGAATTTATGTGTATTTAGATGAGTATGTATACACTATCTAATATGAATTTATCCCTCGGTAGTTAGTTAATATTCTTTTGTTGACTTTTATCGATCTCTCCGAGGCAGTGGTTACGAAAGGGTTTAAGAAAACAAAATCCCTTTCTTTTTAAAAAACGACGTTTCGGCGATCATTGTCGCCCTCATCAGGAAACTGTCCAAATTTTATTAGATAACAATAAATATACAAACTTAAGAAGAACAGAATAATACATACAAAAGCGATATTTTTGAAAACTTACATATTGGAGCAGATATGATTTGTTAGCCGAGGGAAAGGATTATCGAGATGTACACAAATCATATCTGCTCCAATATGTAAGTTTTCAAAAATATCGCTTTTGTATGTATTATTCTGTTCTTCTTAAGTTTGTATATTTATTGTTATCTAATAAAATTTGGACAGTTTCCTGATGAGGGCGACAATGATCGCCGAAACGTCGTTTTTTAAAAAGAAAGGGATTTTGTTTTCTTAAACCCTTTCGTAACCACTGCCTCGGAGAGATCGATATAAGTCAACAAAAGAATATTTTGAATTTATTTTTTTAATTATTTTATTTATTTTGTACTTATTTTTAATCTACAACTTTTTCAGAAAACAGGAAGAGAAACAGCAAAATGGAAAGCATGCTAATGTAAGTATATATTCGTATTAATTATCAATTATATATATTATTAATATTTTTTTCTTTATACCTCGGTCGAAAGTACGCTTCTCCCGCATCGATTTCAAAGACGAAAGTCGAAGATTTGTGCATTGACAAAAGACGCGCGCGCTCTACAAAACAGCGGGAGGAAAGAATTTTTCCATGCGCGCAGTCAAATCATGCCATCACCTCTTTGTAGTAATGATGTAAATTCAGCTTCCAACAATTTTTACAATCAATAGTTGAAGTGAAATATTTTAATTTATGCTACTTTAATTTTAATAAAACTTTAACCTTGCTTTACAGCTTCGCCAAATTTTAAATGAGTACTTTTTTCCATTGCTCATGTTCAAATAATAAAGAATGATGCAAACATATTAGAATGCAAATAAGTGTAAGAAATGTAATAGTTTTACAATAATTGTAGAATAATTATAAGTAAAATAACTGAGTAGAAAAATTAATTTTTTTTTCTATCTAAAGATTTTTTTATATGGTTTTTTTATGTTCTGATGCTTGCCCCCGACCAGCAGCACTCGCTTCGCTCGTGCCGCAAATGTCGGGGCAAGCATCAGAACATCACACATTTCGTGAATGTCCTCAAGATGTATTGTCGCGAGAGGAGTAAAAGTAAAATATGGCCACGCTTCGAACTGTCAGTCGAAAGAGGTTAGCATTGTTTTTAATTGCTAATAACGTACTTTCGACCGAGGTATGAAGAAAAATAGTATACGCCACACGGGCAAAAAGTTGGAAGCCCTGCACTGCGCGAAATGATGCCCTCGGCTTCGCCTCGGGCATCATGTCGCGCAGTGCCGGAATTCCCGCTTTCTGCCCTTGTTGCGTAATATACTATTTCATTTCGATTTAAATTTAAATTTTATTTTTACAGCAATATTATGTCCTACATGCAGGATAGGACAAAGAAACTGCGCATTACAGCCAAAGAACGTCCGAAATACTTGCCCTTCAAGAATACAGCTGCTCTGCTGGAGTTCAACAACGTAAATGATGCTGATTATAAAAATCTTGTAAGTTATTATACCTAATTATTATACTCGGGGGCTATTACTAGCTATTACTACTACGAGGGCGAAGAACAAAGCTTCCAAAACGCGGAAGATATATTGGACGAAAACTCCATAATGGATGGCCAAATTGAGTATTTGGAAGACGATGACTTCTACGGCAAAGACCAAATATATAAGTATATAATGATGTTAAAACGTTATAGTATATTACGATATTTTATAGCACAGACTAGCATAAATTCGCTGCCACGGATAGTCGTGGCTGAAGTGCGGATTTATGCCACCCTGTGCTATAAAAATAATTATTACTAATTTCATAAGAAGTTACCTTTTGGCATCATTTATTTATATTACTTATTATTATTTAACATATTTTTATTTCAGGCTAATAAAAAATGCGCATTCAACTCATTACATTTTTTTTTAATTTTTCAATTTCATTAATGGATGTGTATTTTTTATTATTTGAAAAAATTCATTTACTTTTTACACTCGATTTTATTTAAATTTAATTAATTTAATTAATTTTAATTTTAGTGTTTTTAACTGTTAACTTATTTATTTTATCTTTAGAAAAAATTTAGAAAAAAAAATTAAAGAACGCTTTTCGAGGGGCTAGTATTTTTTCCTGGCCGGGGCCCGACTCACGAATAAAAAATTTAAAATATCAGTTCTCTATAAAAAGCAGACCCAAAACGGAGCTTTGAAAATTTGCCAACATAAAAGCAGCAAAATGTTGACATGTTGACAGCACGCGTGCTGTCCAATGTGCAGCACGTCCATGCATGTGGCAATACTGCAGCAAATTGACGTCCAAACACCGGGGCACAAAGCGGTCACGCATACCGCACGAATGGCGGCATATTGCTGGCATTATTCCGACGCAATGTTATCTGGGATTGTTATGCTAATCCGCGCCCCCTTTACCCTGGTAGAAACGTTAGAACGTTAATTTTCCGCTTAACCTCAAACATGCGTCTTTCGGTATTTAAAATAAAATTAATAACCCTGATAGAAAAGTTAGCTACCGAGTCAGCTTCTTTAAGGGGTTATGACAGTGTTAAAATTTTGAAAATATCCATTTTTTTTATTCACTTTTTTCATAGTTAATAGTCTGTAGAATATGGTCCTGAAAGCCGTTTTCGGCTAAAATATTTTTCCTCGAAGATATCAACAAAAAACTAACAAATCTGTTTCAAGTAAATTTTTGAAAAATCGTGATTTTTAAATATTTTAATTAGGCCAAACTTGTGGAAAGGATTGTTCTAACCCACTTTTTACAGAGTAATTTCATGAGAAATCTTACTGAAAATATGACTTAAAAACCATTTTACAAACTGTTTTTTTCTCAAGAGTTATTAATTTATTTCCGTAAAATAAATAAAATCTGTAAAATTAATTTTTCTATGTGTGATTTTATGTTACTAATCTCAATGTGTTAAAGTAAAGGCATTCAACAAATTTGAATTTGCCACTCGAATAGGTTGTGCCTCACAGCGTCTGGTCGAGAATGAAGATTTCTGTTTGATCGG
>JACCIB010001349.1:0-38287 GCA_018906965.1 Philotrypesis tridentata | reverse complement strand
TGTCATTTATCTGAGGCTTTAAAATGCATAGAACCCTACAGGCATAGTCTGGTAAAATTTCTGAACATAGAACCTCCATTCAGCATGCAATGATGTTACGGGTTGCCTTTATTCCCTTACAAAGTATGGCTTCGTGCATTGGAATTTTTGACAAAAATTTGACAAAGCATTATTATGCATCTCTAGGGTTTGTATTCCAAATTTGAGACCTTTCCTGCAAACCAGTCTCGACTTATTCACTTTTGAAAATTATAACAATTAATTGTTTTTGACTGGTTTGCAGGAAAGGTTTCAAATTTGGAATATAAACCCTTGGGATGCATAATATTCCTTTGTCAAATTTTCATCAAAAATTTCAATGCGCAAAGCCATTCTTTGCATGGGAATAAAGGCGACCCGTAACATAACTGCATGCTGAATGGAGGTTCTATGTTCTGCAGTTTTAACCAGACTATGCCTGTATCATTCAATGCATTTAAAAGCCTCATATAAATCCAAATTTACATGATTTTTCATCATCAGTTTTGAAATATTAATGATTAAGAAAAATTTCTCTTTATCATTCAATATTTCAAAACTGATGATTAAAAATCATATAAATTTGGATTTATCTCAGGGTTTAAAATGCATTGAATGATACAGGCATAGTTTGGAAAAACTTCTGCACATAGAACCTCCATTCAGCATGCAATGATGTTACGGGTTGCCTTTATTCGCATGCAAAGAATGGCTTTGCGCATTGAAATTTTTGATGAAAATTTGACAAAGCATTATTATGCATCTCTAGGGTTTTATTCCAAAATTTGAGACCTTTCCTGCAAACCAGTCTCGACTTATTCACTTTTGAAAATTATAACAATTCATTGTTTTTGACTGGTTTGCAGGAAAGGTTTCAAATTTGGAATATAGACCCTTGGGATGCATAATATTCCTTTGTCAAATTTTCATCAAAAATTTCAATGCGCAAAGCCATTCTTTGCATGGGAATAAAGGCGACCCGTAACATAACTGCATGCTGAATGGAGGTTCTATGTGCAGAAGTTTTTCCAAACTATGCCTGTATCATTCAATGCATTTTAAACCCTGAGATAAATCCAAATTTATATGATTTTTAATCATCAGTTTTGAAATATTGAATGATAAATAGAAAATTTTTCTTAATCATTAATATTTCAAAACTGATGATTAAAAATCATGTAAATTTGGATTTATATGAGGCTTTTAAATGCATTGAATGATACAGGCATAGTTTGGAAAAACTTCTGCACATAGAACCTCCATTCAGCATGCAGTTATGTTACGGGTCGCCTTTATTCCCATGCAAAGAATGGCTTTGCGCATTGAAATTTTTGATGAAAATTTGACAAAGGAATATTATGCATCCCAAGGGTCTATATTCCAAATTTGAAACCTTTCCTGCAAACCAGTCAAAAACAATGAATTGTTACAATTTTCAAAAGTGAATAAGTCGAGACTGGTTTGCAGGAAAGGTCTCAAATTTTGGAATAAAACCCTAGAGATGCATAATAATGCTTTGTCAAATTTTCATCAAAAATTTCAATGCGCAAAGCCATTCTTTGCATGCGAATAAAGGCGATCCGTAACATAACTGCATGCTGAATGGAGGTTCTATGTTCTGCAGTTTTACCAGACTATGTCTGTAGGATTCTATGCATCTTAAACCCTGAGATAAATCCAAATTTATATGATTTTTAATCATCAGTTTTGAAATATTGAATGATTAAGAAAAATTTTCTCTTTATCATTCAATATTTCAAAACTGATGATTAAAAATCATATAAATTTGGATTTATCTCAGGGTTTAAGATGCATAGAATCCTATAGGCATAGTCTGGTAAAATTTCTGAACATAGAACCTCCACTCAGCATGCAGTGATGTTACCGGTCGCAATATTCCCATACAGAGTATGGCTTCGTGCTTTGGAATTTTTTATAGACAATGTGTCAAAGCAATATTATGCATTTCTAGGGTTTATATTTCAAAATTGAGACCTTTCCAGCAAACCAGTTAAAATAATGAATTATTATAATTTTCAAAAGTGAATAAGTCAAGACTGGTTTGCAGGAAAGGTCTCACACTTTGAATACAAACCCTAGAGATGCATAATATTGCTATGTCATATTTCCATTAAAAATTGCAATGCTCAAAGGCATAATCTGCATTTGAATAAATGCGACCCGTAACAACAGCATGCTGAATGAAGGTTCTATGTACAGAAGTTTTTCCAAACTATGCCTGTATCATTCAATGCATTTTAAACCCTGAGATAAATCCAAATTTATATGATTTTTATTCATCATTTTTGAAATATTGAATGATAAAGAGAAAATTTTCTGAATCATTCAATATTTCAAAACTGATGATTAAAAATCATATAAATTTGGATTTATCTCAGGGTTTAAATTGCATTGAATGATACAGGCATAGTTTGGAAAAACTTCTGAACATAGAACCTTCATTCAGCATGCTGTTACGTTACGGGTCGCATTTATTTAAATGCAGATTATGGCTTTGAGTATTGCAATTTTTAATGGAAATATAACATAGCAATACTATGCATCTCTAGGGTTTGTATTCAAAATTTGAGACCTTTTCTGCAAACCAATCTTGACTTATTCACTTTTGAAAATTATAATAATTCATTATTTTTGACTGGTTTATAGGAAGTATTTCCAATTTTGTATGCAAGGCCTAGAAGCATACAATATCGTTTATCAAAATTATCTTTTATTTTCTATTTGCAGGAAGCCAAAATCTACATAGTAAAGTATACGTGTTTTGACATCATTGCATGCTTTTGAGAGGTTAGTTTTCATAATTTAAATGGATTCCATGTCTGCATGATATAATACAATTGGATGATTCATATGTATCCAATTTGACATGAGTTTCTAAACTCTGTTTTGAATGATTAAATAAATTACCCCTGTGTCATTCATTATTGCAAAACAGATGTTAGAAACTCATGTAAAATTTTAGACATATGGGCCTTAAAATTGTATTATATGATGCTGACATGGTTCCATAAATTAAGAAAGCTATATCCCTCAAAAGCATTCAATGATGTTAAGACACGCATAATTTACCATCCAGATTTTAGCTTCCTGCAAATAGAAAGTAAAAGATAATTTCGATAAACAATATTTTATGCTTCTAGGGTTTGTATTTATACCAAATTTGAGACCTTTTCATCAAACCAGTCTCGACTTATTCATTTCTGAAAATTATAACAATTCATTATTTTTAACTGGTTTGCTGGAAAGGTCTCAATTTTGAAATACAAAGCCTAGAAATGCATAATATTGCTTTGACACATTTCTATAAAAAATTCCAAAGAACGAAGCCATACTCTGTATGGGAATAAATGCGAGCCGTAACATCACTGCATGCTGAATGGAGGTTCTATGTTCAAAAGTTTTACCAGACTATGCCTGTATCATTCAATGCATTTAAAAGCCTCATATAAATCCAAATTTACATGATTTTTAATCATCAGTTTTAAAATATTGAATGATTAAGAAAATGTTCTCTTTATCATTCAATATTTTAAAACAGATGTTAGAAACTCACATAAATTTGTATTTATCTGAGGCTTTAAAATGCATAGAATTGTACAGGCATAGTCTGGTAAAACTTTTGAACACAGAATCTCCATTCAGCATGCAATGATGTTGCGGGTCCCATTTATTCAAATGCAGATTATGTCTTCGAGCATTGGAATTTTTAATGGAAATTTGACAAAGTAATATTATCCATTTCTAGGGTTTGTATTCCAAATTTGAGACCTTTCCTGCAAACCAGTCTCGACTTATTCACTTTTGAAAATTATAACAATTCATTGTTTTTGACTGGTTTGCAGGAAAGGTTTCAAATTTGGAATATAAACCCTTGGGATGCATAATATTCCTTTGTCAAATTTTCATCAAAAATTTCAATGCGCAAAGCCATTCTTTGCATGGGAATAAATGCGACCCGTAACATCATTGCATGCTGAATGGAGGTTCTGTGTTCAGAAGTTTTACCAGACTATGCCTGTACAATTCTATGCATTTTAAAGCCTCAGATAAATCCAAATTTATATGATTTTTAATCATCAGTTTTGAAATATTGAATGATTAAGAAAATTTTCTCTTTATCATTCAATATTTTAAAACAGATGTTAGAAACTCACATAAATTTGTATTCATCTGAGGCTTTAAAATGCATAGAATTGTACAGGCATAGTTTGGTAAAACTTTTGAACACAGATCCTCCATTCAGCATGCAGTTATGTTACGGGTCGCATTTATTTAAATGCAAATTATGGCTTTGAGCATTGGAATTTTTAATGGCAAATTTGATAAAGGAATATTGTGCATCTCTAGGGTTTGTATTCCACATTCGAGAACTTTTTTGCAAACCAGTAAAAAACAATGAAGTGTTATAATTTTCAAAAAGGAATAAGTCGAGATAATAGTTTATACTTCTAGTCTAGGTCTCGCTTACTAAATCTTAATCTAATTTTCATTAGCCAAAAAAATCAGCATCTAATCAACATATAACTAACCTAGAAATATTTGATGGAGAACTGTTTTATCACTTACATTGAGGATTTAGATGACAAATCGTGTATAGTACTTCTCCAGCAGTTTGATGCAGATTGGTTGTTATTCAGCATCCAGGTAATGCCGAAATTCTTGAATTATTGCTAAGCACAATCTCTGCACTAAGACTTTCGGTGCACCGTGCATGTAATGATTTATAATATATATATAATATATATATATATATTATAGATTATGATTGAGCGCAGGGGAAAGCGGAGTGGGCTCGGAGCAGTATCGCAGTATGGGAGCTTGAGCTGCTCTCTTTTTCTCTCTCCTACTCGTGCTGCCATCATGTGGGTAGTGCCCCAAATTCATAGCAGTATAAAAAAATTTCAAAACTTTTATTCAATTTATCAAGTAAAATAAATAATATTAATAACACAAAATATTTTTACTACGTAACGTTTTATTTTACTAATAAAATAATGAACATTTCAAAATACAAAATTACGTAAATCACATACGTTTTTAAAGATATTATTTATAACATTTTAAGTAATTAAATATTATAAAAGATAATTAACGTAAGGAATTACAATTCAGAAATAATTTAAGATTATAATCAAAGTTTCTCTTACAAAATTCTACGACTTCTACTGTACAAGTGCCTTACATTACCCTGCTACAAAATCTAAAGGAAAATCTTATTAAAAAATTAATATCTTAAATTTATAAAATACATTATGAAACCTTTGGTTTGATCTGAGATCTTATTTTAGATTTTGTAAGAGGGTGGTACTAATTTGTACTATTATGAAACCATCCCTGCTGAAAGTTTGAACAGTGATGTCTTATCGCATTAAATCACAGCACTTAATACAAAATATCAGACATTAAGTTTGAAAAAAAAAATTAAAGTAAACATTTTTTAAGTACAAATGTTAAGAGTACGTCAAAAATTGCTTCAAAAGCTGAACATTCAAAGAATAATAATTTAAGAAAAAATCAGGTCAGAAGAACCTTTTCATAATTAATAAAATTAAAATAACTGTAAATATGCAGTCACCTAACAAAACGACATTTTATTTTAATAATTAAGCGCATGTTAGGGGTCCCCAGAGTTTTATTCACTCTTCACGCTGCCTTGTTGGGTTACGAGTACCTCTCAGAATCATTTCCAGTGATAGCGGTTCTACATCATCTAAAACTTGGATGTTCGCCATGCTCTCGCATTCGATGCGAAGTGGTACACCTAGTAAAAAAGAAAACCATTTATTATAATTTAAAAAGTGGTAACAAAATTTTCGATATGGAAAAAATATTGGTACTTACCTATAGGACTCATTTTTCCAGTTACCCGCACAGCTTGACCTTTAGTCAAGTCCGTTGGTACAAAAGTACTGACTTGTACTGTTATTTTGAAGATACCATTAGTGATAGATCCGGTACCGTAACTCATGTTATGGTACTGGCTGGGAGCTAAAGTGAAGACAGATTTTACGTAGCCTTGAATAGCTGTAACAAAAAGAATATAAAACCGTAAATTTCAAAAATTCATTATATTATTATAGTATATTGAATGGTAAAAAAATCCATTATCCATAGCAAAAAATACCATAATATTTTATGTTTCTAGGCGTTGCATACTAAATTTGAGACCCTTCCTATAAACCAGTCAAAAAAAATCAATTGTTATAATTTTCAAAAATGAATAAGTCGAGACTGGTTTGCAGGAAAGGTTTCAAATTTTGAATACAAACCCTAGAGATGCATAATATTGCTTTGTCCAATTTCCATTAAAAATTCCAATGCTCGAAGCCATAATCTGCATTTGAATAAATGCGACCCGTAACATAACTGCATGCTGAATGGAGGTTCTATGTTCTGCAGTTTTACCAGACTATGCCTGTATCATTCAATGCATTTAAAAGCCTCATATAAATCCAAATTTACATGATTTTTAATCATCAGTTTTAAAATATTGAATGATTAAGAAAATGTTCTCTTTATCATTCAATATTTTAAAACAGATGTTAGAAACTCACATAAATTTGTATTTATCTGAGGCTTTAAAATGCATAGAATTGTACAGGCATAGTCTGGTAAAACTTCTGAACACAGAACCTCCATTCAGCATGCAATGATGTTACGGGTCGCATTTATTCAAATACAGATTATGTCTTCGAGCATTGGAATTTTTAATGGAAATTTGACAAAGCAATATTATCCATCTCTAGGGTTTGAATTCCAAATTTGAGACCTTTCCTGCAAACCAGTCTCAACTTATTCACTTTTGAAAATTATAATAATTAATTTTTTTTGACTGGTTTGCAGGAAAGGTTTCAAATTTTGAATACAAACCCTAGAGATGCATAATATTGCTTTGTCAAATTTTCATCAAAAATTCAATGCACAAAGCCATTCTTTGCATGGGAATAAAGGCGACCCGTAACATCACTGCATGCTGAGTGGAGGTTCTATGTTCAGAAATTTTACCAGACTATGCCTGTAAGATTCTATGCATCTTAAGGCCTCAGATAAATACAAATTTACATGATTTTTAGTCATCAGTTTTAAAATATTGAATGATTAAGAAAATTGTCTCTTTATCATTCAATATTTTAAAACAGATGACTAAAAATCATGTAAATTTGTATTTATCTGAGGCTTTAAAATGCATAGAATCCTACAGGCATAGTCTGGTCAAATTTCTGAACATAGAACCTCCACTCAGCATGCAGTGATGTTACGGGTCGCATTCATTCAAATGCAGATTATGTCTTCGAGCATTGGAATTTTTAATGGAAATTTGACAAAGCATTATTATGCATCTCTAGGGTTTGTATTCCAAATTTGAGACCTTTCCTGCAAACCATTCTCAACTTATTCACTTTTGAAAATTATAACAATTCATTATTTTTGACTGGTTTGCAGGAAAGGTTTCAAATTTTGAATACAAACCCTAGAGATGCATAATATTGCTTTGTCAAATTTTCATCAAAAATTCAATGCACAAAGCCATTCTTTGCATGGGAATAAAGGCGACCCGTAACATCACTGCATGCTGAGTGGAGGTTCTATGTTCAGAAATTTTACCAGACTATGCCTGTAAGATTCTATGCATCTTAAGGCCTCAGATAAATACAAATTTACATGATTTTTAGTCATCAGTTTTAAAATATTGAATGATTAAGAAAATTGTCTCTTTATCATTCAATATTTTAAAACAGATGACTAAAAATCATGTAAATTTGTATTTATCTGAGGCTTTAAAATGCATAGAATCCTACAGGCATAGTCTGGTCAAATTTCTGAACATAGAACCTCCACTCAGCATGCAGTGATGTTACGGGTCGCATTCATTCAAATGCAGATTATGTCTTCGAGCATTGGAATTTTTAATGGAAATTTGACAAAGCATTATTATGCATCTCTAGGGTTTGTATTCCAAATTTGAGACCTTTCCTGCAAACCATTCTCAACTTATTCACTTTTGAAAATTATAACAATTCATTATTTTTGACTGGTTTGCAGGAAAGGTTTCAAATTTTGAATACAAACTCTAGAGATGCATAATATTGCTTTGTCAAATTTTCATCAAAAATTCAATGCACAAAGCCATTCTTTGCATGGGAATAAAGGCGACCCGTAACATCACTGCATGCTGAGTGGAGGTTCTATGTTCAGAAATTTTACCAGACTATGCCTGTAAGATTCTATGCATCTTAAGGCCTCAGATAAATACAAATTTACATGATTTTTAGTCATCAGTTTTAAAATATTGAATGATTAAGAAAATTGTCTCTTTATCATTCAATATTTTAAAACAGATGACTAAAAATCATGTAAATTTGTATTTATCTGAGGCTTTAAAATGCATAGAATCCTACAGGCATAGTCTGGTCAAATTTCTGAACATAGAACCTCCACTCAGCATGCAGTGATGTTACGGGTCGCATTCATTCAAATGCAGATTATGTCTTCGAGCATTGGAATTTTTAATGGAAATTTGACAAAGCATTATTATGCATCTCTAGGGTTTGTATTCCAAATTTGAGACCTTTCCTGCAAACCATTCTCAACTTATTCACTTTTGAAAATTATAACAATTCATTATTTTTGACTGGTTTGCAGGAAAGGTTTCAAATTTTGAATACAAACCCTAGAGATGCATAATATTGCTTTGTCAAATTTTCATCAAAAATTCAATGCACAAAGCCATTCTTTGCATGGGAATAAAGGCGACCCGTAACATCACTGCATGCTGAGTGGAGGTTCTATGTTCAGAAATTTTACCAGACTATGCCTGTAAGATTCTATGCATCTTAAGGCCTCAGATAAATACAAATTTACATGATTTTTAGTCATCAGTTTTAAAATATTGAATGATTAAGAAAATTGTCTCTTTATCATTCAATATTTTAAAACAGATGACTAAAAATCATGTAAATTTGTATTTATCTGAGGCTTTAAAATGCATAGAATCCTACAGGCATAGTCTGGTCAAATTTCTGAACATAGAACCTCCACTCAGCATGCAGTGATGTTACGGGTCGCATTCATTCAAATGCAGATTATGTCTTCGAGCATTGGAATTTTTAATGGAAATTTGACAAAGCATTATTATGCATCTCTAGGGTTTGTATTCCAAATTTGAGACCTTTCCTGCAAACCATTCTCAACTTATTCACTTTTGAAAATTATAACAATTCATTATTTTTGACTGGTTTGCAGGAAAGGTTTCAAATTTTGAATACAAACCCTAGAGATGCATAATATTGCTTTGTCAAATTTTCATCAAAAATTCAATGCACAAAGCCATTCTTTGCATGGGAATAAAGGCGACCCGTAACATCACTGCATGCTGAGTGGAGGTTCTATGTTCAGAAATTTTACCAGACTATGCCTGTAAGATTCTATGCATCTTAAGGCCTCAGATAAATACAAATTTACATGATTTTTAGTCATCAGTTTTAAAATATTGAATGATTAAGAAAATTGTCTCTTTATCATTCAATATTTTAAAACAGATGACTAAAAATCATGTAAATTTGTATTTATCTGAGGCTTTAAAATGCATAGAATCCTACAGGCATAGTCTGGTCAAATTTCTGAACATAGAACCTCCACTCAGCATGCAGTGATGTTACGGGTCGCATTCATTCAAATGCAGATTATGTCTTCGAGCATTGGAATTTTTAATGGAAATTTGACAAAGCATTATTATGCATCTCTAGGGTTTGTATTCCAAATTTGAGACCTTTCCTGCAAACCATTCTCAACTTATTCACTTTTGAAAATTATAACAATTCATTATTTTTGACTGGTTTGCAGGAAAGGTTTCAAATTTTGAATACAAACTCTAGAGATGCATAATATTGCTTTGTCAAATTTTCATCAAAAATTCAATGCACAAAGCCATTCTTTGCATGGGAATAAAGGCGACCCGTAACATCACTGCATGCTGAGTGGAGGTTCTATGTTCAGAAATTTTACCAGACTATGCCTGTAAGATTCTATGCATCTTAAGGCCTCAGATAAATACAAATTTACATGATTTTTAGTCATCAGTTTTAAAATATTGAATGATTAAGAAAATTGTCTCTTTATCATTCAATATTTTAAAACAGATGACTAAAAATCATGTAAATTTGTATTTATCTGAGGCTTTAAAATGCATAGAATCCTACAGGCATAGTCTGGTCAAATTTCTGAACATAGAACCTCCACTCAGCATGCAGTGATGTTACGGGTCGCATTCATTCAAATGCAGATTATGTCTTCGAGCATTGGAATTTTTAATGGAAATTTGACAAAGCATTATTATGCATCTCTAGGGTTTGTATTCCAAATTTGAGACCTTTCCTGCAAACCATTCTCAACTTATTCACTTTTGAAAATTATAACAATTCATTATTTTTGACTGGTTTGCAGGAAAGGTTTCAAATTTTGAATACAAACCCTAGAGATGCATAATATTGCTTTGTCAAATTTTCATCAAAAATTCAATGCACAAAGCCATTCTTTGCATGGGAATAAAGGCGACCCGTAACATCACTGCATGCTGAGTGGAGGTTCTATGTTCAGAAATTTTACCAGACTATGCCTGTAAGATTCTATGCATCTTAAGGCCTCAGATAAATACAAATTTACATGATTTTTAGTCATCAGTTTTAAAATATTGAATGATTAAGAAAATTGTCTCTTTATCATTCAATATTTTAAAACAGATGACTAAAAATCATGTAAATTTGTATTTATCTGAGGCTTTAAAATGCATAGAATCCTACAGGCATAGTCTGGTCAAATTTCTGAACATAGAACCTCCACTCAGCATGCAGTGATGTTACGGGTCGCATTCATTCAAATGCAGATTATGTCTTCGAGCATTGGAATTTTTAATGGAAATTTGACAAGCATTATTATGCATCTCTAGGGTTTGTATTCCAAATTTGAGACCTTTCCTGCAAACCATTCTCAACTTATTCACTTTTGAAAATTATAACAATTCATTATTTTTGACTGGTTTGCAGGAAAGGTTTCAAATTTTGAATACAAACTCTAGAGATGCATAATATTGCTTTGTCAAATTTTCATCAAAAATTCAATGCACAAAGCCATTCTTTGCATGGGAATAAAGGCGACCCGTAACATCACTGCATGCTGAGTGGAGGTTCTATGTTCAGAAATTTTACCAGACTATGCCTGTAAGATTCTATGCATCTTAAGGCCTCAGATAAATACAAATTTACATGATTTTTAGTCATCAGTTTTAAAATATTGAATGATTAAGAAAATTGTCTCTTTATCATTCAATATTTTAAAACAGATGACTAAAAATCATGTAAATTTGTATTTATCTGAGGCTTTAAAATGCATAGAATCCTACAGGCATAGTCTGGTCAAATTTCTGAACATAGAACCTCCACTCAGCATGCAGTGATGTTACGGGTCGCATTCATTCAAATGCAGATTATGTCTTCGAGCATTGGAATTTTTAATGGAAATTTGACAAAGCATTATTATGCATCTCTAGGGTTTGTATTCCAAATTTGAGACCTTTCCTGCAAACCATTCTCAACTTATTCACTTTTGAAAATTATAACAATTCATTATTTTTGACTGGTTTGCAGGAAAGGTTTCAAATTTTGAATACAAACTCTAGAGATGCATAATATTGCTTTGTCAAATTTTCATCAAAAATTCAATGCACAAAGCCATTCTTTGCATGGGAATAAAGGCGACCCGTAACATCACTGCATGCTGAGTGGAGGTTCTATGTTCAGAAATTTTACCAGACTATGCCTGTAAGATTCTATGCATCTTAAGGCCTCAGATAAATACAAATTTACATGATTTTTAGTCATCAGTTTTAAAATATTGAATGATTAAGAAAATTGTCTCTTTATCATTCAATATTTTAAAACAGATGACTAAAAATCATGTAAATTTGTATTTATCTGAGGCTTTAAAATGCATAGAATCCTACAGGCATAGTCTGGTCAAATTTCTGAACATAGAACCTCCACTCAGCATGCAGTGATGTTACGGGTCGCATTCATTCAAATGCAGATTATGTCTTCGAGCATTGGAATTTTTAATGGAAATTTGACAAAGCATTATTATGCATCTCTAGGGTTTGTATTCCAAATTTGAGACCTTTCCTGCAAACCATTCTCAACTTATTCACTTTTGAAAATTATAACAATTCATTATTTTTGACTGGTTTGCAGGAAAGGTTTCAAATTTTGAATACAAACCCTAGAGATGCATAATATTGCTTTGTCAAATTTTCATCAAAAATTCAATGCACAAAGCCATTCTTTGCATGGGAATAAAGGCGACCCGTAACATCACTGCATGCTGAGTGGAGGTTCTATGTTCAGAAATTTTACCAGACTATGCCTGTAAGATTCTATGCATCTTAAGGCCTCAGATAAATACAAATTTACATGATTTTTAGTCATCAGTTTTAAAATATTGAATGATTAAGAAAATTGTCTCTTTATCATTCAATATTTTAAAACAGATGACTAAAAATCATGTAAATTTGTATTTATCTGAGGCTTTAAAATGCATAGAATCCTACAGGCATAGTCTGGTCAAATTTCTGAACATAGAACCTCCACTCAGCATGCAGTGATGTTACGGGTCGCATTCATTCAAATGCAGATTATGTCTTCGAGCATTGGAATTTTTAATGGAAATTTGACAAAGCATTATTATGCATCTCTAGGGTTTGTATTCCAAATTTGAGACCTTTCCTGCAAACCATTCTCAACTTATTCACTTTTGAAAATTATAACAATTCATTATTTTTGACTGGTTTGCAGGAAAGGTTTCAAATTTTGAATACAAACTCTAGAGATGCATAATATTGCTTTGTCAAATTTTCATCAAAAATTCAATGCACAAAGCCATTCTTTGCATGGGAATAAAGGCGACCCGTAACATCACTGCATGCTGAGTGGAGGTTCTATGTTCAGAAATTTTACCAGACTATGCCTGTAAGATTCTATGCATCTTAAGGCCTCAGATAAATACAAATTTACATGATTTTTAGTCATCAGTTTTAAAATATTGAATGATTAAGAAAATTGTCTCTTTATCATTCAATATTTTAAAACAGATGACTAAAAATCATGTAAATTTGTATTTATCTGAGGCTTTAAAATGCATAGAATCCTACAGGCATAGTCTGGTCAAATTTCTGAACATAGAACCTCCACTCAGCATGCAGTGATGTTACGGGTCGCATTCATTCAAATGCAGATTATGTCTTCGAGCATTGGAATTTTTAATGGAAATTTGACAAAGCATTATTATGCATCTCTAGGGTTTGTATTCCAAATTTGAGACCTTTCCTGCAAACCATTCTCAACTTATTCACTTTTGAAAATTATAACAATTCATTATTTTTGACTGGTTTGCAGGAAAGGTTTCAAATTTTGAATACAAACCCTAGAGATGCATAATATTGCTTTGTCAAATTTTCATCAAAAATTCAATGCACAAAGCCATTCTTTGCATGGGAATAAAGGCGACCCGTAACATCACTGCATGCTGAGTGGAGGTTCTATGTTCAGAAATTTTACCAGACTATGCCTGTAAGATTCTATGCATCTTAAGGCCTCAGATAAATACAAATTTACATGATTTTTAGTCATCAGTTTTAAAATATTGAATGATTAAGAAAATTGTCTCTTTATCATTCAATATTTTAAAACAGATGACTAAAAATCATGTAAATTTGTATTTATCTGAGGCTTTAAAATGCATAGAATCCTACAGGCATAGTCTGGTCAAATTTCTGAACATAGAACCTCCACTCAGCATGCAGTGATGTTACGGGTCGCATTCATTCAAATGCAGATTATGTCTTCGAGCATTGGAATTTTTAATGGAAATTTGACAAAGCATTATTATGCATCTCTAGGGTTTGTATTCCAAATTTGAGACCTTTCCTGCAAACCATTCTCAACTTATTCACTTTTGAAAATTATAACAATTCATTATTTTTGACTGGTTTGCAGGAAAGGTTTCAAATTTTGAATACAAACTCTAGAGATGCATAATATTGCTTTGTCAAATTTTCATCAAAAATTCAATGCACAAAGCCATTCTTTGCATGGGAATAAAGGCGACCCGTAACATCACTGCATGCTGAGTGGAGGTTCTATGTTCAGAAATTTTACCAGACTATGCCTGTAAGATTCTATGCATCTTAAGGCCTCAGATAAATACAAATTTACATGATTTTTAGTCATCAGTTTTAAAATATTGAATGATTAAGAAAATTGTCTCTTTATCATTCAATATTTTAAAACAGATGACTAAAAATCATGTAAATTTGTATTTATCTGAGGCTTTAAAATGCATAGAATCCTACAGGCATAGTCTGGTCAAATTTCTGAACATAGAACCTCCACTCAGCATGCAGTGATGTTACGGGTCGCATTCATTCAAATGCAGATTATGTCTTCGAGCATTGGAATTTTTAATGGAAATTTGACAAGCATTATTATGCATCTCTAGGGTTTGTATTCCAAATTTGAGACCTTTCCTGCAAACCATTCTCAACTTATTCACTTTTGAAAATTATAACAATTCATTATTTTTGACTGGTTTGCAGGAAAGGTTTCAAATTTTGAATACAAACTCTAGAGATGCATAATATTGCTTTGTCAAATTTTCATCAAAAATTCAATGCACAAAGCCATTCTTTGCATGGGAATAAAGGCGACCCGTAACATCACTGCATGCTGAGTGGAGGTTCTATGTTCAGAAATTTTACCAGACTATGCCTGTAAGATTCTATGCATCTTAAGGCCTCAGATAAATACAAATTTACATGATTTTTAGTCATCAGTTTTAAAATATTGAATGATTAAGAAAATTGTCTCTTTATCATTCAATATTTTAAAACAGATGACTAAAAATCATGTAAATTTGTATTTATCTGAGGCTTTAAAATGCATAGAATCCTACAGGCATAGTCTGGTCAAATTTCTGAACATAGAACCTCCACTCAGCATGCAGTGATGTTACGGGTCGCATTCATTCCCATGCAAAGAATGGCTTTGCGCATTGAAATTTTTGATGAAAATTTGACAAAGGAATATTATGCATCCCAAGGGTTTATATTCCAAATTTGAAACCTTTCCTGCAAACCAGTCAAAAACAATGAATTGTTATAATTTTCAAAAGTGAATAAGTCGAGACTGGTTTGCAGGAAAGGTCTCAAATTTGGAATACAAACCCTAGAGATGCAGAATAATCCTTTGTCAAATTTCCATTAAAAATTCCAATGCTCGAAGACATAATCTGCATTTGAATAAATGCGACCCGTAACATCATTGCATGCTGAATGGAGGTTCTGTGTTCAGAAGTTTTACCAGACTATGCCTGTACGATTCTATGCATTTTAAAGCCTCAGATAAATAGAAATTTATGTGAGAGTCTAACATCTGTTTTAAAATATTGATTGATAAAGAGAAAATTCTCTTAATCATTCAATATTTCAAAACTGATGATTAAAAATCATATAAATTTAGATTTATCTTAGGGTTTAAAATGCATTGAACGATACAGGCATAGTTTGGAAAAACTTCTGCACATAGAACCTTCATTCAGTATGCTGTTATGTTACGGGTCGCATTTATTCAAATGCAGATTATGCCTTTGAGCATTGCAATTTTTAATGGATATAAGACATAGCAATATTATGCATCTCTAGGGTTTGTATTCAAAATTGAGATCTTTCCAGCAAACCAGTTAAAAATAATGAATTATTATAATTTTCAAAAGTGAATAAGTCAAGACTGGTTTGCAGGAAAGGTCTCAAATTTTGAATACAAACCCTAGAGATGCATAATATTGCTATGTCATATTTCCATTAAAAATTGCAATGCTCAAAGGCATAATCTGCATTTGAATAAATGCGACCCGTAACATAACAGCATGCTGAATGAAGGTTCTATGTGCAGAAGTTTTTCCAAACTATGCCTGTATCATTCAATGCATTTTAAACCCTGAGATAAATCCAAATTTATATGATTTTTAATCATCAGTTTTGAAATATTGAATGATTAAGAGAGTTTTCTCTTTATCATTCAATATTTTAAAACAGATGTTAGAAACTCACATAAATTTGTATTTAATCTTAGGCTTTAAAATGCACAGAATCGTACAGGCATAGTCTGGTAAAGCTTCTGAACACAGCATGCAATGGTTTTAATAATATACTTACAAATGAGTCCTTGAGCCGTCCCAATGGTTTCGAAGGTGACCTCCTGAGCCACTGCTGCTTTCTGTTGTTCAATGGACCGAATACCATATTGGGTGATGCGAGTGTTGGACTGGATCACAAGTTCGAAGGGTACATAGGCCTCTCTTCTTCTTTGGTAGTTGAGGCCTGTAGTTTTGCACTTTACGCCATCCAAACATAGAATCTGAAAAAGAAAAAATTATTGAATTACTTAGAACTAAGATTTTTATTTTCAAATTATTTCAATAATAATAGCTTACCGCTCCAATCGTTATGTCATTTTGGAATATGTTTATCAATTCGTTCCCCCAGATAAGGCAAGTAATTTTTTTATTGCCGTTTGTGAGAACAAATTTAAACAATACATATTCCTTTTTTTTTTGGCGGCCTTCAATTGAATGTACGTAACCTACAATTTCTCTACGGGGATAAAGAATCATAATTAATAAATATTTATTTTTAAATATGATTATATCCATAATAATAACAATAATAATAATGACGACAACTTACACGGACGGATCTTGGTCTTCTAAATCCTCGTATACGTTGTCTTCTGAGAATGAAGGAATATCATCCTCCCCTGGGTTGACTCGTACGATGGACATTGTAATAATTGCTTAAATAAAATGGTAAAATAGAATAGAATATAAAATATATGCAGAATAAACTAACCGGCTATTTATTATTTTGAACGTAATAAAAAATGTTTGCACGTGTAGTTTATAGGTTAGTTACAAAACTAATATTTCGAAATAATTAAATAAAAAATATAGAAAAACAAAATATATACTTTTTTTCTCGCATAAAAAACACTTCGCGTAAAATATAAATAATATTTACAACTTACCTTTTACGGATTGCGTAAATAAGGACAGATGAAAATCAAAGGCACTGGAAGCTGATCTTGCCGCTCACTTTGCTGAACACACATCGATATACAAGAACAGGTCGAATCAAATGGTCGAAGTATATCTATGACGTCTCGTAACCGTCACTAAACTGAACGTAACCGTCATTAAACTGAAATCTAGACCGACTCGCTGACTCGACGCATACGACAACACGAGCCAATCACAGACAGTCTTCAGATGCTTCACAACATCCGGTCATGACTTTTTTATAGGGGGAAATTGCATATCAACCTTGTTTCTTTTTCTGCTCGAACCAGCTTCCTCGCAGCAAATCGGGAGACACATATTTGAAAAGCTGAGATCGAGAGCTTTCCAAAAAATTATTGAACGGCTATATTTGGATGAACCGTTCCGAAGATGTGGAGTCCGGAAAAAAACTAGCTAAATTAGTAAAAATTACCAAAAATTGCATATCAAACTTTTTTCGATTTCTGCTCGAACCAACTTCCTCGCAGCGAAACGGGAGAAACATATTTGAAAAGCTGAGATCGAGAGCTTTCCAAAAACATATTGAACGGCTATATTTGGATGAACCGTTCGGAAGATATGGAGTCCGGAAAAAAACTAGCCAATTTCGGAAAATTTCCCAGAAATTGCACATCAAACTTTTTTCGATTTCTGCTCGAACCAGCTTCCTCGCAGCGAATCGGGAGACACATATTTGAAAAGCTGAGATCGAGAGCTTTCCAAAAACATATTGAACGCCTATATTTGGATGAACCGTTCCGAAGATATGGAGTCCGGAGGAAAACTAGGCAATTTCGGAAAATTTACCAAAAATTGCATATCAACCTTTTTTCGATTTCTGCTCGAACCAGCTTCCTCGCAGCGAATCGGGAGACACATATTTGAAAAGCTGAGATCGAGAGCTTTCCAAAAACATATTGAATGCCTATATTTGGATGAACCGTTCCGAAGATATGGAGTCCGGAAAAAAACTAGCTAACATCGTAAAAATTACCAAAAATTGCATATCAACCTTTTTTCGATTTCTGCTCGAACCAACTTCCTCGCAGCGAATCGGGAGACACATATTTGAAAAGCTGAGATCGAGAGCTTTCCAAAAACATATTGAACGGCTATATTTGGATGAACCGTTCCGAAGATATGGAGTCCGGAAAAAAACTAGCCAATTTCGGAAAATTTCCCAGAAATTGCACATCAACCTTTTTTCGATTTCTGCTCGAACCAGCTTCCTCGCAGCGAATCGGGAGACACATATTTGAAAAGCTGAGATCGAGAGCTTTCCAAAAACATATTGAACGCCTATATTTGGATGAACCGTTCCGAAGATATGGAGTCCGGAAAAAAACTAGCTAAAATTCGTAAAATTTACCAAAAATTGCATATCAACCTTTTTTCGATTTCTGCTCGAACCAGCTTCCTCGCAGCGAATCGGGAGACACATATTTGAAAAGCTGAGATCGAGAGCTTTCCAAAAACATATTGAACGCCTATATTTGGATGAACCGTTCCGAAGATATGGAGTCCGGAAAAAAACTAGCTAAATTCGGAAAATTACCAAAAATTGCATATCAACCTTTTTTCGATTTCTGCTCGAACCAGCTTCCTCGCAGCGAATCGGGAGACACATATTTGAAAAGCTGAGATCGAGAGCTTTCCAAAACATATTGAACGGCTATATTTGGATCAACCGTTCCGAAGATATGGAGTCCGGAAAAATCTAGCTAAATTCGGAAAATTTACCAAAAATTGCATATCAACCTTTTTTCGATTTCTGCTCGAACCAGCTTCCTCGCAGCGAATCGGGAGACACATATTTGAAAAGCTGAGATCGAGAGCTTTCCAAAAACATATTGAACGCCTATATTTGGATGAACCGTTCCGAAGATATGGAGTCCGGAAAAAAACTAGCTAAATCGTAAAATTTACCAAAAATTGCATATCAACCTTTTTTCGATTTCTGCTCGAACCAGCTTCCTCGCAGCGAATCGGGAGACACATATTTGAAAAGCTGAGATCGAGAGCTTTCCAAAAACATATTGAATGCCTATATTTGGATGAACCGTTCCGAAGATATGGAGTCCGGAAAAAAACTAGCTAAATTCGTAAAATTTACCAAAAATTGCATATCAACCTTTTTTCGATTTCTGCTCGAACCAGCTTCCTCGCAGCGAATCGGGAGACACATATTTGAAAAGCTGAGATCGAGAGCTTTCCAAAAACATATTGAACGCCTATATTTGGATGAACCGTTCCGAAGATATGGAGTACGGAAAAAAACTAGCTAAAATCGTAAAAATTACCAAAAATTGCATATCAACCTTTTTTCGATTTCTTCTCGAACCAACTTCCTCGCAGCGAATCGGGAGACACATATTTGAAAAGCTGAGAGCGAGAGCTTTTCAAAAACATATTGAACGGCTATATTTGGATGAACCGTTCCGAAGATATGGAGTCCGGAAAAAACTAGCCAATTTCGGAAAATTTCCCAGAAATTGCACATCAACCTTTTTTCGATTTCTGCTCGAACCAGCTTCCTCGCAGCGAATCGGGAGACACATATTTGAAAAGGAGGAAAACTAGGCAATTTCGGAAAATTTACCAAAAATTGCATATCAACCTTTTTTCGATTTCTGCTCGAACCAGCTTCCTCGCAGCGAATCGGGAGACACATATTTGAAAAGCTGAGATCGAGAGCTTTCCAAAAACATATTGAATGCCTATATTTGGATGAACCCTTCCGAAGATATGGAGTCCGGAAAAAAACTAGCCAATTTCGGAAAATTTCCCAGAAATTGCACATCAACCTTTTTTCGATTTCTTCTCGAGCCAGCTTCCTCGCAGCGAATCGGGAGACACATATTTGAAAAGCTGAGATCGAGAGCTTTCCAAAAACATACTGAACGCCTATATTTGGATGAACCGTTCCGATGATATGGAGTCATGAAAAACACTAGCTAAAATCGGAAAATTTACCAAGAATTGCATATCAACCTTTTTCCGATTTCTGCTCGAACCAGCTTCCTCGCAGCGAATCGGGAGACACATATTTGAAAAGCTAAAATCAAGAGCTTTCCAGAAACATATTGAATGCCTATATTTGGATCAACCGTTCCGAAGATATGGAGTCCGGAGGAAAACTAGGCAATTTCGGAAAATTTACCAAAAATTGCATATCAACCTTTTTTCGATTTCTGCTCGAACCAGCTTCCTCGCAGCGAATCGGGAGACACGTATTTGAAAAGCTGAGATCGAGAGCTTTCCAAAAACATATTGAATGCCTATATTTGGATGAACCGTTCCGAAGATATGGAGTCCGGAAAAAAACTAGCTAACATCGTAAAAATTACCAAAAATTGCATATCAACCTTTTTTCAATTTCTGCTCGAACCAACTTCCTCGCAGCGAATCGGGAGGCACATATTTGAAAAGCTGAGATCGAGAGCTTTCCAAAAACATATTGAATGCCTATATTTGGATGAACCGTTCCGAAGATATGGAGTCCGGAAAAAAACTAGCCAATTTCGGAAAATTTCCCAGAAATTGCACATCAACCTTTTTTCGATTTCTTCTCGAGCCAGCTTCCTCGCAGCGAATCGGGAGACACATATTTGAAAAGCTGAGATCGAGAGCTTTCCAAAAACATATTGAACGCCTATATTTGGATGAACCGTTCCGATGATATGGAGTCATGAAAAACACTAGCTAAAATCGGAAAATTTACCAAGAATTGCATATCAACCTTTTTCCGATTTCTGCTCGAACCAGCTTCCTCGCAGCGAATCGGGAGACACATATTTGAAAAGCTGAGATCGAGAGCTTTCCAAAAACATATTGAACGCCTATATTTGGATGAACCGTTCCGAAGATATGGAGTACGGAAAAAAACTAGCTAAAATCGTAAAAATTACCAAAAATTGCATATGAACATTTTTTCGATTTCTTCTCGAACCAACTTCCTCGCAGCGAATCGGGAGACACATATTTGAAAAGCTGAGAGCGAGAGCTTTTCAAAAACATATTGAACGGCTATATTTGGATGAACCGTTCCGAAGATATGGAGTCCGCAAAAAACTGGCCAATTTCGGAAAATTTCCCAGAAATTGCACATCAACCTTTTTTCGATTTCTGCTCGAACCAGCTTCCTCGCAGCGAATCGGGAGACACATATTTGAAAAGGAGGAAAACTAGCTAACATCGTAAAAATTACCAAAAATTGCATATCAACCTTTTTCCGATTTCTGCTCGAACCAGCTTCCTCGCAGCGAATCGGGAGACACATATTTGAAAAGCTGAGATCGAGAGCTTTCCAAAAACATATTGAACGCCTATATTTGGATGAACCGTTCCGAAGATATGGAGTACGGAAAAAAACTAGCTAAAATCGTAAAAATTACCAAAAATTGCATATCAACCTTTTTTCGATTTCTTCTCGAACCAACTTCCTCGCAGCGAATCGGGAGACACATATTTGAAAAGCTGAGAGCGAGAGCTTTTCAAAAACATATTGAACGGCTATATTTGGATGAACCGTTCCGAAGATATGGAGTCCGGAAAAAAACTAGCCAATTTCGGAAAATTTCCCAGAAATTGCACATCAACCTTTTTTCGATTTCTGCTCGAACCAGCTTCCTCGCAGCGAATCGGGAGACACATATTTGAAAAGCTGAGATCGAGAGCTTTCCAAAAACATATTGAACGCCTATATTTGGATGAACCGTTCCGAAGATATGGAGTCATGAAATATCACTAGCCAAAATCGGAAAATTTACCAAACTAGAGTTAGAGTAGCGCGCTTCGCGCGCTCTTATTCTATTATTGGCCATTTTTTACACAAGAGCAACGTGACTGGTCCATAAGATATTAACATATTATTAATTCTATATAATAACTAACTATAATAACGTATATCTTGTCTTGAGAACAAACGATCATGATTTTTTATATTGTGAATATAGTGATAATCATAGTGATTAATGATGATACGAAATGAATATAATGATATTATATATTGCACTATTTTTATCTTCTTGAATAATATAAATTATGACTATAATTTCTTTATAAATTTAATTTGTAAAGACTTATTGATACAGTTCTTTATAAACGTAATTTTTAACATTTGTATTTTCTCTTTCATGGTCACCAAGATAAATTATAAGAGAATCCCACGATCGTACTCGAGACATAGCTACATAGAGTTGACCATGATTAAAAACGTTTCTCCGTAAATCTATTCCAATTTTATCAAATGTTTGGCCTTGTGATTTATTTATTGTCATCGCAAAAGCTAATTTAACAGGAAACTGTCTCCTTCTAAACTTGAAAGGAAATGTATCTTCGCAATATAAAGTGATACGATTTAGAAATACGATATTATTAGCTTTATCACCAGTTAAAATTAAACATTTAAGTAAATGATTTGAAAAATCAATAATTCGCAATCTTGTACCATTGCATAAACCTTCGCAGATACTAATGTTTCTGATAAGCATGATGATACAATTTTTCCTGAGACGTAGTTGATGTGGTGGTAAAGATGGAGGATTTAAAGTATTTAAGTACTCTGGTGTAAGCACATCGTCCATGTCATCACCGTTATCACAATTTTCAATACTATCAATGCCGGTATATATACGTTCTGTATTTGCATCTAGTAAATTTGTAACTTGTCTATTAAGCTCATCAACATCGACATTACGTGGAGCCAAAATTGCACTTTTGCCCATTTCCTCAAATTTATTTTCATTTATTAATGTACGAAATATGCTGTTAACTAAATCACAATTAGATTCAAGTATACAGGTTTCAGGAAGACGCAAATTATCATCACGATCGTTTAAGATTCCATTACCGACATCTAACAAAAATTTTGCAAATTCAATTTCATTTGGTCGAACTCTCATATTTTGTGTGAGAGTGTATTTAATGAAATTTTTCCATAATTCACTATACTTAATAGATAGATTCAATATCTCAGCACGAGTTCCTCTGACCTTGATAGGAAGTAGTTGTCTAAAATCTCCCCCTAAAATCAAGAGTTTACCACCAAAAGATAAATTATTGTTCATGACATCTTGAAGTGTTCTATTAACTATCTCTAAAGCATACCTTGGCGCCATTGGAGCTTCATCCCAAATAAATACATCAGTATCTTTGAGAAATTGACATTCTTTAGACTGAAGTTTAAAACTTGAAGAAGAATCATTAAACATAGGAACCGGTAAACCAAACGTTTTATGCACTGTTCGACCATTGGGAAGCAAAGTTGCTGCAATTCCAGTGAAAGCCATTGAACATACTTTTATATGTTTACTTGATAACAAATAGTAGATTGTTGTGTAGATAAAAGTTTTTCCTGATCCTCCTGGACCATCAATGTATACACACTTATTTTGTGCGGAAGAATTAGAATCAGCTGCACGAAGAACGTAGTCTACAATTTCCTTTTGCTGATTATTCAATTGTCCATATTGCCTCGCACCAATTTCTGCTGTTTGTACTGTATTATCTTCTTCGGGAAAAATTATATCTATTTCTACAGATTGTTCCATTGTGGGAAAATCAGCTAAACTTCGACCTTCATTTAGTAATAAGTTGTGTACATCAGCATATGCCATTTTATGACTCACATTGATATCATTATTTCGTGAAAAATCTTCTGACATGGCATCTTTAAATTTATTCCACAATTCTTCCGGATGCATTGGTTGACAATGTATAAGGATACGAACAAATAATCGACGTAATCGTTGAGGCATCATCCATAATTCGGCCTCTGTCATTGCACGTATCCATTCTTCATCATCTTCTATAAGTCCTAGGGCTAAACATGCTGCAGAAAATGAAGGCTGAAGTTCACCATCAACTGTTTTCAAATCATTATAGTTTGTCGCTCCTTTTATATGTAACAATAATAATCTTAAGTGAAACAATTCAAATTCACTTGGGCTAACTGAGCGTATACGACCAAAGACATTAAATTGTCCTTTTCTAGTTTCCCATTGCGTGCGTTTAGAAATTTTATTTTTCGTATAAGTATAATGACAAGGAATATCTTTATACAAATATTGTCTTGCATTTTCATCTACCAAATTTAGTTTGAAGTAATCTAATAGCATACTACTCGACTGATTTAAATTTACTTGAACGTCATTTGTATTATCAGGGACCACGATAGATTGTTCGTTAAGTAAATGTACAGGTAATCGTTCGATAGAATGACTCTTATGTCGTAATTTTTTACTTAATATTCGATGCGCAGCTTCTACAGGTCCAACATATCGAGCTTCTATGTAATTGCGAATTTCATCATGTTCAATAACTCTTTCTTCATTTTGCTCAGTTAATATAACATTCGCAGCATCATGTCCTTTATAAATATATTTGTACATATATTTAACGGCTTTGATACTGGATACTGCTTCCACATTAATATGACAATCAAATGTTTCTAAAAGAGTAGGACAATACGGAACAACCCATCTGTTATCTACAGTGCGACCATTAGGTTGTTCATGAGTAACACCATCATCTCTTCTACGATATTGAGGATAACCATTTTCATCCATTGTTGTTTCATTTTGAAAGTTTTTTGGAAAATGTTTTGAACATTTGTTATCAACCGTACACCAGTCTCCACATGGTCCATGTATCATATTTCTCATCACTATTTCATATAATCGAGGATTATCAATTGCGTCAGGTATTTCAGCTGATATAAATCTGTCAACAATTTCAGGGGTAGCTATTTTGAAACCATGTTTTAAAGTAATTAATAAATGCATATGTGGCAAACCTCTTTTTTGAAATTCAATAACATATACGTAAGCAGCAACCTCACCAAAATACTTTTTCTTTGTCACCATGTTAATTAAACGTTCTTTTTTCAAATCGAAAATTCGAGCACATAAATCAGGCCGATCAGAAGTTTGTTGATGAGGTAAAAGGTTTTCTTGTATTTCTTGCCATTTCGGGTTGCATGTCATAGTTAGGAAAAGACATGGTTTACCTTTTTCACTAACTATAGTCATAGCATCTTGATAACATTGTTGCATGTCGCGTGGTGATCCTATAAATGTTGATGGTAAAATAATTGTCTTACCTATTCGCCCATTAACATCGGCGGCAACATTCTCCATATGGTCATGTAAACCTTTATACGTATCTGCACGTATTTCTTTTTGGTGACCTTTAATATATTGGATCCTATCTTTTTCAATTTTTACATAAGAATCTACAATCCATTGCTGAAAAAGTCTGCGGCCTAAAAGAAATGGGTTAAATTCAGTATCTCTAATTGCTATTTTATACCTAGTGTAAGCCAATCTAGTAATACGTTTATTTTTGGAATGAGTATTACCAACTCTCTCTAAATTTCTATGCCATCCTTTTGAACCAAATGGGTAAAACAGTGGATAGACCCATGGCTCAACATTGGGATCCATTGTGCTGATACTTTGCAAATTTGTTTCACCTATATTTCGAATAGTTACATAAGACTCAGGAATTTCTCCATCAGCTGTTGTTGAAAAAATTGCAGCCACTTCGTTTACGCGTTGAAAATTATATCGTCTCATATCGGTTCCTGGTTTAAGTGAAAAAAGTAATTGCAATTCTCCAGGGGGATTATTAGCATTGTCATAATGATGTAGTAATTGCTGATTTTCCAGTTCTTCTTTCATCATAACATAAGATCGAGCATAATCATTATTGTTTCTGATTATTCTATCAAGTATTGTCATTGTATCATGATCGATCAATGGATATTGACTTTTTCTAACACTGACTGCTTCTTGTGGATCAATAATAAATAGTTGACCATAAGAAGGATTTTCGTTAATACCAGGATAAAATGCAGTATTCATTTGATAATATATTTGTCCTTGAATCTTAAAGCAATACGGTGCAGGCCGTCTAAACTGAAAATTATGTAAATTTGCATTAAAAGATGCAAATGACAAGGAACTGTTGTAACTTCGAATATTCTGGAAAAAGGTATTGGAAAGCGGATGTGAATTATGAAACATACTTGAAAGTTCATCCGGAAATACACGAGGAGTTTCCAAAACTACTGAACCATGACCACAACAGTCATTAAAAGACATTCCTTTATTTGAAACTTTTTCATCATTGAAATGTTTAGCTTTGCAGTGCCTGCATAAAACATTCATGTTTCCTAAATAATCTATCTCTGCTCTAGCAGGTAAAGGTTGCTCAATAGCATTTCTGGTTTCATCGTGAATATTATTACGAGCTAGTTGTCGCCGGCGTCGTTGAGTTTCAGCAATTCTTTCTCGACGATTTTTTTGATAAATAATTTCATTTTCAGGTGTTCGTTGTATTTTGCGAGGAGCCATATTTTTAATAAGTAAATTTAAAGTAATAATGAAAAATTTTGCTATACTATATAAATAAAAATTTTACAGTAAAAAAAGATAATTATAATTATATGATAAACTGAAATTATAAGTTGCTCGTAATACTGAAGGTTCAATTTTCATCCAAGGTTAAAATCGAAAGTTTAATAGGTCCAATGTTTCAGTTTTCAATTGGTTATTCATGATTGCAATAGTTTTCAATAGGTATTGAGGTCTTCAATAAGATATTAAGGTTTTCAATAGGTTATTTAAGTTTTCAATAGGTTATTTAGGTTTTCAGTAGGTTATTAAGGTTTTAAGTAGGTTATTCAGGTATTAAGTAGGTTATTCAGGTTTTCAATAGGCTAATGTAGCAGTTTATTTGTAAGTTCAAAATTTAATAAAATTGTTAATGAGTATTTTTACTAATAATTAAATTTATTAATTGACAATAATAATGTTGAAGTACAATAATTCAATATGATAAAACAGTAATATTGTGCAATTTAAACGTTGATTCTTCTTCAAGTCTTTCTTCTCTGTAGGTATTTCGATTAAATGTTTTTAAATTGCGGAGCAGCGTACCTGAAACAAAAAAAAAATTAATTATTAAAAAATAAGTCATTAGTTTAAAATATAGATTTGTAATGATTTTGATTTGATTGTTTTGATAAAAATTTGTTATAATTTTGTAAAAGTAATAAGTTAAGAGTGATTTGACTGCTGTCATCAATTTCCATTCACTTTCTAATATAGGAAATCATCTTTTACATTGAAATAAATGCGATCCGTAATATCATTCTTCCGAGTAAAAAAGGTCCCCCTACCCCCGTATCATCCTATAGAAAAAATTATGACCGGATGTTGTAAAGTATCTGAAGACTGTTTGTGATTGGCTCGTATTGTGGGCATGCGTCCAGTCTGTTCTAGAGCCATATATCCATTTTCAACTACGTCAAATTTTCAATTACATATTTATAACTTAAAATTTGACCTATTATGATTATCTAATTCTAATCTTGTATTAGAATTGATTGAAGAATTACGCGTGATAATATGATTTTGGGTTTGTATTCCAAATTTGAGACCTTTCCTGCAAACCAGTCCCGACTTATTTATTTTTGAAAATTATAACACTTCATTATTTTTGACTGGTTTGTAGGAAAGGTCTCAAATTTGGAATACAAACCCTAGAGATGCATAATATCAGTTTGACAAATTTCCACTAAAAATTTCAATGCATAAAGCCATAATCTGCATTTGAATAAATGTGACCCGTAACATCATTGCATGCTGAGTGGAGGTGCTGTGTTCAGAAGTTTTACCAGACTGTACCTGTACAATTCTATGCATTTTGAAGCCTCAGATAAATACAAATTTATGTGAGTTTCTAACATCTGTTTTAAAATATTGAATGATAAAGAGAACATTTTCTTAATCATTCAATATTTCACAACTGATGACTAAAAATCATGTAAATTTGTATTTATCTGAGGCTTTAAAATGCATAGAACCCTACAGGCATAGTCTGGTAAAATTTCTGAACATAGAACCTCCATTCAGCATGCAATGATGTTACGGGTTGCCTTTATTCCCTTACAAAGTATGGCTTCGTGCATTGGAATTTTTGACAAAAATTTGACAAAGCATTATTATGCATCTCTAGGGTTTGTATTCCAAATTTGAGACCTTTCCTGCAAACCAGTCTCGACTTATTCACTTTTGAAAATTATAACAATTAATTGTTTTTGACTGGTTTGCAGGAAAGGTTTCAAATTTGGAATATAAACCCTTGGGATGCATAATATTCCTTTGTCAAATTTTCATCAAAAATTTCAATGCGCAAAGCCATTCTTTGCATGGGAATAAAGGCGACCCGTAACATAACTGCATGCTGAATGGAGGTTCTATGTTCTGCAGTTTTACCAGACTATGCCTGTATCATTCAATGCATTTAAAAGCCTCATATAAATCCAAATTTACATGATTTTTCATCATCAGTTTTGAAATATTAATGATTAAGAAAAATTTTCTCTTTATCATTCAATATTTCAAAACTGATGATTAAAAATCATATAAATTTGGATTTATCTCAGGGTTTAAAATGCATTGAATGATACAGGCATAGTTTGGAAAAACTTCTGCACATAGAACCTCCATTCAGCATGCAATGATGTTACGGGTTGCCTTTATTCCCTTACAAAGTATGGCTTCGTGCATTGGAATTTTTGACAGAAATTTGACAAAGCATTATTATGCATCTCTAGGGTTTGTATTCAAAATTTGAGACCTTTCCTGCAAACCAGTTTTGACTTATTCACTTTTGAAAATTATAATAATTCATTATTTTTAACTGGTTTGCTGGAAAGGTCTCAATTTTGAAATATAAACCCTAGAAATGCATAATATTGCTTTGACACATTGTCTATAAAAAATTCCAAAGCACGAAGCCATACTCTGTATGGGAATATTGCGACCGGTAACATCACTGCATGCTGAGTGGAGGTTCTATGTTCAGAAATTTTACCAGACTATGCCTATAGGATTCTATGCATCTTAAACCCTGAGATAAATCCAAATTTATATGATTTTTAATCATCAGTTTTGAAATATTGAATGATAAAGAGAAAATTTTCTTAATCATTCAATATTTCAAAACTGATGATTAAAAATCATATAAATTTGGATTTATCTCAGGGTTTAAGATGCATAGAATCCTACAGACATAGTTTGGTAAAACTGCAGAACATAGAACCTCCATTCAGCATGCAGTTATGTTACGGGTCGCCTTTATTCGCATGCAAAGAATGGCTTTGCGCATTGAAATTTTTGATGAAAATTTGACAAAGCATTATTATGCATCTCTAGGGTTTTATTCCAAAATTTGAGACCTTTCCTGCAAACCAGTCTCGACTTATTCACTTTTGAAAATTATAACAATTCATTGTTTTTGACTGGTTTGCAGGAAAGGTTTCAAATTTGGAATATAGACCCTTGGGATGCATAATATTCCTTTGTCAAATTTTCATCAAAAATTTCAATGCGCAAAGCCATTCTTTGCATGGGAATAAAGGCGACCCGTAACATAACTGCATGCTGAATGGAGGTTCTATGTGCAGAAGTTTTTCCAAACTATGCCTGTATCATTCAATGCATTTTAAACCCTGAGATAAATCCAAATTTATATGATTTTTAATCATCAGTTTTGAAATATTGAATGATAAATAGAAAATTTTTCTTAATCATTAATATTTCAAAACTGATGATTAAAAATCATGTAAATTTGGATTTATATGAGGCTTTTAAATGCATTGAATGATACAGGCATAGTTTGGAAAAACTTCTGCACATAGAACCTCCATTCAGCATGCAGTTATGTTACGGGTCGCCTTTATTCCCATGCAAAGAATGGCTTTGCGCATTGAAATTTTTGATGAAAATTTGACAAAGGAATATTATGCATCCCAAGGGTCTATATTCCAAATTTGAAACCTTTCCTGCAAACCAGTCAAAAACAATGAATTGTTACAATTTTCAAAAGTGAATAAGTCGAGACTGGTTTGCAGGAAAGGTCTCAAATTTTGGAATAAAACCCTAGAGATGCATAATAATGCTTTGTCAAATTTTCATCAAAAATTTCAATGCGCAAAGCCATTCTTTGCATGCGAATAAAGGCGATCCGTAACATAACTGCATGCTGAATGGAGGTTCTATGTTCTGCAGTTTTACCAGACTATGTCTGTAGGATTCTATGCATCTTAAACCCTGAGATAAATCCAAATTTATATGATTTTTAATCATCAGTTTTGAAATATTGAATGATTAAGAAAAATTTTCTCTTTATCATTCAATATTTCAAAACTGATGATTAAAAATCATATAAATTTGGATTTATCTCAGGGTTTAAGATGCATAGAATCCTATAGGCATAGTCTGGTAAAATTTCTGAACATAGAACCTCCACTCAGCATGCAGTGATGTTACCGGTCGCAATATTCCCATACAGAGTATGGCTTCGTGCTTTGGAATTTTTTATAGACAATGTGTCAAAGCAATATTATGCATTTCTAGGGTTTATATTTCAAAATTGAGACCTTTCCAGCAAACCAGTTAAAAATAATGAATTATTATAATTTTCAAAAGTGAATAAGTCAAGACTGGTTTGCAGGAAAGGTCTCAAACTTTGAATACAAACCCTAGAGATGCATAATATTGCTATGTCATATTTCCATTAAAAATTGCAATGCTCAAAGGCATAATCTGCATTTGAATAAATGCGACCCGTAACAACAGCATGCTGAATGAAGGTTCTATGTACAGAAGTTTTTCCAAACTATGCCTGTATCATTCAATGCATTTTAAACCCTGAGATAAATCCAAATTTATATGATTTTTATTCATCATTTTTGAAATATTGAATGATAAAGAGAAAATTTTCTGAATCATTCAATATTTCAAAACTGATGATTAAAAATCATATAAATTTGGATTTATCTCAGGGTTTAAATTGCATTGAATGATACAGGCATAGTTTGGAAAAACTTCTGAACATAGAACCTTCATTCAGCATGCTGTTACGTTACGGGTCGCATTTATTTAAATGCAGATTATGGCTTTGAGTATTGCAATTTTTAATGGAAATATAACATAGCAATATTATGCATCTCTAGGGTTTGTATTCAAAATTTGAGACCTTTTCTGCAAACCAATCTTGACTTATTCACTTTTGAAAATTATAATAATTCATTATTTTTGACTGGTTTATAGGAAGTATTTCCAATTTTGTATGCAAGGCCTAGAAGCATACAATATCGTTTATCAAAATTATCTTTTATTTTCTATTTGCAGGAAGCCAAAATCTACATAGTAAAGTATACGTGTTTTGACATCATTGCATGCTTTTGAGAGGTTAGTTTTCATAATTTAAATGGATTCCATGTCTGCATGATATAATACAATTGGATGATTCATATGTATCCAATTTGACATGAGTTTCTAAACTCTGTTTTGAATGATTAAATAAATTACCCCTGTGTCATTCATTATTGCAAAACAGATGTTAGAAACTCATGTAAAATTTTAGACATATGGGCCTTAAAATTGTATTATATGATGCTGACATGGTTCCATAAATTAAGAAAGCTATATCCCTCAAAAGCATTCAATGATGTTAAGACACGCATAATTTACCATCCAGATTTTAGCTTCCTGCAAATAGAAAGTAAAAGATAATTTCGATAAACAATATTTTATGCTTCTAGGGTTTGTATTTATACCAAATTTGAGACCTTTTCATCAAACCAGTCTCGACTTATTCATTTCTGAAAATTATAACAATTCATTATTTTTAACTGGTTTGCTGGAAAGGTCTCAATTTTGAAATACAAAGCCTAGAAATGCATAATATTGCTTTGACACATTTCTATAAAAAATTCCAAAGAACGAAGCCATACTCTGTATGGGAATAAATGCGAGCCGTAACATCACTGCATGCTGAATGGAGGTTCTATGTTCAAAAGTTTTACCAGACTATGCCTGTATCATTCAATGCATTTAAAAGCCTCATATAAATCCAAATTTACATGATTTTTAATCATCAGTTTTAAAATATTGAATGATTAAGAAAATGTTCTCTTTATCATTCAATATTTTAAAACAGATGTTAGAAACTCACATAAATTTGTATTTATCTGAGGCTTTAAAATGCATAGAATTGTACAGGCATAGTCTGGTAAAACTTTTGAACACAGAATCTCCATTCAGCATGCAATGATGTTGCGGGTCCCATTTATTCAAATGCAGATTATGTCTTCGAGCATTGGAATTTTTAATGGAAATTTGACAAAGTAATATTATCCATTTCTAGGGTTTGTATTCCAAATTTGAGACCTTTCCTGCAAACCAGTCTCGACTTATTCACTTTTGAAAATTATAACAATTCATTGTTTTTGACTGGTTTGCAGGAAAGGTTTCAAATTTGGAATATAAACCCTTGGGATGCATAATATTCCTTTGTCAAATTTTCATCAAAAATTTCAATGCGCAAAGCCATTCTTTGCATGGGAATAAATGCGACCCGTAACATCATTGCATGCTGAATGGAGGTTCTGTGTTCAGAAGTTTTACCAGACTATGCCTGTACAATTCTATGCATTTTAAAGCCTCAGATAAATCCAAATTTATATGATTTTTAATCATCAGTTTTGAAATATTGAATGATTAAGAAAATTTTCTCTTTATCATTCAATATTTTAAAACAGATGTTAGAAACTCACATAAATTTGTATTCATCTGAGGCTTTAAAATGCATAGAATTGTACAGGCATAGTTTGGTAAAACTTTTGAACACAGATCCTCCATTCAGCATGCAGTTATGTTACGGGTCGCATTTATTTAAATGCAAATTATGGCTTTGAGCATTGGAATTTTTAATGGCAAATTTGATAAAGGAATATTGTGCATCTCTAGGGTTTGTATTCCACATTCGAGAACTTTTTTGCAAACCAGTAAAAAACAATGAAGTGTTATAATTTTCAAAAAGGAATAAGTCGAGATAATAGTTTATACTTCTAGTCTAGGTCTCGCTTACTAAATCTTAATCTAATTTTCATTAGCCAAAAAAATCAGCATCTAATCAACATATAACTAACCTAGAAATATTTGATGGAGAACTGTTTTATCACTTACATTGAGGATTTAGATGACAAATCGTGTATAGTACTTCTCCAGCAGTTTGATGCAGATTGGTTGTTATTCAGCATCCAGGTAATGCCGAAATTCTTGAATTATTGCTAAGCACAATCTCTGCACTAAGACTTTCGGTGCACCGTGCATGTAATGATTTATAATATATATATAATATATATATATATATATTATAGATTATGATTGAGCGCAGGGGAAAGCGGAGTGGGCTCGGAGCAGTATCGCAGTATGGGAGCTTGAGCTGCTCTCTTTTTCTCTCTCCTACTCGTGCTGCCATCATGTGGGTAGTGCCCCAAATTCATAGCAGTATAAAAAAATTTCAAAACTTTTATTCAATTTATCAAGTAAAATAAATAATATTAATAACACAAAATATTTTTACTACGTAACGTTTTATTTTACTAATAAAATAATGAACATTTCAAAATACAAAATTACGTAAATCACATACGTTTTTAAAGATATTATTTATAACATTTTAAGTAATTAAATATTATAAAAGATAATTAACGTAAGGAATTACAATTCAGAAATAATTTAAGATTATAATCAAAGTTTCTCTTACAAAATTCTACGACTTCTACTGTACAAGTGCCTTACATTACCCTGCTACAAAATCTAAAGGAAAATCTTATTAAAAAATTAATATCTTAAATTTATAAAATACATTATGAAACCTTTGGTTTGATCTGAGATCTTATTTTAGATTTTGTAAGAGGGTGGTACTAATTTGTACTATTATGAAACCATCCCTGCTGAAAGTTTGAACAGTGATGTCTTATCGCATTAAATCACAGCACTTAATATAAAATATCAGACATTAAGTTTGAAAAAAAAAATTAAAGTAAACATTTTTTAAGTACAAATGTTAAGAGTACGTCAAAAATTGCTTCAAAAGCTGAACATTCAAAGAATAATAATTTAAGAAAAAATCAGGTCAGAAGAACCTTTTCATAATTAATAAAATTAAAATAACTGTAAATATGCAGTCACCTAACAAAACGACATTTTATTTTAATAATTAAGCGCATGTTAGGGGTCCCCAGAGTTTTATTCACTCTTCACGCTGCCTTGTTGGGTTACGAGTACCTCTCAGAATCATTTCCAGTGATAGCGGTTCTACATCATCTAAAACTTGGATGTTCGCCATGCTCTCGCATTCGATGCGAAGTGGTACACCTAGTAAAAAAGAAAACCATTTATTATAATTTAAAAAGTGGTAACAAAATTTTCGATATGGAAAAAATATTGGTACTTACCTATAGGACTCATTTTTCCAGTTACCCGCACAGCTTGACCTTTAGTCAAGTCCGTTGGTACAAAAGTACTGACTTGTACTGTTATTTTGAAGATACCATTAGTGATAGATCCGGTACCGTAACTCATGTTATGGTACTGGCTGGGAGCTAAAGTGAAGACAGATTTTACGTAGCCTTGAATAGCTGTAACAAAAAGAATATAAAACCGTAAATTTCAAAAATTCATTATATTATTATAGTATATTGAATGGTAAAAAAATCCATTATCCATAGCAAAAAATACCATAATATTTTATGTTTCTAGGCGTTGCATACTAAATTTGAGACCCTTCCTATAAACCAGTCAAAAAAAATCAATTATTATAATTTTCAAAAATGAATAAGTCGAGACTGGTTTGCAGGAAAGGTTTCAAATTTTGAATACAAACCCTAGAGATGCATAATATTGCTTTGTCCAATTTCCATTAAAAATTCCAATGCTCGAAGCCATAATCTGCATTTGAATAAATGCGACCCGTAACATAACTGCATGCTGAATGGAGGTTCTATGTTCTGCAGTTTTACCAGACTATGCCTGTATCATTCAATGCATTTAAAAGCCTCATATAAATCCAAATTTACATGATTTTTAATCATCAGTTTTAAAATATTGAATGATTAAGAAAATGTTCTCTTTATCATTCAATATTTTAAAACAGATGTTAGAAACTCACATAAATTTGTATTTATCTGAGGCTTTAAAATGCATAGAATTGTACAGGCATAGTCTGGTAAAACTTCTGAACACAGAACCTCCATTCAGCATGCAATGATGTTACGGGTCGCATTTATTCAAATACAGATTATGTCTTCGAGCATTGGAATTTTTAATGGAAATTTGACAAAGCAATATTATCCATCTCTAGGGTTTGAATTCCAAATTTGAGACCTTTCCTGCAAACCAGTCTCAACTTATTCACTTTTGAAAATTATAATAATTAATTTTTTTTGACTGGTTTGCAGGAAAGGTTTCAAATTTTGAATACAAACCCTAGAGATGCATAATATTGCTTTGTCAAATTTTCATCAAAAATTCAATGCACAAAGCCATTCTTTGCATGGGAATAAAGGCGACCCGTAACATCACTGCATGCTGAGTGGAGGTTCTATGTTCAGAAATTTTACCAGACTATGCCTGTAAGATTCTATGCATCTTAAGGCCTCAGATAAATACAAATTTACATGATTTTTAGTCATCAGTTTTAAAATATTGAATGATTAAGAAAATTGTCTCTTTATCATTCAATATTTTAAAACAGATGACTAAAAATCATGTAAATTTGTATTTATCTGAGGCTTTAAAATGCATAGAATCCTACAGGCATAGTCTGGTCAAATTTCTGAACATAGAACCTCCACTCAGCATGCAGTGATGTTACGGGTCGCATTCATTCAAATGCAGATTATGTCTTCGAGCATTGGAATTTTTAATGGAAATTTGACAAAGCATTATTATGCATCTCTAGGGTTTGTATTCCAAATTTGAGACCTTTCCTGCAAACCATTCTCAACTTATTCACTTTTGAAAATTATAACAATTCATTATTTTTGACTGGTTTGCAGGAAAGGTTTCAAATTTTGAATACAAACCCTAGAGATGCATAATATTGCTTTGTCAAATTTTCATCAAAAATTCAATGCACAAAGCCATTCTTTGCATGGGAATAAAGGCGACCCGTAACATCACTGCATGCTGAGTGGAGGTTCTATGTTCAGAAATTTTACCAGACTATGCCTGTAAGATTCTATGCATCTTAAGGCCTCAGATAAATACAAATTTACATGATTTTTAGTCATCAGTTTTAAAATATTGAATGATTAAGAAAATTGTCTCTTTATCATTCAATATTTTAAAACAGATGACTAAAAATCATGTAAATTTGTATTTATCTGAGGCTTTAAAATGCATAGAATCCTACAGGCATAGTCTGGTCAAATTTCTGAACATAGAACCTCCACTCAGCATGCAGTGATGTTACGGGTCGCATTCATTCAAATGCAGATTATGTCTTCGAGCATTGGAATTTTTAATGGAAATTTGACAAAGCATTATTATGCATCACTAGGGTTTGTATTCCAAATTTGAGACCTTTCCTGCAAACCATTCTCAACTTATTCACTTTTGAAAATTATAACAATTCATTATTTTTGACTGGTTTGCAGGAAAGGTTTCAAATTTTGAATACAAACTCTAGAGATGCATAATATTGCTTTGTCAAATTTTCATCAAAAATTCAATGCACAAAGCCATTCTTTGCATGGGAATAAAGGCGACCCGTAACATCACTGCATGCTGAGTGGAGGTTCTATGTTCAGAAATTTTACCAGACTATGCCTGTAAGATTCTATGCATCTTAAGGCCTCAGATAAATACAAATTTACATGATTTTTAGTCATCAGTTTTAAAATATTGAATGATTAAGAAAATTGTCTCTTTATCATTCAATATTTTAAAACAGATGACTAAAAATCATGTAAATTTGTATTTATCTGAGGCTTTAAAATGCATAGAATCCTACAGGCATAGTCTGGTCAAATTTCTGAACATAGAACCTCCACTCAGCATGCAGTGATGTTACGGGTCGCATTCATTCAAATGCAGATTATGTCTTCGAGCATTGGAATTTTTAATGGAAATTTGACAAAGCATTATTATGCATCTCTAGGGTTTGTATTCCAAATTTGAGACCTTTCCTGCAAACCATTCTCAACTTATTCACTTTTGAAAATTATAACAATTCATTATTTTTGACTGGTTTGCAGGAAAGGTTTCAAATTTTGAATACAAACCCTAGAGATGCATAATATTGCTTTGTCAAATTTTCATCAAAAATTCAATGCACAAAGCCATTCTTTGCATGGGAATAAAGGCGACCCGTAACATCACTGCATGCTGAGTGGAGGTTCTATGTTCAGAAATTTTACCAGACTATGCCTGTAAGATTCTATGCATCTTAAGGCCTCAGATAAATACAAATTTACATGATTTTTAGTCATCAGTTTTAAAATATTGAATGATTAAGAAAATTGTCTCTTTATCATTCAATATTTTAAAACAGATGACTAAAAATCATGTAAATTTGTATTTATCTGAGGCTTTAAAATGCATAGAATCCTACAGGCATAGTCTGGTCAAATTTCTGAACATAGAACCTCCACTCAGCATGCAGTGATGTTACGGGTCGCATTCATTCCCATGCAAAGAATGGCTTTGCGCATTGAAATTTTTGATGAAAATTTGACAAAGGATATTATGCATCCCAAGGGTTTATATTCCAAATTGAAACCTTTCCTGCAAACCAGTCAAAAACAATGAATTGTTATAATTTTCAAAGTGAATAAGTCGAGACTGGTTTGCAGGAAAGGTCTCAAATTTGGAATACAAACCCTAGAGATGCAGAATAATCCTTTGTCAAATTTCCATTAAAAATTCCAATGCTCGAAGACATAATCTGCATTTGAATAAATGCGAACCCGTAACATCATTGCATGCTGAATGGAGGTTCTGTGTTCAGAAGTTTTACCAGACTATGCCTGTACGATTCTATGCATTTTAAAGCCTCAGATAAATAGAAATTTATGTGAGAGTCTAACATCTGTTTTAAAATATTGATTGATAAAGAGAAAATTCTCTTAATCATTCAATATTTCAAAACTGATGATTAAAAAAATCATATAAATTTAGATTTATCTGAGGCTTTAAAATGCATAGAATCCTACAGGCATATCTGT
>JACCIB010001348.1:0-38338 GCA_018906965.1 Philotrypesis tridentata | reverse complement strand
TCACCAAGTCAATGATATTGACACCACGTACACGCTTGCCATCTAGCATCACGCAACCCTGATTATCCCAGGCACGTCACCAGACCGACGTAACAGTCCATGATATTGGTGGCATTTTCAACGATAAACTCTTGGGTACACTCTTCATAATTTGCTCATCGGATAATAATAACGTATTTTTTTCTGCATTACCAGCACTTAGCAGCAGCAGCAACAGCATTAGAATGTTTGACCAACAACGTCGTTGTCTACATTATCTACATTATTATCATCATCATCGTCATCATCATCATCATCATTGTTGTTATCATGAGAGTTTGCATTTTGTAGTGTAGGAAACGCTGCAGAACCTGCTGGTACATTGACCATTTGTCACGATCATTCGTAATTTTCGTGAATTAAGAATTTTTGCTCATCTCGTCCATCGAGGCCGCGACAACTCGGAGCCCGGTGTCTGAACAGTGCCCAAAGACGTTTTCACCACCACCACCACCACCACCACCACCATCGTCATCACTTGCTTGCACGCATTGAAGTTGGTGCTGGTGCTGCTGCTGCTGCTGCTGCTGATGTCGTTGTCATTGTTGTCGTCGTCGTAAACCCTCGATACACTCTTGCGGCACCAAAATCATTTTCTTAGCATGTTCCATGCTGATATACAGATTTCACAATTGTCGGTAAAAGACGTTGTGCCTTAATTAGACGTTTTTTGCACAACCTGACCGACTGTCCTGGCTCTATGATTTTACGCAGTAATGTCGCGTGTTTACGCAATTTGCTGATGTAGCACTTTCAACGGTACATTTCCATGGAGAATATTTAGTACGCACTCGGCGAGAATGAGAACAAGTTTGCGATTAGCCTGGCGTAAAAGAGCCAAGCGTTGCTCCTCATCAAGATGATAGCACAACACTACCAGTATTTCAATATATTTTCTTGGAATTGGTTGCTGCTGCTGCTGCTGCAAAGACGATGCTTCTCCGACCATTACAGACGAACGACTGGCACATTGTCGGCTTGCACGGTGTTTTTATGCTGTCGCCGCGCCACGTACACATACTGATGTCGATCGTGCGGAAAAATACATGTACGATAGCGACAATTCTCCGGTGTGTCCTGCTTCAAGTCGAGCAGCAGATAGTGATAGGGCTGAGACGTGGCATCGTTGTAGACCTCCTGCAGAAATTTCGGATCTTCCGGGCTGATCTGACGCGCCAGATACTGAATCTGCGAGCGATCTCGAGGATTCTTAAAAATTCCAATGTAATTCGAGTTCAGCGATATATCGCGCTGACCCCGATGAAAGAGATTCTGCGAGAGAAAGAAAACGTTGAGATTGCAATGATGACTGGCCTTGACAAATAGATTGACCACACTCGCGCTGGCCGACTCGCGCATCAAATCGTCGAGAATCAGTAGTTTGGGCCGCTCGGGATCCCCACTGTAGTCCTCAGTCTTCGGCAATCCCTCGTGAAATTCAATGTTACCGGCAAATTTCTTGTAGGACGGCTGCCACTCGGTATAGTAGAGCAGTACACGCTCAAAGCGAGTATCGCTCAGTGCCGTAATGTGTTTGAGAAAATTGGCAATGAATACGGTCTTGCCGCACGAGGTGGGACCGCATATCATGCACGTCTACGGGTGTCGCCAACGCCGCAAATCCATCGTCGCTCGCTCGCTCGCTCACTCACTCACTCACTCACTCCCTCACTCACTCACCCGTGGACGAGGCCCGACTAACACACCGAGCCGCACGATCCGCGAGCTTTATAAGACGCGAGATTTACAACGCCCCCTGGCGGGGGAGGACTACGAACGCGCTGGGCGGCGGGGGGCCCCTCTCGCGCGCATGCGCGCGCGGCTATCGAGCTTGCCGAAGGCAAGATATAAGGCTTCCCTGCCGGGAAGCTCAGTTGCGCGTGCGTGCGCGCGTTCGCGCGCTGCGAGGCTCCGGAACGGTCAGCCATTTGGGTGGCGGCGGTTGGGGGGGGGGGGGGCGGGCTGACAGTTGAAAAACCAGAAAAATTGAGATGAATTTGACCTTTTTATTTATTTTTTACATTATCTGATTATCATCGTTATCGTCGTCGTCGTCATCGTCTTACAAAACCATACGGGTAGCTCTTATCACTACCCACAAAACGTCGTTTAGAGTAAATAGGCTCACAAATTTTACCCTCCAAGCGTGTTATCACATCGTGAAATTTTGTTCTTCGAATGGCATCGAATGTGAGAAATACCGGCGGTATCTCGCCACTCGCCAGTTTTTTAATACAATCAAAATTAATTTTCTCGCTTGCCGATGCATCCAATCGGATACCCTTGACTTTGCAGACACACGATTCTACGCCCGCGGGTGTTCGATACTTGTAAGCATAGAATTTCGGACCACCCGAGACAAAGTTGGTGATGTACGTGCCGACACCGTAGCCCGCCAGCTCATCGGTCAGTTGACCTAGAAATGGCCCTGTTGTCGGCTCGTGCTCACCACCATCTACACCGCTGTTCTCACACCCACTCACATGCACTATGGAATCTGTGTCGTAGTACAGTACGCGTTCACCCAATGGCTCGAGCTCGGCAAAAAGCTTGAGTCGGGCTAGCGCTGTGGTGTAAGCCGCGATAACTACGCTACAGGCAGGCGACGATTCAATCTCCACGTCTTCGTCTGCACGATAGGACCAGCTGACGTAAAGAATTTCATCGTTGGCCGGTAAAACAGAGGACACTACTTTATCCGCACTGGTCAGAAGTTCAAAGAGTCTCTTGGAATCTCTAACTATCTCCGTTTTCGTCATATTCTCCCGCTGACCAAACTTTCCCCAAAGTGAATTCAGACATAGCTTTGCCACGGAACGCAGACCAGGATTAAATTTTATGCGACTCTTGTCCAGTCTCACACCCTCCTCACGCTCGAATATCTCGAGAAATGTGTCGATTGCCGCCTGATCGCTGCCATCACCGCACTCTGGTGGATAACCCGAGGCATACATCTTTTCCGCAAAGAATTTATCAATGTACTCGTAAAAGAGACCGCCACGTCGAGTTCGTTTGTCAAACTGTGTGACTTTGTACGCCCAAATTTCGTGTACCCTCGTGACCACGTAGCCGAATTCCACGGCTTTTTTCAGCTCGTCGGCCACCCACGTCCCGACAAAAACGCGTTCTCTCGCGTCCTCGTGCTCGCAATCCGACTGACACAGGGTCTCGGCGCACGACCGACACAGTGGAAACAGCAGCTTCTTATGCATGCGCACGGGCAGAACCGGATGGTAGAGGTCCCTCGGCGGCAACACCTCGCACATGATCAAGCCGTCAATGTTTCGAATATCATTATTAGCGCCGACAATTTGCGCGCACTCAGTCTCACCGACATAGAGTTTCGGATGACCAGTGGGATATCGGCCGTACTTGCAGATATACGGATACAAAGAGCAGACATCGACATATTTAATTTTTTCTCCCGGCCGCACATCGTACGATTTGACAGTGTTACCCGTCCGCCCGCCGAAAAATGCATCTCGCGGATTGAGCGATTTATGCCAGCCCCGCGTGGCCTCTCTCATAAACGACGACATGTTCTCGTTCTCGCTGTACTCGCGGTCAAAGTCGCACTCCCATTTCTCGATCAAACGATAGCCGTGTCTCCGAATTTTCGCCGAAACTCTCAGCGTTCTCTCGTACCGCTCGTCTAAAGTCTCGCCACCATTCACACCCGGTAAATCGCGACCGGCTGTGTAGCAGCGAACACAGCCGTGCCAATAGCAGCCGTGAAATTGTAGTACTACTTTCTCGCTATTTTCCAGCTCGCAAAATCCGTCCACGAGGGGGCCCTCGGGCAGTCTCTTTTCCCGCGAATTTACACAGTGCTGTATTTGCCAGCGCGTCTCGTGCGCCTTCCACGTAAGTCATTGAGCCGCCTTTACCGATTGCTTGTTGGCCCGACGATAGCCGCCGACTGGCACAATGCCAATTGTGTTCTTTCGTAAAAATACCTTGCTGAATACTCGCATGCAGGCTGAGGCTATCGTGACGCATTCCTCGAACGGATCTGTAGATCCGCACTCGATGAACGTCTTACGGAACGCAAGGCAGGCTAGTCGTAATATCTTAACGTTTTGCTTACAGTACTTCACGATTTCGTGCTGGAAATCAAACACATAATTCTGCTCTCGCTTGTCGGCGTGCCACTCTAGGAGCGCCTTGCGTCCCTCAACGCTCATCGAGTTAGGCGAAAAACTCTCAATAGGTGGCATTTCGCCCACGTAATTTTGATTTTCCGGCGTGTTGAATAGATGGGCAAAAATGCCTTTCTCAATATCGCCCAGACCGTAGGCTTTCGGCAGAGCACTCAACGGCATATGTAGATAATTGAGACTATCGAGGAATTTCACGTGTGCAAATTGCATCATAATTATTTTCGATCCACTTAAAATCAGATTTGGCGTCTCGCGAAAGTCTTTGCGCTCAATCAGGTGTTTCAAAATAAATTGCGCGTCAAAGCCCCGAGCATTGTGGGCTATACAAATCACCGAATTGATATTTTTTTTGCGTGCCAGAACCAGATCGACCAACTGTTTTACCGGCTCATCCGCGAACACGTACTCTCGTGTCCCACAAAAATTGCACGACTCTGCAATATTTTCATCGTGCAGACACGCGCTGCACACCTGCTGTACAACACACAGATTCACAACATGTATGCGTGTACTATCGTCACCACCCATCACTCTGTCCGACTGTTGGGTCTCGAAATCATAAAATACATACAGAGTCTGTTTTATTCTTGCGACAGTACTTGCGACTGACTGACGTGTCGCAGTGATAGGTTGCATAAAGCACAAGTGTCCGATTGGCTGCACCCGGTTACATATTTTACAATAGGCATTATCACACACGTGTGCAGACGCATTATTAACACTAATTGTTCGACAACATCTCGAGCAGATCTTCAAACTTTCGCATACCGTGTGACCCTTATCAAATGAATCGGCTTTCAAATGATTGAGATAACAGGTCTGATTGAAAAACATTCTACCGCATCGCGGACACTCTGAACGCACGCCAAACTGCTGCTGCTGCTGCTGCTGCTGCTGCTGCTGCGGCTGGTCACGTACGCAAGGTGGTGTCTGCAGACAACTACGGCATCGATTTGGACATCGATGCCTCCTATCAGCGATAATTTTTCTATTGCACGACAAGCAATAGCCCCGACTACCGGCTGCAGCTACCAAGTTGAAAATGGGCTGATAGTGTCGCGCGTTCTCATAATACATAATGTACAGGGTAAATCTAACTGTATTCCCGACATTGTAGACGTACTCGCTACCATCGTATAATGGCTTGTCACCACGAGCAAATCCTTGAAACGAAAAGACGACTAGTGACACGTCTAAACAGGCGTAATACTCCTGAAATTGCTTAATCTCTGGTAGACCGCAGCCGGTTTCGGGCACAATGACCCTAGCGCTATTACAGAGTTTTAAAGCTCTCTCTTTTTGAAATTTGCCATTGCCTTGTCGGACTTTATCCCACATTTTCTGGAGATACCCCGTGCGAGCGTCACCACGAATGGCGTGAATATGTGCGCAAACAAGTGATCTAGCTAGACAGAGATTATCCGTATTTTGAATGTTCAGGATAGAGCGTTTGAAGACTGACTCGGATGTGAGCGCAACACGACCGCGTCCCTGAGGTACTGACACCGTATTGACAGTTATTGTCAGCATCTCGTCAATCTCAAGACCGTCATTACTCTGCGAAACGCTCTCCAGGAGCTCGAGTATATCGCTCACATGCAATTCACACACCTGTCTATACGAGATCCACACAACGCCGTGACGAAACTACGCTGAGTTTATAGACAAGCCGATAAAATCGGTGGGTCTAGTGTCCTTACACACGTATCTGTGGATCTCGTGTAGACCGCGACTTAGCCACTCTGAGACGTCAGTGTTGAATTCTGGTGGTTGACGAATATTCACAATGGCTTCACGACCATTTAGACGAAAATTCCTGTAGTATTTTGCACGCTCTTGATGAATGATGATGTACCGCCACACGGGCTGTTCAGCAGCAGTAGCAGCACCGCCGCCCTCCTGCAAGTAATCACCTAGTTTTCAAACATGTATTCTACCATTTACCGGCGCTACTATCATTATCAATGATACACGAAATACTTACATTCAATGCTCTTGTCGTCGTCGTCGTCGTCGTCGTCGTCGTCGTCGTCGTCGTCGTTGTTGTTGTTGTTGTTGTTCTTGTTGTTGTTGTTGTTGTTGTTGTTGTTGTTGTTGTCGTTGTCACCACCCGAACTATGTCCTGATGTCTCGTTCTCGTCGTCGTCGTCGTCGTCCTCACCACTTGAAGCGGTGGAACTTGAAGAAGAAGAAGTGCCGGAAGATTGCGAGCATGACGTTATATCGGAGAATACTCCAGCGTCAACGTCATCATCTTCTTCTTCTTTTTTTGTCTTTGGACCACTGATTTCCTGACTATCTGCATTACCATTGCCGTCATTGTCGTCATCATCATCATCATCATCATGATTTTCCTTGATAGATATTGTCATACACGACGTAGATGGCTCTGAAGTAGCTATCAATGGTAGATCAATCTCCATAGCTTCACCAGTCGTAATCGCTTTTGATTCGACTGAATTCGTCGGAGCAGTAGATGCAGGTACAATGGGTGAAATTACGTCTGCACTGTTAGTGACCACGTCTCCCAAAGATTGTTGCGATGGCTCAATACCATGTATTGAGAGGTCCATAGGCTCTGCCTTCTCGTCCACCACCACCACCACCACCTCTTCACCATCATTGTCGTTGTCGTTGTCTAGTCGAACAAGCTCGATCAGAGTATCACCTTCGAGATCCGTCATCATTCTGTCGAGATCTGTGAAAATGTCCAAAATTGTCATATTTCTCGCTGGCTAACGCAGATTTAAAAAGTTTTAAATTACCTATGACCAGCTGATACTGCTGCATGATGTCCTTGACTTGCCTGGCTGAGTGCATACCACGACGCAAAATACTTTCACCAACAACACGAATAACATCTCGCTCGCTCTCGAAGAAACCGCGTTTAAATAAGAGTCCAAGAGTGCGTAGACTGCAGAAATCTATTATATATTTTAGTTTCTTTAAAAGCACGGTGATTGAGCAATGTTTCAAAGATCGACGCCACCTATCATTGCAAAAGAAGCGCGCTGCTGGTTCGTGTAACAGCACGATGCTCAATACTTGGAGCACAATTCTCAATAGTTGTAATCTATTCATGGTGTGGATAATGTCTCAACAACTTAGCAGTAGTAGTTGTTGTAGAGTGCTCTCTTGATGAATTACGTGGTACAGGACAGTGGCTACCACCAGATTACGTGTGGTTAATCTGCGCGAGAAAGAGATTAAGGTATAGTCAATGAATGGAGAGACGGTGTAAATTTAGTTAATTTTTTATTATTAATCAATAGTTTTTACAATATTAATATACATTACTCTAAACTTAATTCTGATAATGATTCGGATAACTCATCAATATTCATATTAAGAATGTTTATATCCTGGTCTATATTTCTTAATCTAGTTAATGTAATACCCGTAAACAAGCCTAAATGAGTGCGCATCTTATCTAATTTTATCGTATATTTATCTACAGCCTTAATAACATTATTCGTTATTTCCCAATGAATGGCTCCCTCATTCTGTAATTTTGTCAGTAAATCATGGACCCGGCCATTTTCGGCTGTAATTAAGCGAAATTCCTTCAGTAAACCGTTCTCAAGACGCTCTCTTTCTTTGTCTTTATTTACTAAGGTGATGACTAGATCCATAAGGTCATCAATTCGTCTGTGTATATGGAGGTCGGCTAGGTTTGATTCTACCGGGTTAATCATTTCTAAAATATAGTTATATACCCTTGAAATATATTATTACCGATACATCGTTTATGAATTAAAAAATTTATCAAATACCTCTTAATACCGCTGAGTCTCTGGCCAAAGTCTCTACACGAGGATACCGTCTTAGCGATGCTCAAGATGCTCAAGATGTTCAAGATGCTCAAGATGGTCAAGATACTCTCTCTGTCTCTCTTCGCAAGGAAGTCGCTGGCCTAATGCTGCAGGTTGTCTCTGCTCGAAGTTACTGCTGCTACTACTGAACACTGTTTGATGGCTAACCCCCTTATCCGGCCACTTTTATAGTGCCAGCAGACAACCAATCTTGATCTGTGGTGGGGATGTTTTGCTGACGAGTCAGAACTTAATTGAAACCTGAAGATTGCTGACCACATTTCCTAGAACTTACTTGCAAACTGAGCATAATGCTGACTATATTTGCAAGAACACAGCCGAAATTGTGTATAGTGCTGACCATGTTTTCTTAGATGAAATCGAATATAGTGCTGACCACACTTTTGAGAAGCCCAAAAGAGTAAAATAGCCGGTGTAGATGTCGCGCCAATCAGCTACATCAGCAAAAATTTCAACAAAACTCTATATTTTTCATTATTTTATTGACGTATGATATCGTGTATCGCAAATACAGGATGTTTTATTTATAAACAGGATTTTTTATTTATAATACACGAAAAACGAGCGAGAATGGTTAAATTGTATTAGGAGCATATGTAGAGCGAGGAAGTGGCAACTTCAGATGAAACGTGAGATGAGAAGAAGGTGTGCTGACTACGTTTTTTCTTAGATGAAATTGAATATAGTGCTGACCACGTCTTCTTGGATGAAACAGCATATAGTGCTAACCACACTTTCGAGAAGTCTGAAAGGATGAAGTAGATGGCACAGATGTCGCCCCTGACAGTTTTTGCTACATCAGCTAAAATTGGTTATTTATTCGGGTTAATGTTTAAAAGACGTCAGTCTGGTGCTGTCGCTCGGTGAGGTAAGGTCTCTTCTCTTCTCTAAGAACCTATTTCCCATTATGTATTTACGAAAAATACATCGATCAATCGATCGATCGATCGATTTTCTGTCAATTTCCAGATGATTTGGTCGGAAGTTGGGTCACTGAATACCTCTTGAATTGTCTTCAATAAAATCCTTATTCCGCGAAATTATCTGATCAATAGTTTCGGAGATATTGATCGATCGATAACCAACAATCAACCGATTGGACCAAAAGTTAGGTCACTGGACAGCTCTTGAGTTGTGTTCCATAAAATCCTTATCCCGCGAAATTATCTGGTCAATAGTTTCGGAGATATAAACGATTTATTGATTTGCCAAAAATTTGGAAAATCTTAAAATTGGTCCAATCGTGTCGTGTCGCATATCGTCGGATAGGTTATGGGTGGTACTTCAAAAGTTGATTATCCCGCGAATTAATCTATCTGTAATCTTCGAAGATATTGGGGTGGGCCAAACCAAATATTGGATGGTGTCAAATTTCATCTCGCGGTATCTGTATTGGGTGGTGAGCACTATACAGACCGACCTTCGACCCCCCTTCCACTATCAATATTTCCATAGAAATAAGGGTGGGCCAAGTCTAAATTTGAGGTGGTGTTGAATTTCATATTCATCAACGATCCGCGGATGCTTGCCGATCCATGCACCAATATTTTATTGATTTATTTATACAAATTTATAAATAAAAGATGGGACAATGAATAGGGAAATATATTAATAAAGGAGGTGGTTGATTTATATTCTATGTCCGCCATTACAGAGGACTTAGAAAAATCACCATCACGTCGCTTGACCGGCAGACACCTCATTCGCCCGAGAATTAGGATTTCACTAGCCACTCAAGAGGCTAAGGGCGTGTAGAGTAGCCGTGATAAGTGACGCCTCACTAGATTAGAGGCCAGCCCATCTTCACACCTTCTTTTCCTCTCACGTGTCATCTGGAACTGCCACTTTCTCGCTCTACATATGCTCCTAATACAATTAGTCCATTCTTACCCCGGTTTTTCGGCTATGATAAATAAAAAATCGATGAAATGTTCGGGTATACATTCTGTACAGGCTATACCCGATATCGGTAGCCTATAAAATCATGAAAAAGTACAAAGCTGAAGAGACATTCCCGATGTATTACCGCAATACATTGCACACTTCCGAGCGAGAGAGAGATAGAAAGATTAGCACAGTTTATTATAATTTTCTGTTGTGGCGACGACACACGAAAATTCATACGAGTATCGTGGCAATGGACGAAAAATACCATTCCCACGAAAACGCTGATTTTCGAGTCTCGGCCGATCCTCGCTTTCCAGCTCTCAGAACTCAGATAAATCCGAGACACTGGGAAAGTGAGGTGTCGCGATAAAAAGGCTACTTGCTGACTTTTGTCTGGTTCCCAGACAAAAGTGCAAACTTGCTTTTTTGATACTGCAAGAGTGGACTGATTATGGCTACATCTCCGCAAATCTTCATCAGTCCACGTCGAGCCCTCAAACCGGCCTAATCTCGCTCACGCTCTCGCTCTCGCACTGATAATTTTGAAACTTAAAATGCGTGTATTAAGTGTAGCGGAAATTAACGCGCGCTTCGCGGGTGACAACGTGCGGGTCCTGGTGGCACCATCACCGCAGCCACCGGGCGACTTCTTAATTAATGCCAATCCCGACCAGGAGGTGGCATTTTTTATGGAGTCGGGCGTTATTAATTTGGCACCGTTGGTGAACTTCGTTGCCATCGGGTCACCGCCACTACTACCAACGCCCCCGCCGCTGTTCAATGGTGCTTTTATTGGCGGCGACGATATCATCGCTGCATCACCATCGCCATCGCCACCGCCACCGCCATCACCATCGCCACCACCATCATCTCCACCAGCACGACCAGTCACCGCCACCACCAGCAGAGGACGAGGACGAGGCGCGACGTCGGCTGCTCGATGATTTGGAGAGCGACGACGACAGCGGCAACGAGAGTGGCTACGTATCTAATATTAGTGTAAATAGTGTTGCGAGCACAGTGAGCAACGGTCGGAGGGTCAGCAGCAGCAGCAGCAGGCAGCAGCAGTGCGGGCTCCGGCGTCGGACCCATGTTCGACGCCGAAAATGACGATATTGAAATGGTTGATGACTATCAAGCGCGGGAACTGGCGCTCCGCCGATTAATTGTGTTAAAAAGGCGTTATTATGACGGACTCATTCGAGCCACAAAATTGCGCAAGGCTTTAGCCTTAAGGCAATTAAAAACTCGTCTAACCCGCGTACACAACCATTATTACGCGAATTGCCGCAATGAACACATTCACGTCCCAAGACGCAATATCGATTTTTGTTGGGGGTGTACAAAACCCTTTTACCTCCAGCGGGCTCGGCGATGGAGCCGGTGCCCGTCGTGCCGTGAATGGCTGTGCCCGAAGTGTAACCAGCAGCCAGGACATTGCGAAAACGAAGAATTCTTGCAAAGAGTGCCAATTTAAAAACTAAATACTAAAAAAAGTGTACATAGTGTAGTTTTAAGTTTAAATTTAATCAAAAAAAAAAGAACACTTCAATTTATCGACGAGGAAGGCTGCAGACTGTGTGTGGTAAGGTATATATTATTATAATATTTGGGAACTTTGGAGAGTGTGGTCGAAAGGGGGAGAGGGGGGAGAGGGGGGAGAGGGGGTCTCTCCCAAGTACTTAGGCACCATGGCGACTGTAAACAAATATGTCCTTGACCAAAGTGACATGGACGAGAGGTCACAGAGGTCAAGGTCATATTTGTTTACTTTCTCCATGGTGCCATCATACTACTCATGCATTTCACTGCTATGATCATAAAAATATTTAAATTTATAATATAAAGGTTGGGTAGCGCAATATATGCGTATAAAGGTTGTGTGTATAGCCAAAAAAGATTTTTTCAGAAATATTGGTAATTTGGGGTGTTTCAGTTGTACCTATAAAAATTAAATTAGCATAACTTTGAAGCTGAGAAAAAAGTAGGTTAAATTAAAAAAAAATTTATTCCAATAGCAGCTTTGGTTACCGAGATAATCAAATTGTAACTAAGGTATACGAATTATGTTTGCCGCCGCGCGGCTTTCCCCCCACCGCCGCGCCGCCCGGCCGAAGCAGCCGCGCGCGCTGAACTCGCATTGTTCCTCGGTCATTTTAGATGCACTAAAGCATGTAGAGCTATCGCGGAAAATGTAGTGTTTTAGAGTATTATTTCAGCAAGCACTGTACGAAATTTCAACTAGGAATATCATGTAGTTTCGGCGTAATCGTCGGTTGAAAAAATTTTTGTATCTCTGCTCCTATTAGTCCGATTTTAACAAAATTTATATGCAAAATTCATGGTTTTTTGCGTAAATTAAGATGCATTTTGCCGCGATTCTCTAACTCAAAAATTGGCCGAAATAAAAAAATTTTTTTATTAAAATAGTTACTAAGTATTAATATTAAGAAAAATTATTTTTACCGTTTCTTAATTACGTTATAAGCTGTCGATTAAACGCAGTTCGATTCAATTATCGTTCCTGGATCGAATTGGACATCAATTTGAACTTTTCGGCTAAATCATTTTGCAACAAGACGCCATTTTAAGATATCGAGATCGGGCTTCAATTTTTACGTTGTCTGTACTAAAAGTCATCTTTGAGTGCTAATCTTTATTTATCGGAATGCTCCGATAAATAAAGATAATATTTTATAAAAACCATGGCAATGGGAAAATTGAAAAAAAAATATTTTTATTTAATAATTGAGTCGGAAAAATATTAGTTTTGCAATAAGGAATATATGTATCTTATAGATAATTCAATGCTGATCAACTTTTGTCCCTACTTTTTTTTGTGTAAATTGAGTAAAAAAAGGTTAATCAAGAAAAACTGAAAAAAAATCATTTTGGTAACTTATTTTGCAATAATAACAATGTTCCCGATCGGGTCCGAAGTCGAGACTTTAGGGCTATTTTCAGTAAGTGGCTACCCATATATTTCAACGATAAAATAAACTCTTGCGCGAACTTTCTGGTAAAATACTAGGACTCCTGGACATTACAGGACTGTAATTGATAACAGTGGAAATGCTCCGATTTTCGTGATTCAAGTTTTGTATAACTATAAGTAATCATTATGCATTGAAACGGTCCAAAAGGTCCAGCAGGGACGAACCGCGGGTTTCGTGACTCGAGGAGGGTGGGGTGCAGGGATAGGAGAGGATTGAACCACTCACATTGACTAACTCGCACCGTTTTAAAACGATTGTGCGAGGGTCAAGGTGTCTCCCCTCTGTACCGGCCCGAGCATCAGAGCCGCTGAGAAGGGTGCCGTCAGTGTGGGTGCGTGGAGGCATAGTACCTCTTGCAACGCTACGTGGGATCAACGTAGCCACACGGCCTCAGATAGCCGGGGAGGGGCACTACAGTCCTCCTCGGCTTCGAGATGGAGGGATCAGCGCCTCAGAAGTAGGAGACAACTACCCTGGGCGGATACCCTCTGGGTGTCGGGATCAACGCCACTTGGGAGGAGACAGCTCCCCGTGGCGAGTACCCTTCACGTATGGGGGGGGGGGGTTTAGAACAGTGAAATGCTATGTTAATGAAAAGGCATACTTTACTGATTCAACCATTACATTGATTTTAGTATTAGAAAGGGGGAGGCTCCCAGCGGGCCGAAAGAGCCCAAGGCACGTCGAATCGGTCGCAGGGATGAATAAGGCTTGGAACCTCGGGGAGACAACCCAAGGTCAAGTCGTTCACGGCGGAAGAATCCCCTTGCGAACCTGGGGCTTCCTCTTGGAGAGACAGTCCGAGCGTGAATGACTTTTGCCGGTCCACGCTTGGGCTTTTATACCCGCGGAGAGCCTTCCCCTTCTCGGCGATCTCTCGCTTCGCCGCTGTTCGCCCTAGCGGGTTGCCTGTCGGTAGGCGCGCGCCTGGGCCTGGCCGTCTTAGCATGAACTTACGTAAGCCAAATATTACCTTTGTTTAAAATTTGTTTATTTGAAAATTGAGAGCAGAATTTTTTTCTAATGCTGTCTTATATGGGTACCCGTACAGAGAGGACTAAGCCTTTTATGACACCAGTGACAGACCCTTGGCTAGAGCGTTTTAATGCGGGTCGCGCCCGAGGTCATCCCCTATAAATAAAATTTGTCCTGAACATTTAAAAATTTTTCATTATTAATAATTTTTGTATAAAATATTAATAGTTTTTAAAGTTTACTGATAATAACAACACTTGAATCATCAAAATCGGATAATTTTTACGATTTATGATGTGAAATTAAATCTGAGCGCTCACTTTATCAAGTAATTACCATTCGATTTTTGTCATTCAAATTCGGTTAGCCTTTTCTAGTTTTATAAATCGTTTACAACTATTAAATTTTTTTGTTAGCCAACTTATTTATTCAAATTCGAATTTAATTTCAACGATCTAAATGAACCCTCCTAAAAGGGACACTACGGCCTGCGACCCCTTAAGGGGATCAAGAACGTTCAAAAAGCAGTGATTTCATATATTCGAAACCACTCCGAGGCTATTGTTACGATCGCTGTGAAAATTTGGAAAATAATTCATAAAGACGTAAAATTTACGGCATGACTGCAATATTTAAAAAATTTTGAAAAAATATTAAAAAATAAGTTCCGCTTTCCTCCGCTAGACGATAAAAAGCGCTGCATTCGTACCATGCATCCGAGAAAATGCATTATAAAAGTTATTTGACGAAAAGAACGCATAAAAACCGAGTTTACCCGTAGACTAATTTATATAAGGTATATAATAGTCACAAAAATATTAAGTTTTCGAGCGGAATGAAAGAGTAAAACCGAATCTTCGTGTAGCAAACAAACTCTTCCGCTTTTACCTTTCGGAGGGGTAAGAAGAGAGTAAGAAAGAGGAAAAATGTTATTTCTTTGACAGGCAACAGAAGGCGCAGAATTTCCTTTCTCAAGTCTTCCCGGAAGATCGGTAATGCAGCTCGAACAGCACGCGCGACCGGCCCGAGCAAGAATTTTTTCACCATAGATTTTCATGCCAAATTTTTTCTACCCACACTTTCAGCATCGTGCATTTCACCGGGGATAAGTGTACATAGCCACTCGCTGCAAGCTGTACTACGCTCTTAGTAAAAGATAGCGGCAACTTGGTACACGTGTTCACCACCTGGTACCAAACGCTTAGACCGCGCGGCAGTTTATACTACTTGACCTATGGGTAGGCCGGGGTCGCAGGCCATAGTGTCCCTTTTATGACGGTTCATTTAGATCGTTGAAATTAAATTCGAATTTGAATAAATAAGTTGGCTAACAAAAAAATTTAATAGATGTAAACGATTTATAAAATTAGAAAACGCTACCCGAATTTGAATGACAAAAATCGACTGGTAATTACTTGATAAAGTGAGTGCTCAGATTTTCATGATTACACTAACAAAGTTTTGTTTTTCAATTTTTCAATATTATGAATTTTTGTATAAAATATTATTCGTTTTTAAAATGTACTAATAATAACAAAAGTTGAATCATAAAAATCGGATGATTTCACATTAATTAATTTAGGCCAAGCGCCCTAGCTTTTTTGTGGACATAAAAGTAGCCCGGCAACGGATACCGCGATTATATAGAGAAAGGGAAGCCCATATACTTTTGGACACGAAATCTGTGCGGGAACGTTGTTTATTATTAATAATAAGATGCAAAAAAGCATTTTTTTTTAGTTTTTTGCTTTTAACTCGTAAAATAAGAGATCAACGTAAAAAAGTAAAGAGAGAAAAGTTGTAGCTGATTAAATTGCGAAAAAATCGAACGCATATATTGAGCGTCTCTATCCGATGAATGGACATGGAGGAAACCTCGGAAAACCGTGGAAAACACCGCAAAATCGACGTTTTTTTAAATTGAAAACTCAGCCATTTTTTAACTTTTAAGGCTAAAATTTGAAATGAAGGAAAGGCTTTATACCTACTTTCATGTCCCCAAAAACTGGAGTGATTTGAACAAGAAAATGTAATTTTTTAGATTTGCGAAAAAAGGGTTTTGAACAGATGAAAAACGAACTGAAACGTGAGCGAAAACGGCCGAGCGCGCGGCGTCGTAGCGCGCTTGTATATCTATATACACTTTCTCTGCCACCACTGCCGCGCGCTCGGCCGTTTTCGCTCACGTTTCAGTTCATTTTTCATCGATTCAAAACCTTTTTTTCGCAAATCCAAAATATACACTTCGTTGTTCAAATCATAAAATTTTCAACGCTGTATTCCAAATTCCAGTAGGACTCCCCAATTTCTCGTGCTCGCGCACACAAAAGTGCACTAAAATCGTACATAAAAAATTCAATTTGCAATTATGCAAAAAGTGATTGGCGCAGAGCTCCATTTTTTGGCGACATGAAAGTAGGTATAAAGCCCTTCCTTCATTCTAAATTTGAGCCTTAAAAGTGTAAAAATGGCTGAGTTTTCAATTTTTAAAAAAACGTCGATTTTGCGGTGTTTTCCACGGTTTTTCGAGGTTTCCTCCATGTCCATTCATCGGATAGAGAAATTCAATATATGAATTTCTTCGCAATTTAATCAGCTACAACTTTTCTCTCTTTACTTTTTTACGTTAATCTATTATTTTAAGAGTTAAAAGCAAAAAACTAAAAAAAATGCATTTTTGCATTTTATTATTAATAATAAACAACGTTCCCGCACAGATTTCGTGTCCAAAAGTATACGGGCTTCCCTTTCTCTATATAATCGCGGTATCCGTTGCCGAGCTACTTTTAAGTCCACAAAAAAGCTAGGGCGCTTGGCCTAAATTAATTAATATGAAATCATCCGATTTTTATGATTCAAGTTTTGTTATTATTAGTAAATTTTAAAAACGAATAATATTTTATACAAAAATTCATAATATTGAAACATTGAAAAATTTTAAGGAAAAATTTTATTTGTAGAGGTTGTGCCCTTAGGTGAGACCAGGTGTGATCCTCATTAGAACGCTCTAGCCTAGGGTCTACCACTGGTGTCATAAAAGGCTTAGTCCTCTCTGTACGGGTACCCATATAAGACAGCATTAGAAAAAAATTCTACTCTCAATTTTCAAATAAACAACTTTTAAACAAAGGTAATTTTTGGCTTACATCAGTTCATGCGTAATGATTACTTATAGTTACAAAACTTGAATCACGAAAATCGGAGCATTTTCACTGTTATCAATTCACAGTCTGTAAGTGAAGATTATCAAATTAGTAAAAAAAAATAATAATCGTAAAAAAATTCGGAAAAATCGTAAACAATTAGAAAATCGTAAAAATGCGTAAAAATCGGAGAAAATTTGTAAAAATTGTAAACAATTTGTAAAAGTCGAAGAAAATTCGTAAAAACCCTGGAGGAAATCCATATCATTTAAAAGCTAGTAAAACCATTGTTTTGTTAGGAATGGGCCAAAAATGGGACCATTTTTCGCCTTGCGATAAAACGCTTTTTCGAACCTTTTTAAGCCATTTTTTAGAATGAAAATGGACGAAAATATTATTATACCATATTACGAGGTATTCTCAAGCTTGCAAACATGCCTATAAAAAATGACCACTAATTGGCTATGAAAACAATATTTAACATGTAGGTCAGTCAAATTAAGCTGAAAACTGAATTTTTTTGCAAAAATTCTAAACAGCAATTTTATTGGCTTAAACCACTCGGAAGAGTGTGTACATTAATAATCTGAATCTGCAAACAGCTGAATTTGTACAGCAAATTCGCTATAAACAATTAAAGTCGGAATTTCTCATTTTTTTGGTTTTATATATTTTATGGTTTATACATATGCCACCGTTGACATTTTTGTGCAAAATTTCATAAGAAACAACTTTTATTTAAAATTTTTTTCTCTGAGAATAATACTTTTCAATACGCAGAGGAAAATCCAAAAAAAAATGCGAAATTCCGACTTTACTTGTTTATAGCGAATTTGCTGTACAAATTCAGCTATTTGCGTACTCGGATTAATAATGTGCATACTCTTCCGAATGTTTTAAGCCAATAATATTGCTGTTTAGAATTTTTGCGCGGAAAAAATGTGAATTTGATTGGCCTAATGTAACCGATGGAAAATTGTAAAATTAAGTAAATCATAAAATCTTAGTAATCCACGTATTTACAGCTTCAAACGCTTGTTTATTCCATACATTGTATCGAAACTGACTGAAATACATACATCTCCCTGTATTTAGCGTACAATGTATGCAGCAAAATTAGTGTAATGATTTGGAGGTTATGAGTATTCCATTAAATGCTCAAATAATGGGAGAAAAAGCGTTTCATCCTAAGTTAGGAACCGAGTATTTCTCATAGCCATTTTCTAGTTTATAGGCCATTTTAGATATTTGAATTTCTACCAGGGAATCGGATAAAATTATATGTAATATTTTAGTGATAATTATTGTGTGTGTGTGTGTGTGCGTGTACGTACACACACAAAATTGTTATGGTAAAAATACAATCGATTTTTCAATTATTTCCGAACTGTATCGATTTTTTTTCATTTTTTTCAAATTTCCCCCCTCTCCTATTATTTCTGATTTTTTCCAAATTTTCTCCGACTTTTACGAATTGTTTACGATTTTTACGAATTTTATCTGATTTTTACGCATTTTTACGATTTTCTAATTTTTTACGATTTTTCTGAATTTTTTTACGATTTTTCAGAATTTTCTCCGATTTTTACGAATTGTTTACGATTTTTACTAATTTTCTCCGATTTTTACGCATATTTACGATTTTCTAATTTTTTTCGATTTTTACGAATTTTTCCCGAATTTTCCCGAATTTTTCCGATTTTTTTCACTGCTCATTTCCGCCGTAAAGCAGATTTTAAATTCTCGCAGGGTTGCCACTACAAAATTAAAAAAAAATGTCATTTTGAATAAGCAGCTTCTTCAACCGGACTCTGAATAAGCAGCTTCTTCAAGCGGACTCTGAATAAGCAGCTTCTTTAACCGAACTCTGAATAAGCAGCTTCTTCAAGCGGACTCTGAATAAGCAGCCTTTTAATCTCAGCCGTCGATATGTCTAACGTAATCTACTGAATGAAACGGTTAATTTCAATATCTTTTTATAGTTTTTACTTTTTTGGGACGTAAATAGGACAGGCGCTCGGCCAGATAAGTGCTATCTCAGCACCACGTGCGGCCGTATGAGTTCGCTATGAGTCAAACATAGCGTATGACGCTGCTCGGCGTGGCAAGAGAGAGAGAGAGAGTCTCCCGCCACCTTGTCTGGTGCCTAAGAAAATTGTAATATGCGATATTTCAGTCCATTTTTAACCAAGCAGCCTGAAAATTTATGAGAGCACAACTATTACATGTACAAAAAAAGTTTTTATCTTTTCCCGATTGCCGACATATTGTTCAAATGATAGCTGTTTATGCTTAATTTTACATGTTTTTTTTTCATTATAGCCTTAGCAAGTCCTCTTTATGAGTCTTATTTGGCTCTTCCCACTGCCCGATACCATACAATGGTATCGACCAGTGAGGTACCCTATAGTCGGGATGCATGTGCACCACATCGGAATGTAGTCCGCATGCATCTCGACTGGACCTACAGTTTAGCTACACAGTGCATCCATAGATTGTGTACAGTGGAATCCGAACCACTGGAGCTTCGACGTTATAAGACACTTAAGTATATACATACAGGTGTATGTAAACATGGAAGTGTCCCAATGACAGAAAAGCCGAGAGTCGGGATCGAACCCATAACTTCTGGATCGCGAGTCCGTATTCATAACACATGTATTTTTAACTAAATTATTTGTAATAAGCTTATCTCTGTCAGATAAGTCCCAATCAATTCAAAATTTTTTTGTAATATATACCCATGTTAACTAAGTGACAATATAAAATTGGGCTCGATTCCGTTCGTACAAAAAATATGCGGACATTTTTTAGATTTTCGAAAAATGGTTTTTTGGTCATAACTCAAATTCTAAGCATTTTACACTACAAAAGTAAAATGGAAATATTGTACATCTCAAAAAAAATACAATGTTTTCCTATTGACATAGACCCTCGATTCAAGTTAACAAACCGAAATTGAATTTTCACATTAAAATAATTCGTTTTTCACAATATAACTTTTCAGGTTTAAATGTGAATCTATCGCTCGATGTTGGAATATTGTAAATAATTTACTATGCGTCTCTTCCAGCCAAATCGTTTTATTTATACAAAATTCGCCAAACGTTTCAGGATATATGTATCCCCTCTTCAGTGGCTATATACAAGGTTATAAAATATTTGAAAATTCATTACACAGTATAAATTTAAAGTTTAAATTAATTACAAATTATTGAAAAAATCTTTACCTAATATGTAAAAAACCTCCATCTTTCACATCGTAAAAAGACAAGGAATATCGCATATGGCGCTATAATTAAAACATACAAATTTAATTGAAATTTACAAAACTTTTTTTAAAAAAATTTTACTTACAGGATTTTGACTCGAGAAATTATAAAAACAGTACGGTTCTTTACCGGTGCCATTAGATGGCAATATGGCACCGGCCGAGGCTGGACAACAACTAGTGTCTCGACTGAAATTCGGCCTATATAAAGCCCGCAATACATACATCAAACGCAGAACACATACTAAGAATACAACAATTATATATGTAACAAACTATAATGCAACATACGTTGGCGACGGATATTTCGAGCTTCATCCGTGTATCAAGAACGTATAACAGAACAGAGGTGGCACGTCTACTACTCAAGTGACAGAGCGGGGAGCCCAAGCCGCGTCGCAAGAAACGCTCCTACCATGACTGTATGACTATTTAGTATACAGTATGGCCAGCGCGTTACCAAGGCAACCCGGTCTCCCCGACCTCCCACTGGGCTGTTCCGCTCCGGCTCGCCAGCCAATCACTATCGAGCATGTGTTGGCTGAGTTGAAGAGAGCGCGAAGCGGCATGACACCTCTATCTGCATGCTAGGCTCCTAATACAGTCTGCTCGCCACCGAGCCTCCGCAATCCCATTATTTACAAGTTAAATTTTATTTGGACTATTTTTTAGATTAGATATAACATTTTTATAACTTGCCTTGAGGTGACACGTATCCTCAGCTCTATTAAGCGTGCCATCAAAAAACTGGATGTGGAGCATTTCTGAAAAGCGTCTACGAAACATAGACGCCTCTCTATCTATTATTTTAATATTGTTAAAATCAAAACTGTGTCCCGTCTCCAACGCATGCACCGCGAGGGGAGAGTTTAGATCCTTTTTCTCTATACATCTCTTGTGTTCGTATTGCCTAGCTTTCAACGGCCGATACGTTTCCCCAATGTACGTAGAATCGCAATCGGAGCAGTCGATCTTATAAACAACGTTTCTTGTATCATTCACAGCAGTAGGATCTTTGCCAAGCTTTATAAATTTATTAAACTTATCAGTAACACTATTGGTGAGACTCATGTCATTTCTTTGCAAAACAGACTTTAATTTGTTATTAAACCCTTCGTAGTAGGGAAACACCGCATATCTTTTTCCAGAGATAGGATTAGAATTATTGTTTTTAATAATATGTGAATGCGCACTACCTGCACCCGTACCTTCCAATGTGGCCTTAGAAATGCACAAATTGCGAGCAATGCGTTTTTTACTAAATTTTTCTATGAAATCTGGAGGATAGTCGTTAGCTATGAGAATTTTTTTGCATTTTTCGATATTTTCACCGTGAAACCGCGGATCCGACAATAATATCGCCCTATCAAATAAGTTGTACGTTATTGCTATCTTTTGGTTTTTTGGATGGTGAGAGAAATAGTTTATATATCTAGAGGACGCGGTATTTTTTTGAAACCAATTAGTAAAAACATGGCCACTTGAATCATGAATGATAGACATATCAAGAAAATTTATACTATTGTTTACTTCAATTTCGTGCGTAAATTGAAGGGAATTGTTATAGCTATTGAATATAGATAGCACAAAATCAATTTTCTCTCTGTCCAAAACCAAAAGACAGTCATCCACGTATCTGCAAAAAAGTCGAACGCTAGATTTTGCAATACCCAGACAATGTTCCTCGAGATCCTCCAAAACCATGTTTGCAAAAACAGGGCTCGAGCAAAATCCCATCGGAGCGCCTGAAATTTGTTTATAGAATTTGCCATCAAAGACAAGATACGTACAATCGAGAAGAATTTTTATACCATCAATAAATTCACTCTTCGACATACAATTCAAACATGAGTGCTATTTCCATCTCTTCTCAATCGACAGTATAATCGCTTCCTTTGGCAAACTCGAAAACAACGAAACAACATCGAAGGATACGAAACAGTGTTGATCAGAAATATTCATATTGATGAGATTATTTTTCAGTTGCATGCTATTTTTTATGTGTGAAGCCGGTAAAGGAAAATGTTTTGTTAGTAAGACGGATATGCATTTATCAAGAAAATAAGTTGGGCTATTAATTGCTGAAACTATAATTCTAACGGGATTGTCCGGTTTATGGATTTTTATCAGGCCATACGCTTTCGGGAGCGATGTGTGCTCAATGCCCTTAGAGGAAAGACCTCTAAAGGCCTCATCGCACTCTAGAACGCCCCGTGTACTCCAAAGGTCAATGAGTTTTTTAACCCTCTTTTTAATCCCCGCAGCGGGGTTGACTTTTACAAGTCTATAAAATCTCTCATCGCTTAGGGCTTCATTAACCTTCGAGATATACACGTTTCGATCTACCACTACCGTAGCATTGCCCTTATCTGCTCTAGTGAAAAATAAATAAGGATTGCTTTTTAGAAACTGTTTTGTACGTCTAATGTTATGAGACATAATCCGTTCATATGCGATATTCCTTGTCTTTTTACGATGTGAAAGATGGAGGTTTTTTACATATTAGGTAAAGATTTTTTCAATAATTTGTAATTAATTTAAACTTTAAATTTATACTGTGTAATGAATTTTCAAATATTTTATAACCTTGTATATAGTCACTGAAGAGGGGATACATATATCCTGAAACGTTTGGCGAATTTTGTATAAATAAAACGATTTGGCTCGAAGAGACGCATAGTAAATTATTTACAACTTTTCAGGTATAGGTTTTACATAAAAACCATCAAGATAAGAGTTGTAGACATTTTAAACATACAATTTTTGGCTACAATAATTATACGCTAGAATGATTAGGGGGATCAGGTGAGCGTGAAGCGTGAACGTAGGGGGAACCGTGCAAGCGCCAAGCGGGAGCGTCAGTCGGTCGAGCCATACATGCAACTTCCCGTTTTGCATGCCGTGCATAGCGAAGCGCCCCCCCCCCCCCCGAAGGGCCGAAATGCTTAGTTTGGCACGCTAGTTATATATTACATTTCCCAATATTTCAACACAGTCTCACTGCATCATATTATTTAATTTTTCATGATTCACATATCCACGAGGTGGAAAATCATTCTAACAGAGAGATTGACGTGGGGACTGTATTGAATATTATAAACTGCGTTAATAATATTATAAATTGATTCTTCAATGTAATCACCTTCTGATGATAACAATTTATTCGAAAGACTACACATCGAAGCCCTTATAACTTTGTCCTGCAAAGAGCTATCGGTAATATAATAATTAGTTTTTACTCTATACATTACTTCCCTCATTTAAACGCTTATTTATTTATTTATTTATTACAACATGATTGGTTTCTTATAAAAAAAACTTGCCAATTTATTTATTAATATCACAACTTTCTTATGTTATCAATGAAAATTGAAATTTTCGTAAAATCAAAGGTAGTGAAAGTAATACTAAAAAAATGGTTATCAGTTCAATAGACCTTTAATGCGAAGCTGTTTACGTATACACATTTCGTAGATGAGAGTTTTAGATTATCCAACTTGATGTATATAAGCATACGTGTTGTAGAAATAAGAGAGCTATGCATCTCTTCGAGCCAAATTTTTTATTATTTTCCACCGACGTTTCGAGCCGTTTCGGCTCCTCATCAGGGCTACAAAGCCAGTAAATACAAAATGAAAAATTATGAGTTTTACAAACAATTTTTTTAAATTAACCAAAACAATTTATATCTTAAGATAATTTAAATTAACATGTGATGCCTAAGATAAGCACCAACCAAATACCGCATTTTTGCTAGAGCTAACAATTTAATACAAATAGATTAACAATTAATCGAGTTTTTTTTTAATAATCAATAATATTAAAACAAACAGCCTTACTTCTCTCAATCAACCGACTTCGCTACACAGTGCCGGTGCCGCCAGATAGTGATGCGACACCGGCGGAGATCAACGATCGACTAATTTTCAAACGCACGCTCATATTCATCTATGGAAACTCACTCATACAAAAATCATTCTTTTTACATATATTAAAATTAATCCTGCTACACAGCCGAAGCATCAACATGCAGATCGAACGTATACGGAGAGCATATATTTCGAGGAACTGGCACCAATCTCTCGCCATGTAGCAAGGCCGAGAGTCCGCACCGCACGTATAAACGCTTCTTCCATCACTGTATACGAATACGGTGCAATATGGGTCCTCCCACTGGGATACGTGTTATTAAAAGTGCAAAAATTAATCTTTAATTTACATAATGAAATAATTATACAGAATAAACACTTAGAATTTTGCGTAACGGTTATGAAGAGTTTGGAAATAGGCTACATAAGATTTGTGGAGAGTTTAAAAATTAATTTTTAATTTAAATGAAGAAACAGCCTTATACTTGCCAAGAGCGGGGGTAGATAGGGGGTAGATAATTAATTATTGTAGTGTTAGAGAAGTAGAAAAAAAAGATATTTTTGTCTTTAAAAAGAATAAAGTTTCAATTTTTATTGAAATTTTTATAGGAGACTTATTTAGAAAAGTATCTGCAGAATTCAGTATTCCCAGATCTACGCTTTTGACAAAGCCAATGAGAAGGCTAAAGGCAAAACTACATGCAAAAAGAGGTCCATATAGTTTTGCGCCAAGATGAAGAAAATCGATTAAAGAAGTTGATATAGGGCAAAAGGAGATTGGGTTTTTCCATGCATAGAGAAGAAGAAAATGTGCTGTAGAAAAGTGTTGGACAAAACTGTTCGGAAATCTCCATTTAAAGAGAATAAACCGGGAGAAAAGTGGCTGAAGCTATTTTTAAGGGGATTCAATAGCCGCTAATGACCCGCCCTATCGATATGATAGAAAAGTACTTAGATATAATAAATACAATTAATTATGAAAATTTAAGAGACAGTTATCCTGCGCCTCGGCATCATCTATCATTATGCAAAGTTTGAAATCGAAATATTCAGGTATCAAAAAGAACGATTGGAATGAAAATCAATAGACGTAACCTGACTAACCAGTCTCTGCTAACGGGCTTCTGATTTTTGTTCCAATCGTTCTTTTTGATTACTCAATATTTTAATTTCGAACTTTACGAATAAATTTGCGTAATTCATTATATTTATTATATTCAAGCACTTTTATATCGTACTGTTGGTGACGGGTCATTAGTGGCTATCGGACCCCTTTAAGGAGGCATCCTGAATTTAAGAAAAAACAGACTGAATTACTATCAAAGGGTCGTGTTTCTGTTATCGATGAAAATGGCTTTCGAAAATGTCGATTGTATTCTTTCAATGCTAATTTCATTAACTATTACTAATACATTTCTACTCTTAGATATCTGACGAGCAAAAATACTGTTGCAGAGTCAACGACATTGTTGAAAAATAATGATTATATTTGAACTAAGAGATTTTTTTATTCCTTCAGAATTATCAGAGTCAAAAGAATTTGATTGAAAAGCTACATCATCTGAAAATATCTCTCAGTCTATTGTGGAGCATAATGTGAGCAACAGTTCTACAAGTCAAGATATAATTGGTGGTGATGAGACTAATCAAGATATTCTTAACACTATTACGAGTTAAGGTCCTTTTGGCACTGATATGCAAGACATCCTTAATACCTATACGAGTGAAAATATTCACACCGAAGAAAGTATTGAGGCAATAGTTGTAAGCAAAGACCAAAATATATTGAATATATTAGATATACCTATTATAGATCTAACCAATTCAAAGGATGTTAGTCTGGTTGAAAATGCTAGTCTTATTGATATAAGTATATCAAATGATAGCAGTATTAAAAATTTAAGAATGAATGTTGTAAGTATTATTGATAAGAATGATAGTCTATCTGAATTAAATAAAGTACGTGTAATGCATGAAGACGGAAAGGCCTCTAGTTTTAATAATGATGCTATTGAATCTACTTCTGCAGAAATAAATAATATTAACAGTAAGCTAAATTAAATAACCAATAATGAATATATTTATTTATTTATTTATTTATTTATTCTCAATTATTTTGTAGATGACGATATCAAAGGAGTTGCTTAATGAAACTGGAAACTCTTCAGAAGCAAAAACTTTTACTAACGCGTGGGAAAAACACCTTCTTTGGTCGTCGACTCTAGTTAAAAAGGGTAAAAGCAACAAAAAAACCGATAAATTGCCATGTGTACTTACCTCAGCAGAATGGAGAATCTGCCAATTACAAAAAAAACAAGAAAAGAAAAAAAAGAATTAGAATTGCAACGGAGAATTTTAGATTGAAAAATTAAAAAAGAAGAAAAGGAGAAAACGAAGCTAAAAATTAAAGAAGAAAGAGAACACAAAAGAATAGAAAAACTGAAGGTCAAGTAGGAAAAGCTTGATCAAGTAGCGAAGATCAAAAAGGTTTTTTAAACCAAAATTATAAAAGAAAAAATATTTCAGCTATTCTACAGGTATCTAAGCTATATAAGACTAAGTGTTCTTCAAAAATCAATACTAATATTGGAAATAACGATTTTGTTGTAGATTTGACCTTTAATAAAGAAATTTAAATGAAATATTCCTGCTTTCCTTGTTAGGCTATCGACTGGATATGTACTATCTATTTACATACAGGTCAATCAATCTGTTTACTGGGTCTTTTACATTTTTTAAAATTTTTCGTAATTTAATACATTTCAAATACTTAGTAGCATATTTAATACTATTGCATAGCAATATAAAGTGTATTTTTATTCATTACTTTTTAAATTTATCCGATGGTACAAACATTTTTTACTTATTTATACAACTACTTAAATCACAAAATTCCTTAGGTCTTTATTTATTGGGCTGATACCCTAAAACGTGCCGATATTTTTTACTTAAGATGTCGAAAAAAAATTTTATTTTGCACGGGTGGGAATGAAATACCGATTGAATCGGCATAATATTAAAACGGACATTCCATCTCACAGCAACGTTATGTGATCATCTTCTGTAGCTTACGTAACCGTCTAGCAAGATAATTTATGCTACCGAATCTACTAAAGTAACCTTCAGGTAATATTCCCAGAGCATTGGGTACTATATGTGAATTCACCAAGCATAACTTTCGTAGAAAATTACACATGAGTGTTGAGAATTGCTCAACAATGTAATTATTATGCCTATGCAAGAAGGGGGAATGGGACGGTCTGTATGCTACCCTTACCAAAATTGGTAGAATACTAGGCACTGCCACTTCGCAGAAGATGTTCTCGGGTTTACCTGGTCTCATGACTCAGATGCCATTTGAAGAAGAAATGGTGCGTGATTTTAGTGTATTATAAATGTAGAGGGTTACACATCCACCATGATTATTCCTGTTCCATCTCAGATGAGTTTATACAGAGATATTAGGGATATTACTTGCTCTTTCATCAAGCCAGGTTTCAGTTACAGATGTAGCGTGAAAGAAGGAAAGAGTGGACAAGAAGAAGATTGGAACTGACTGCCTCAATGTGGGAGAGTTAGCATTGAAGTGACAGACCCGTAGACCGGTAGACTAAGATCGGCAGAGAATGCATCAAGTGCGCATGAAAGAGAATTAGATCCAGATGGATTTAATGTACGAGTCGACGAGTAATACGGTAGTATAAGTTGAATGATGTGAGATGAACCTATTCTAGACTTAAAAAATTATTTAAATCTCTTAAATGATGTAATATTGTAACCTCATCTTTTTTCCTCCTAGTAGATAGGCTATAGGCATACTGGAACATAGGCGTTCTGGAACAATGGATCCCCTCTCTTTTCTGTTCCAGTACGCCTACAGTATACTGAAACAGTGGATCCCCTCCCTTGCTGTTCGAGTATACATACGGGTTCTGGCACGTACTGCCCCACTCTCTGGGTCCCCTCTCTCTCTCAAAGTCAAAACCCGTAAGAAGAGAGGGGACTTGCTCGCCCCTCTCTTTTGTTCCAGTTTGCCTATAGCTTTCTCTACTTATCTTTTTTTTATTTTTTTATTTAATTTTTTTTCTTACCAATCTTTGTATGACTGATAAAACATTTTCATTAGTTTAACATTGTGTAATGCACATTCAGTCTTATAAATAGGATTATGGTTTATGCACATAGTTACACATTTAACAGAAGATCTTGATGAATATCCATATTGTTGAATGTTGTGAACTGGTAATTTAAAACGTTGCAACCACTTTTTCCTTAGCTCATCTAAGACTAAAATTTTGATAGCATCTTGCAACGATTCACGGAGCAGGTTTCCAATTTGAGAGTAATCAAGCCCATTCGTGTTCCAGGCTATTCCATGATAATTACGTTTGAGCCACATATTTTCTGCTTGTAGTTTATTAGAAAGTCTATGCAACGAGAATGGATTCTTGAATAGATGAACTATAGGATCTCCACTGTGATTAAGAGGAATAATTGCTATTTCCTTTAGAATATAATCACCTCCCATTTGCTTAAAACCAACCATGTCTACTGCGTACTCCATTTTTAAAATTTTTTTTTTAAACAAGCTTCTTTACCTCTCCACTAACAGGATTATACTGAGTAATGCGATCATGTAAGATCAGACAGTAAGCTGATGTAGATGCTGGAAAAGGCTTTAAAGCTTCAATTTCTAGACGTACATCGACAGGAGCGTTTTTTAGAGTTTCATTTTGCCGTGAACAGTCAATAACTACGAGTGGAACATTATTGATATAATCTTCTTTATCCAACACTTGTTGCGGATCTCTTCCATAGTAGCTTCTTTGAAAATCAACATACATGTCATAGAGTAATGCATACTGATTTTTAAATATGTCAATGTTCAGATTACCGTATGGATAAGATTTTGAATTCAAGAAAAGTTTTACATTACTAATTTCACAATGATCAAATCTGCTACAATTTGCATCTTTAACATCTTTTCGCTTAGTTTGTAATCCAATTATTACAAAACGAGGTTTTTCCATTTGATTTGAAGTTTTTACTGTCCATACGTGCTTATTGGCTGCTGGAAATGATGGGTATTCAAATAACTCCCAGGAACGATAACACATAGAGATTGGATTGTCTTTACCAATAAAATTCAATAGCTGGATTTTTTGTTTGTCAGAAGCAACGACATGTGGCATTAACCACTCTATCTTTAATATCTTTATTTCAAAGTTTTCATAAGTAGCAGCAGCACCTGCAGCAGCAGTACTTTGTTGAATTACTGCATTGACATCACTTCTTGATCTAGTGAGAATGAGTTCGTGCTTCATATTAACTACCACCTTTTTATAATCTTCTGCAAAACCCAAGACCATGCTCAAAGGAATGCAGCCTTCAAAGTATCCCGCATTATTTTTCACAGACGATTCTGATTCATTCAAACCTTCCCATCCTGCATTTTTTAAAGCGAAAGCTTGCCTCGGTGTAAATGAAGGCCATCCTTTCATAAGACTGGTCATACCAACATTTTTACATTTATCAATCTCCACCGCATTCATTTCATATCGAATTTCATCAAACAGATTGCAAATTCCATTGTTTGCAAAATCAGTTTTAGCTACTGCTGTTCCATCTGGTTTTCTTAATGTTCCATAGACGCGAACATAACTGCGAGACGGTAAGAGACATAGATCTTGATGCTGGATGGAAATACGAATTTCATCACTGTTATTAAAACTCAATGAAGAGTATGGCTGGTATGAATGTAATTCGTACTGAGCAATAGACTCATCGAATACGACACCTGATTGAATATGAAGAATTTCGTCCATTTTTCTGGAAGCAGCAGAGAATTATGCACTTATTTTTTTCCACGAACGTTTAGTCCTATGCTGATGGATGTTTGCCATTGCGGCTGTCTTATATGCACATTAGAATTGAAAACAATGCCCATTATATGGCTTTGATGTGAAGTCTAATAGTAATTTCCTCTCCTCGAAAATTCACCAAGTGTCCGTCTTGATCCACGATTCGAATTGAAGATTATCTATGCACTTAACACTAAGTGGAAGATAAATGACATGAGACGGAACTTCTACGATTTGAATCCTGGAGGTACTCTGGGGAAGAATTCGTGGATTGTGTGTACCTTTTTGTTATTGATGTATGCACCAGTAGTAATGTTGCACTCTACTCTGAGTGCATTTATCTTCAATATTTTTACAGGCAAATCAGAATGGTGGTTGATTTTTTCTTTGAGAATGCGTGGAGCAAAACCAAGAAGACGACCTATAGAATTATTAGGCGTAAAATCTAGTGGATGACTGCATTTAATTTCACTTCTAAGAGTATTATTGTTAGCTTTCAAGCTAAATTCAATTTTTTTAGATTTTAAAGATTCATTCAAATATTTGTTAATAGCGTCTACCTCGTAACTTCCAGTAGGAATAGTTATTGTATCTCCGTTTTTTATATGAAGTTTATTATTTGTTTCATCTACATTGGGAATTGAGTTAAATGTTAAGAGTTCAACTAATCCCAAAGCGTATTTCTTATGCTGTGTCAGATCTATTGACGGAAAATATTGTGCTTCTAAAACAGAAGAATTTTCTGAAAGACTCAATGTAAAACTATCTTCCATGACTGATTGAAAGAGAATGAATGAATTTCAGTAATGATTACCTTTTTATAGACAATCGCTTAAGAATCGAAGACAAAGATGGCCACAAATAAATGTGTTAAAATTTTGATATCTTTTATAGTTATATTTTACTTCTTTCACATTAAAGTATTTCATAAGTTCAATAGGAGGTCTAAGATCACCAAAACTGTCAAAGTAAATGACTTTAGAACCATTTTTTCGATAACACACCCAGTGTGTGCCTTTGTTTTGATAATCATCTAAATTAACAATAGCAGATTCATTATGCCAAGGGCCATTTGAAGGTAGATTATTTCTCATGAAAACACCTCTAAAATTTGGGATTTTCATTTCACCAGCATACTTTATGAGATCATAGTCAGTTAGTGGACGATTTGGTAAAATTAAATTGACGTTTTTTTTTTTTAATTTGACCGTGTCCAATGTGAGGCTTCATAAATAATCCCATTCCGCTTTTATAAGGTTTAAGATAGAGACCTTTGCCAAGAGCAATAGCTTCCATAGTTTTATTATGTCTTTTACTTTCTTCATAATCTTTCTGCGCACTTTTAGCAGCATTGACTGCTTTAGCTATTCCGGCAGCTCCTCCTGCTAAAGCACCGGTCGCACTAAGTCCTGCAAATAATGGTATAAGAAAAGGAAGAACTCTACCAATTTTTGATGGTAATGGTAGAACACGTGGAAGTTTAACTTTTTTCTTACCACCTACACTCTTTACAGCTTGTCGTGCACCTTTTAAAGCGGATTGAATAACCTTGCGTGAACATTTACTTGGCTTCAATGTTTTTTTAGCTGCAGTTATTAACTTACTGGATTTTAGTCCCATTCCAGTTTTCGCTTTCAATTTCATGGCACTTGCAACAGCTAACGCAGATGCTTTTTCACCTAGACTAGCATCTTTAGCTTGAACACGTTCCCAAGCTTTAGCAGCAAGATTCATGTCCGCAACTTTACGATCAACATTTTTATTAGAATAATCAATATCGTGCTGTTTACATGCCTGATCAAGCGGATTTATACCGGGATCTCCTCTTTTTATTCGCTTTTTTAGTTTAGTTCCAGGACCACAGTATTGATAACCTGGAAGATGCATTTCAATAGATAAGTTATTGATTACTTTATCAAGCAATCCATGACCTTTTGGTCGTTTCTGAGACTTGTGTACAATCATCTCTCTTCGAGTGCTGATTCACAACTGAGAGATGGACAATATAAAACATGTATTTATATTATTCTAGGCTCAATTTTAAAGTTACCTTTGTCACGTCAACATGGATTTTACTGAGCAGAAAGTCAAACTTCCAATTGCAAACTTTGATTTTGGAACACAGAAGAGAAAGAAGCGGCATGGAGAATTACTACCAGATAGTATCCGAGCAGTTTTTTGTGGTCCATCGAACTGTGGAAAAACAAATAGTTTATTAGCTCTAATTACACATCCGAATGGTCTTAGATTTGAAAATGTATATGTATACTCTAAATCGTTGAATCAACCCAAGTATCAATTTCTCAAAGAAGTTTTAGATCCTATTAAAGGCATATCGTATCTACCGTTTAGTGAACATGAATCTGTAGTATCTCCAGATGAAGCATTACCAAATTCAATCATGATTTTTGATGATGTAGCTTGTGAGAAGCAAGATAACGTCAGAGCATTTTTCTGTATGGGCAGACATAAAAACGTAGACAGTTTCTATCTTTGTCAATCATACGCTCATATACCAAAGCATCTCATTAGAGACAATATTAACATGCTAGTAATTTATCGCCAAGATGATGTTAATTTAAAACATGTATATGAAGATCATGTAAACACCGATTTAACTTTCAATGAATTTCGAAATCTTTGTTCAGAATGCTGGAAAAATGATAAGTATGGTTTTATTGTTATTGACAAGGATAGAGAAATGAATAACGGCAGATACAGAAAAGGATTCGATTGTTTTGCAATAAAAAAGGAGATGTGAATCTCATTCTTTGCAGTTCTATTGTAGACAGCAGCTTGTCAACATGTCTATGTTCCAGAAAGAAAAGGATATTCTCAGTGAGCTCGTGCGAGCACGTAAAGCTATTAAACAAAAATATGTTTTATTAAAGCAAGAGAGAGATGATTTTCAAAAAGTAATAGGTGAAACATTGAAACCTGTCATTACTCCACTTGAAAAGCTCATCGATTCGAGAACCGAAAGCAATGGACCTTCGAATGCTGATATGAATAGATCAAGTAAATACCAGAAAAAAGGAATGAGGCTTGGTAAATCAAGTTACATAGTTCATGACATTAATCAATCAGGTTCTACATATAACGATGATGATGATAATGACGATGATGATGAGTTTGCTTCATTAGACGGTACAATTTTAAATTCTACATTTAAATCTGTGCGCGATCAAACTCAGTCAACTGACTTTTTATCATTACTGGATACAAGCCGCAGCAATTTAGATAATATATATGGAGTTAGGAATGAAAATGGAAGATATATGATTGGTAATGTAGAAATTGAGTTTGATAATAATACCATAAGAGTGAATAACGAAAGTTATCCTAAAAGTGATGGACTAATGGAGCTACTCTTTATCAGACAACCAGATGGAAATAAAATAAACGATGCAGATCGTAAAAATTATCGCAAAATTCTGGAAGCGTCGAATGCTCATCGAAAAAAATTTGGCAAAAATGGACCTATTCGTACATCAAGAAGTAGAAAATATAGAGATGTTATATCACCCATGTTCCGTAGCTCAAGCCGCAAAAGGAAATCTATCAGCGGAGAAGGTCTTCTACCTAAATATAAAATAGCTAAGAAGTCATCTTCCATTGATCTAATTTACTGGGATGATCCAAACGAGCTTGTTGAGCGACTTCGATTACTTCTTGCCGAACAATCTGCTGGAAATAATAAACACGTCAATGAAATCCAATCAATTATCGAGGAGTTACGTGAAGCAGGTCATATATATTAATGTATACGAATTTTTTTCAATCATTTCCATCATGAGTCTCGATGTGTTTGGACGTACACTTGAGCGTCCGCAAGGAGTAGCTCGCGGTCCTGCAGGCCTTGGTTTCAATTTTACATCAGATGGTAATTTTGATTTACAAAATAAAAGATTGTGCAACCTCGCTTCTCCCAGTAAGCCTAATGATGCAGTCACCCTTGATACTTTACAAAAACTGATCAGCAAGGAAATTGGTGATGTAAACAGAAAATTTAGTACAATTAAAGTTTCAATAGAAGATCCTATAAAACTAGAATACAATAAAATTAATGCAACTCTTAGAAATCAACAAAATATAATAGATAATCTTCGTAAACAATTAGTAGAATATGATAAGATAATCAAATCAATGGAAAAAGAAAAAGGTGAACTCAATAAAATCAATGCAACTCTTAGAAATCAGCAAAATATAATAGATAATCTTCGTAAACAATTAGTAGAATATGATAAGATAATCGAACCAATGATAAAAGAAAAACAAAAACAAGAATTGAAAGATGCTGCTGCGAAAAAGTTTTGGGATGATATTCAGAAAAAAAATTAACAGTGAAGAGTGAAAATGGAGCATCAAAGAGTGGCTGAAGAGTTGCATAAACCAGCTCGACGCAGATATAAGCGAAGAAAATATGATATACGCGGGATAGATGAGACGTGGCAAGCTGATCTTGTAGAAATGATACCTTACTCTAAGGAGAATAAAGGTTTTAACTACTTACTCACCGTCATAGATATATTCTCAAAGTATGCATGGGCTATCCCAGTCAAGACGAAAAGTGGCAATGATGTTTCTAAAGCAATGGAGGGAATATTGAAGGAAGGACGAGTACCAAAAAACCTGCAAACCGATCAAGGAAAAGAATTTTACAATTCAAATTTTCATCAGCTCATGAAAAAGCATAAAATCAATCTTTACTCTTCTCATAGTAATCTTCACGCAAGTATATGTGAACGTTTTAATAGAACGTTAAAAAATTCAATGTGGGTCGAGTTCAGCAAACAAGGAAATTATAAGTGGTTGAATATTTTGCCTAATTTGATTAAAGCTTATAATTCAAGAAAACATCGAACAATAGCAATTGAACCCAAAAATGTTTCCAAGGTGAATGAAAAGCAAATCAAGAAGCGATTTCCAGTTGAAAAGTTGTCTGTGAAGAAACCGAAATTCAAAATTGGAGATAAAGTGCGGATAAGTAAAATAAAACATGTTTTTGAAAAAGGATATACTCCAAATTGGTCAACCGAGATTTTCACAATTACGAAAGTAGTAAAAACTAATCCAATAACTTACCACGTGAAAGATTATTATGATAATCCTGTGTCTGGCGGCTTTTATGAAACTGAAATTCAAAAGAGAATATATCCTGAAATTTATCTAGTAGAAAAAGTTTTAAAGAAGCGTGGTAATCGTATTTATGTGAAATGGTTGGGATTTAGTAACCAACATAATAGCTGGATAAATAAAAACGATATTAAATAAAATTAAGTTAGATATAAAATGATATGATATAAAATAAAATTAAGATGGATATTAAATGAAAGGATAAGGATAAGGATAATAGGCAAATAAAAAGAATAATTATTATGATAAATAATTATATTTATTCATAAATGTAAAATGTATAATTATATTATAAAATAAAATACAATGATTAAACAAATTGTTCTCATTATTGTGTTGAAGTTTCAAACTTAAACGAATTTCCTCCCTTGTATATGATAAATAACGTAAGCTTATTTGCGGCGTTGCTCATTTGATTATAAAGATTACTATCATGCAAAAGCATTGACGATATTTTGCATGGCAAAAAGATCTGGTAAGAGTCGTCCACCTCAGCGACAACCTTGACACCAAACCTAGTTTTCACTTCCTTTAGTGCTGTTACCATATGTTGTCTATCTTTTTCTAAGTCTGTAGCTTTCTTAGTTGGTAGAAAGTCGCGTTCTGCAACCTTGTTCAATGCAGATAAATCCATTCTGAAAAAAAATGATAAAATTAGGTTAACAACCTGATAGAGAATAAATGAAGAAAAGTAACAATCAACTTACTTAGTCGAGTCTTGACTTCTTTGCAAGAGGTGAACTGTATTCGATCTCTTCGATGGCTCGAATGTACTCTTCGTCGTGTTGCAACGATTCATATAGCCAGTTCCCCTCCATAACTCCTGCCCCTTCCATTGCCTCTTGCAATATATCCCTACTCCTCTCTTCTTTGGGACTTATCCCCTCCATAGATGAATTCCATTCATGCATACATTCTTCCCGAATATCGTATTCGATTGTGATTGGTTGACCTTCGTTATCGTAAAGCGTCATCTCTACTCGTTTTACTCCCTCCTCCTCTGGCATTTCAGGGTTCTCATTGGTCTCCCTCTCTTTTTCTCTTCCCTCATTGGCTACCAGATTCCCCTTCTCTACTTCCACTTGTAATGCAACAGTCATTGCTTCCCCCTCCAGTTGACTTGCAGCTAGCGACATCTGATCTTCCATTATTCTATAATGCCCCCATGGCAAAGTATCTGTACTGTGAGGCAATAAATACCTTTTATCGTCATAAGGACTTAGAGCAATTTTTTTCTGTTTTTGAGTGTGAACTATATGCAATTTTGATCGTATATTGCATTGCTCTCGTTGTATAATATCTTCATCTAAAAGACATCTTCTATAGTCTTCAAATGTAATGGTTTTCCTTACAACATAGGATTTGATACCTTTAGCTTTCTTTATTGTTGCTCCACCATCAACTAAAATACTATACATTTTACTTCTTAAGCCAATGAATTCTGTCATAATTTTTCCAGAGCATTCGTCTTTCATGAGTCCAAGCACTTTTTTATTTGCACGAGGAATGCCAAATTGATTATTTTTATCATAATCTGATGTATCAAATCTATGAATATCTTGTTTCATTATTTGATACATATCAAAATCTTCTACTTGATAAATCAAACTATCCGTATCTGTATAGAGGAGTTTGCATTTTTTCCCACTCGCTGTTTCATATATGAGTAGTGGAACTCATACAGTAGTGTCTTCGATAAATCTAGGAAGCAAAGTCCAACATATATTGGCTTCTTTATAGTAACACTCGTTCTTTTCATCTGAATGGCTACCAAATTTTCATCAAAAATAGCACAGCTATGAAAATTTGATTGAGCTATTCGTGCTTCTGCTCCATATCTACCTGTAAATTTATTAACCAATCGTACATCTACGCGAGATCGCTCTCGTTCGATACACTTACCATAGACAGCGTTTATAAGTAATTTATAGAAGAGTTTTTCAAATTCATTTTTGGCTTGCTTTCTCTTCTCTGTATTTAGTTCCACATAAGGTTTGAGCCAAGCCTTTTGCTCAAATCTTAAAAGTCTATGCACCTTTTTTAAAGGAAGTCCATTATCTAAAGCTTGTTTTAGTGCTCGATAATGAATGACATATCTTGTCTTGTCATTTAATGTAGTTAGCAGTTTCTTCTGCTTTGAACCAGGTGGTGTTTGGTGTTCTGCACAAAACGGTAAATCTTGATGATCATCGTGTATTTCTTCAGGATACTCTAAGTCCACTTCAGCAAAATAACCTGTATCTGAATCTGCTGATTCATTAAAAAAGTTTAGATTCGACTCATATTTTATCCACTCAAATTTTCCAACTGGCAAACGTTGTACCATTGCCCATCCATAAAGATTATTAATATCAAAGTATAATAGCGTCTTTGTTTTTTGAGTATTATCATAAGAAGAACCCATGTACGGATTGTTCGCCTTACCATATCGATTACAACACTGACTGATTCCACCTCGAATACCTGATTCGATGAACATCAGCATATCGATATCCGTAAGAAGTTCTAATTCTACCTTTGTCATTTTAAGTGCGGCTGAAAATGTTAATCCAGGCGTAGTATAAAAATGAGCTGGACATAATCCGTAGGCACTAAGAGATGTTTCTCTAAAACTTTCAAAGACGTCAGCTAGTAGCAGTACATCTGTTTTTAAATAGAGATCTGAATACTCTCCTAAAGTTGATATATTAAATTTTCGCCATACTTTACGAGCGTGATAATAGTCCTCTTCTGCAATATGAGAATCTGTAAGCTTGTTATAAAAATCATCCTTTTCTGGCAGTCTTGTAGCAGTTAGTTTATCTAATCCACAAAATCGTAAGGAAATAAACCTTTTCTTCTGAGAAGATCAATATTTTCATCTGAATAACCATCTAATTGAAATTCCGTAACTGCTATCGGTACGTTTTCCAGATATGACGCAAGTTTCTCCAATGATGATGGTAGAAAACGCCATGAATCTATAAATCTAAAACTAATCAAGGGGCGCGGTAGCGCCTCGATGGCAAGTATAAGGTACGTCAGTACATACGCCGCCGTCGGGCGCTATAGCCAGACCCTATATACGTCTCATAGGCCCTGTTGGAGATGTGACATTCGGTTTTCTTCGCATTAAGAGCTTTGTTTCTCACTTATGAGCACTCAAATGAAAGCTTGGAATAAAACTAG